>JARHVA010006383.1:590000-928658 GCA_037957365.1 Torreya grandis | reverse complement strand
TAGCATATTTGATATTGGTCACACTTTCTAACTAACCTTAATAGCCTAATCAATTCCAATAAATGTGGATTTACAATATCCCTTCTAAGTCTTACCCAAATATCTTCTAAAATACAAATTGAATATACCACCTACACTCTATTAATTTTTTCTACACTTAGGTTGAAAATAACGGTAACATTATCTCTCTTTTACTCTCTCTTGGTTATTTATTACTCTTTTGTCTCTCAAAAGTGGACTATCATCTCTAAGGAAGTTTAAAATTTCTTGGAAAAATCACATAACTTAACAGTCCACTCATATATCTACTAACAAAAATTTTATGGTAGTGTTTTCTTACTTGTAGGTAGTCCTCCCTAGCCAAAGAGGAGTGCTCACAATGTCTAGATATGATGCATAAACCAATTCAGGTTCATTCTAATCACTTATCCCTATCCTTCTTCTCTATTTTTCTTTAGACTTGAAATAGAAAATTTTTAGTGAAACATTATGCTTATGTGAATGCTTTTTTATGCATTGGTTGATGTATGTGTTTTAATGAATGCTTCATGAATAATAAGTGGAATTAAATGAATGTTTTTAGGTCACTAATTCACCCCCCCTTCTTGGTATATGTACTTATAATAACATACACTTTGGTAATGTGTATAGGTCAAGTAGAAGATAAAATATGTCATTAGAGACCTATTATAATCTCTAATAAGCAACATTCCCAAGGAGACCTAAAACAAGTGAATAGAGGCCTATGTGAGAGCATGCAAAGGAAGATGCAATGTTTGAATTGGAGTTGGGGTATAAATGAATAATTAATATGTATGGATTCATGAAGATTATTTCCATAGTGTATTGGTATCAATTTATAATAGATAAAATCCCTTATTTGAAGCCATTCTCATGCTCTAGAGAGATATTTCACCTCTATGAAGACCTACAATCCTAATAGAGATTGTTTAGGCCTACTCCTTAAAATTAGATCATTTGTGCAAATTTTGAGTTGGAGTGTATATTTATTTTGTGTTAATATCCCTAGTAAGGTTTATAAATCTTGGATAGTGGTTCCAACAGGGTTCAAACTTAGAAAAAATGATAGGAAATTACTCATAATAGGCTTTTAAGGTTAGACTTGGTAGTTGGATTACAAACTCTCAAGCCATGAAGTAGAAGGTTGCAAAAAATTTGGAAGATATATATATATATATATATATATATATATATATATATATATATATATATATATATATATATATATATATATATATATATATATATATATATGGTTTCCAAACCAATATCAAACATCCTATACCTTGTTTAGCTTAAAAGACCTCTCAAGAGTTCATTGGCAAACATGCATTACCCAAGAAGACTCTCTTCTCCATGTGTGAACTCTCCTAAACAATTGAATGGGACTAGTTAAAATTTGTATATGTTTGGGAGGTATTAATACTCCATTAATATGGTACTACTTATTAGATTTAAGACCTATAGGCTATGAACCAATGTTAACAACACAAGGTACTAACAAACTACCTAAGTGAGTTTGAGATACACGTAAACTTTTCTTAGATCTCCATTGAAATTTTCCATGGTTTTATAAAAGATCCTAAGATTATTTATCAAATATTATGACCTCAAAGTTCGAGGCATTATTTATTAGGTCAATGGTCTCATCTTTATGAATTGTTTCAAAGACAATAAAGTGTTCATAGGTTACCAAGAAGCCTTGTAGTGACCTAATGTGAGATATATGCCTTGAAATGAATTAAAATGTAATTTTTTGAGTTTATTAACCTTCATATATCTCATGGAAATTTGGATATGGTATTTGGTGACAAGTGAGAAGAATATGTTGTACAAAATTGGCTTAAAAGCATGATTATAGGCCTAATGGTGAGTGTGCAGGGTTGTGGTAAACTTCCAATTTAGGTAAATAAGATTTTTAGGCATGGGTAGAGGTACTATAACCCACATGCACCTTCAAATATCACTTAATATGGTATATGATATTTTGAAGTCACCAAGTTGGCTCAAAGAAGACATGACTACACTAACTATTGTCCAAGAATCCTATCTACAGACATGGGAGTACTCTTGGAGAGCCTCTCTTCTATAGATTGAGTTGTATTATGATGTTTCAAGCCTTTAAAAACTATAATCAAGAATTATAACCTAATTTTTTAAAAAAAACCACACCATTTACCTCTTAATCATGGATAAACACCTAGGTTAAGGTTTTAGCCATTTCTTAGTTCATGCATCCGTACAAATTTTATGAAGAAAAATTTTGCAATGGATCATGGTCATGGGGTATAGAAAGTGAATCAAATATGTATTTGTATTTTCACATTTGTGAGCACTGATTAGATCCAAAACTCAATTTCTAGGCCTAAAGACCTAATTAAAGACTAATTAGGGAGATATATAAGTGGAATAAGTGTAATTTCACTTAATTCCTTGATATGAAATTTAGAAAAAAATCTATAAGAGCATAATGGACACTCAAAAATATGAATATTTTTCCAAGATAATATATGTATTGTTCTACATAAGGAGTTTTGTGTGTTTTAAGGGATACAAAGAATTGAGGACAAGTATAGGCTTTAGGTTCAAAATGAAGTATTTATAAGTCTTTTATTTATCCAAAGGGGTTGTCAAAAGTTTTTTAAGAATTACAAAGTCCTTTAATGAATATAAATTTCACTCATGAAGATAAAATCAAGATTTCAAATATTTGAGCAAGGGAGGTGTAGTAAGGCTAATGGGTTTCAATACACCTAAGAAGAGAGGATCATTGCTACAATATCACTATATGGAGGTTATAAAAATATTGTAATGTGTTAAGAATAATGTTAGATAATATTTAAATATGACTTGATGACCAAATTATTCCACTCATCACTGTTCAAGCCAAGAGAAGGGTAGTTTGAAGAAGAATAAAAAAGTGTCAAGCAAATAGAGAAACCCATATGCCATTTGGGAGGAGAAACATCATCAAATAATTAACACATTTCCTTTAATATCTTATGAAACTTTTATTAAACCTTTTTATTTATTTTAACTCTTGATTTACACTTATCGTTTATCTCTTCTACACCCCTTCTCTCTTTTCTACTCTCACTATCCGTAAATGCAACCTTGTTTACTTTTGTATGGATCCTCTACCTAGGTGTGGGGACGCCATAACCATTTGTATGCATATTATGAATAAAATACTAATAGTTTTACTTAATTTTATGACTATACTTAGTGTGTGTGCATGGATGGTTGATCTTGTCAAGTGATTTTCTTAGGTAAATTGTGTTGCAAGTCATGTGAAGTGTGTATGTGTAATTTAAGGGTTTATGTGAGTATATATCTTCATTATTTTCATCCTTTACCTATTTATTATTCCTCATAGCCTAAACATCTATCACAACCTCCAAATTGAAATGTTGATGTGAGATAATTACATTAGGAGTAGTGTATGTTAAGTATAATCTCTTTGTCTACATGTGCACATGTAGCTAGTTCGTAGTGTTAACTTATTTGGTGTATCTCCCCCTTATGTAGTTTTATTTTATGTTATTACTTCCCTTCAATATTGTGGGTAACCTTTAGCTGGTATATAATCTAGAGGTTTGGTCCACCTAAAGGTCACGCATAATTCAGGATTAATTCCATTTCATAGCTCAAGTTGGGAGGTATTGAATCATCCTCTCAAGGGTGAAAATCTGAGATATAATAGGATCCATACTTAGGTTACTTAAAAATATCAAAATGAATACTTTATTATATTAAAAGAACTCTCAATTTTTGTGTATTTTAATCTTCCATTGATAATACTAATTTATATTACTATTGTGATGTTGACCATGTTGATGATATTATAGATCAAATATCTAATTCTATATATGTGTTTAAGTTTGGTGTAGGTGTTATCATTTGGGGAAACAAAAATGTAACCTATTATTTTTATCTCTTCTATGGAAGTAGTGTATAGAAGTGATATGAAATATGATAAAGAATCCATATGGCTATTAAGGTTGTTATAATAACTTTATTTAGATGTTTCTCATAGTATCAATATGCTTTGTGATAATCAAAGTTGTATAGAATTGGTTAAAAAAATTGAACTAAGCATATTGGAATTGATTTGAGTTTTATCAAATAGAATTCCACAATGGTGATATTAATCTATAGTTTTTCTTACAGATAAAAAAGTGTAAGATATATCCATGAAGCAACTTAGTGTTACCAAGATTTGTCATTTTCATACAATGTTGGGCGTATAAAAATTTATATTTTGGGGAGTGTGCATGAGAATGTCACTTTATATTTGCCATGTGTTTCCTTATTCTTCTCATTTTAAAACATTGTAAAAAGTCACTTATTTTTATTTTGGTAAAATTGAACCTCTATGAGTTTGTAGTGTACCCAACAATTAAAATAATATATTGTATTGTAAGTCCATATACTATAAATGGCTCCAAATGTTTGGTTTATTATTCATGAGAAACTGTGAGGTTTAGTCTCACAATCATGCTAGCCTAAAACTACTATAAATAAGTTATGGATTATAATTTATTTTGTTTCAAAAGTTGATATTGGTATGATGAAGGATTTTAAATCCTTAAAATGTTACAAGCCTCCTAAACTCATTATAGATGGTTTACAGAGTATAATTATTTATTATAATGGTGACTATGGCATGTATCCCCACTTAAAATTAAGGGGTGGGGGGGAGGTTTAGAACATGTCATTTTTCAAGTGTTGCTTAATGTACAATTAACATTATTAAAATAATACTAGTTAAATAATAATATATTTTATTATTCAAACACTAGTTAACCTTTATGTTTAAATAGGTAATAAAATATATTATGATTTTACCATTATTTCTTGGGGAGAGGTTGGACCCGTTGGTTACAATGGTCCACCTCACTAGATAAGCACATTTTACCTTTATAAAATTACAACATGTAATATGTTTGAACAACATATTGAGAACCCAAATATTTCAAATATCTTTTAAAGTTTTTTGAAGAGATCATGTGTGAAGAAGTGAGAAGAGAAATACTTATATTGGGTTGTTTATTTTCTCTTATATGAATAATAAACCATGGTTTTTTACCTCCTTATGAGATTTTCCACATTATATTTTATGTTCATACTTATATGTGTACTTTTATATGAATTACACATCTAGATCCAATATTTTACATACACATTGTTCTATGTTTCTTAACAAAATTATATCATATTCTCTTCTCCTTTATTTTGAATTTTGAAAAACTTGAACAATAGCTCATGAACATTCAAGTGTTTGTTTGAATCTATATAAATATGTGTTTTTAATAGTGTCCTAATACACAATGTATTCATCTTTCAAGTTTTGAAATTAATGATAGTTTAAAAAAAAAAACATCATGGATACATATTTTTTATCCTCTCAAAAAATACCACCTACCAAAATGAAAGACTTAATGTGATCATTTCTATCTTGAGAGTCTTCTCCAGATAATTTTAGTAACATATTCCTTAAACCCAAAGTAAAATCATTTTATTGGACCAAATCCAAAATCCCAAGGTAGTTTCCCCATGGTACAAGGATTACAAAAGGGTTGTGTTGACTTAATTCCATTTATTAAATTATAAATATGAAGGCACTAAGTACATCAATTCAAGATATTTTCCAACTTCCATTCTAGTTGAGGTTCATTAAATATATATGAAAATCTAATACAAATGGAACTTAAATACCCATAGGAGTTTATAGAAGTTATTTAGAATATTTTATGTCATAATTCTATCTTGGAATATTTCACTATCTATCCCAATTGGTAGAAGCATAAAACATGGAACATATGAGAATCACCAATTGACTGGTTATTTTACCATGCATTTGAGATGGGTATCTCCCTCGTATGATGAGTTTTTTGTTAATATACTTCTGATAATAGATTATAAAATAAATATCAAAAATTGGATAGAGGGAAAAATAGAAATGGAGAAATAATGTGAAGAAATAGAAGGGGAATGGGAAAGCCACCATGGAGTAAATGTATGAAACCATATGGATAACCTAATTTTAAATGGAATGGTTTGGATATTTAAATAATTTAAACCTATATTATCATAAAGCTAAAGAAGACATACTAAAAACATGAGAATAGAGAAAATCACTAGGGGGTTTTAGGGCAAAATTTACCATGGAACACCTTTATAAATTTTACTCAAAATGAACACAAAGTATCACTTTCCTTCTTTCAAACAATGTTTATTTTAGCATAAAATATTCTTGGTATGGAATATTATTTTCAAAATGTAAATAAAAATACATAATGACGGATGTGACAAAAGTAATTTTTTTCCTAAAAGCTCATGGTCTTTCTTCCAACTAGATTGTGTGTATATATAACATAGTTTGTCCTTAAGGGTTTATGACACATTTTTTAAAAAGCCAAGGGTGTAAACATAATCCAAAATATAAAATAATTTAACATATTTATTCATTCATAAAATTAAAAATACATATCATTAATGAAGAATATAAATTTTACATAAAGAATTAGATTTACCTCACACATTTTAATGTATTTCATTCACCAATTTACGAAGAATAACTAGCTATAAACAAATTTTTAGAAACCCTTTCCATAAGTTGGGAGAAAATAAAAAAATACAATCAATAATTTTTATAACTTATTTCCTTCACAAAGTGGTTTCATAATTACCTTTTTAATTAACTTGACTTAAGGTCAACCTAGACTTTACTTAAGTTTTCCCATCTTTTTATTTTAGTTTATTTTTGGAAACTCTTTACAATACATCGATATTAGATTTATTTATGATTTTTTTACATGATTTATGAATTTTTATTTATAAATAAATAAATAATTATTTAAATATACTTTTATAAAATCATTTAACATTTAACTTGGGTCTGAGACATGTATTTGAAACCCATGTTATGAAAAGGGAATTTTTGTATGTAGCTAAGAGTTAAAAATATTTATAAATATATTTAAGGATAAAATACTTCATGAAATTGATAACTAATATAAATAAATATCTAATGCTTCAAAAGGGGGGGAAAATAATGTTTGAATGCAAAAGTTAAGACCAAAACAAGAATATGCATTTTTGCCTCTAACTATTTTTAGATTATTTTATAGCAATGGAACCTTTTAAATCTTTATTTGCAAACCCCCAATTGTATTTAGGATTTTAATAATTTTTTAGGCACCCAGGGAACAAATAATTTGATGGAATTTAATTTGATTCAGGTGTTTGGGAGGTTTATAGAGCTCAAAAAACTTGCCTTATTAATTAGAAATGTTAGGATTTCATGGCACTAATGGAAATTTTTGTCAACTATAATTTCAGAACTCTTAGGTACCTAGATAAATATTTATTATCTATAGTATTAAAAAGGTTTGGTGTGCAAATAAAACTTTAATAATTATACTTTTATAGCTTTTGGGGACTTGAGGAACTCTTTGTTATTATGGATTTCAAAAATGTAAGGCACCTAAGGAAGTTTTTACTAATTTCAACTTCAAAGATTTAGAGTACCTAGGTAACTCTTTGATAATTGGATATTTAGAAATTTTAGGTACATAGGAAATAAAAGGAAGTTCTCAAGGTGCTTGAAAATTTTAGAGTTATAGATAGAACCAAAAAAATTGAAAATTATCTTAGGAGTTTATAACTAAAATTCATTATTTGGACCTAGTCTACACATGGGGTAATTTGTTTTTGGTTTATTTTGATGAAGACAAAACTTAGGAAAAATTTTTAGGTTCTTCAAGTAGCACAATTCTTTGATATCATTTTTTAAGCTTGATATGAAGTCTTTTGGCATTAAGTTTTCATAGTAAAAATTCATCTCTTACTGAGGGTAATGTAGATCTCAAGGACTTGATGTTAAATTAAACTAACTCCAAATTCTATGTCACTTGAGGATGCCCCATTAGACACTCCTCCTTACATGTATAATGTTAAAATTGGCATACCTATTTCTCTCAATAGGACTGTCCATGTGCCCATGGTTTATACTATACAATTAGCTCTAGGGCATCCACCAAATGTCCTCATGTTACTATAATTCTTGGGGTCAACAAAGTTCAACATATTTACCAAGAAAAAATTCAAGATCTTTTAAGTAGTGTTGAAATATTTTACCCTTTTTTTGGTCCAATAATTAATGTTTAATATAAAATTAGATATAATGGAGGCATAAAAATTCATAATGCCAAATAATGACCCCTTGAGAATGTTTCCTGCATATACGTTCACTATTATGGGTGGGATGCATATCATCATCACCCATTCAATTTTTAATCCCAAAGAGACAAAAAATAAGGATAAAGTAACTAGTGTTGTTTTGGAAATAACTCAATTTTAGTTGATTGAAACATAATAATCTACTCTATAAATCATAATAATGCATCATCCATAATTTCTTACCTCTACTCCTTCAATGGCCACATATATTCATATTTCTCAAACTCCATATTGTATACTACTACAAACATACATATGTCTACCTCACCACATCCAAAAATTTCATTATGATTGACCCCATTGTGACCATCACTAGTTACATTAGACACACTTCCCATATATACTACTATTTTTGTGTCACCAAAATATGAACACTATATTGAGATCATCAAATTGAGCAAAGCAAAGAGTAAAGAGATGATCATAGTCAAAGAACCTAAGGTGAAGATATAATTAGAAAAATATACTCATAATATCAAGTGAGTAAAACATAAAAATAGCACCAAAGGGGATAATATTAAACTACATAAAACATAAAAATAACTATTCACACTAACAAGTAAAATGAAAAGGCTAGGAAAGAAAGATGAATTTGTTGAGGATCCTGAATTTGTAGTGGATACTACATGTGAATTATCTAATAAAGCTATTTATGGAATTAAAAAAATATAAATGTTTTAAATCTATACCAAATCTATTATCCCTAATGGAATAATTGATGAAGTGGAGAAAGTCTTTGGAGTGCCTTTTTGAGCTCCTAGTCAACAACAATCAATCTAAAGGAAAGAGTGCTTCATGGAAACAAAATGTCAAGATTTAGAATATGACCAAGGATCTAAAGAAAAATATGTTCACACATATGAATATAATGATTATATATGGCATTGGATTATCAAAATGTTATTTGATGCAGATGATGAATTCACTAAAGGAATGAGAGGATGACATAAGTCCTATCCTCAATACTTTTGATAATGACATTACTATAATTTTAGATCATTAAAATAGGTAGGAATATGATCCCTTTTTTTAATATTCCAAGTTATATTATTTTCCTAAGGTTTTTCCTAAATTTGCCTATTTCATGCTTTATTTCAAAGGAAATTTGAAGAGGCCAATCGAGTAAAAAACATAGAATTCATTGACTTAATTAGCTATGCAAAATAAAGTATAGATTGTCCCACAAAAATTATGAGAAACACATAAGACCCCATTGGCAAATAATTTAGTTTTGATAAATAAAATATATTCCTTATTTAGAGTTTTAATTTTAAAATTCATAAAATAGATGAAGATTACCAAGTATGAGCAAGGTGCCAACTAAAACTTTACACCCAATTCACAATCAACTAGAGAAAAAAAAAATATTTTATATATTAATAATTTTAAAGATTTTTATTAATTATATGTTCAAATTTTTTAACTTTTTATAAATTTAAAAATATATTTTAAATATTTGTGTATGTAGAGGCTATGATGACCTACAAATATCCTCTTTCTCTCAATAGATTAGGATTTGAATAAGGTCATTAAAATATACACTTTGTATACTAGGATGATTGGGTAAGCATAGATTAATTATGTAGATATAACATAGGGTAATGTAAAACTCAAGTTCCAAGTGGAAAGGGTTACAAATCCTAAGCCTATGGCATAAACATATAATGCTCACTAGATGTCAAAAAAGATAAATGGTTTTAAAATATGGTTGTAAATATGTAAGTAGAGTAAATTGTTGTAAAGGGAAATAAACTAAATTAAAATATGAGATAGAATGGTTATAATGTGTTAAGGTGCAATGGTCAACTAAAAAGGGGTATATAAAACCTAAATTGATTTATGAAAAGTCAGAGAAATCTTATACCTCACTAGCTTATTTGATAAAGGGAAGGCATAAATAAGGATACATACATATACATTCATAATTAAATGAAAGAAAAAATATACAATCTACTAAGTAAATAAAGGAAAGAATGTATGGATTGAAATAATTACATTGGAGTGAACATGTTAATGCTTCAATATCTCCCTTAACTCAATTATAGCTTTTCAAGAGAATGTTTTAATTAAATACCTCAAAATATTTTGATGATGACTAAGATATGCTTAGTTAAAATATCCCAATGAATCCTCCTATTTATCTTCAATGACACCACAATAAAATATATCCAAGATAAATTTATAAGACACTAAGTCTCTGAATGGTTACTTAGGGAAGAAATATGAGTGAGTTTAGAGTGTATTAATGTGATGTGATATGATATGAGTGAAATGCGATTCCTATATATATTGTTCCAATACCCAAAACCAACCTTAAAAATCTAAATTTATAGTATTGATTATGCTGATATAGTTGGAATGTGTTAGTTGACACAATGCAAAATTGGCTAAGATTATATCATAATAATTTTATCAAACAAATTCAAAACTATATCTAGATATATGATATAATATAGGAAATATGAAGATAAAAAAATAGACAACATCGATCAGAACAATACTATTGGATTTAAGTAAATAAAAAATATACATAGGAACTATACATAACAGTATATGGATAGAAACTTGGAGGAGGTCAAATTGTTAGTAGTAATGGTGTAATAATGATATAATGTCAACATCTCTCATAAATCATGATTCGATCACACCCAATATTGGGTGCACCATTTAACATGTGCACTTGTGGATACTAATGCATTGATAATACAATGAAAAATAAAGTACTAATAAATGATAATGTGAAAAATATTATGTGTATATATACCCCCCACCCAAATCTCATTGTGTGTCACAATATTTTAACATGAGATGGTATTTATGGAAATAAGCATAGAAATACAGAAGAGAATAATGAAAATAATTGTTGAAATAATTGAAATTAAATAAAATAAATATATGAATCTTCTCTTACCTTATTTATTGTGGATAATTATGTGTATGTTACAGGTGATGGAAGGAACCAAACAAGAGGAAAATGAAGTGGCCTCCAATAATAAGATAAAATTATAAACTTTTTAAAGAAAAATATTAAGCACCTAAAATTTATATATCTCAATAGGATTATAAGGCTTCTTTTAGTTCATAAAAATAGTGTAAACAAAAAAAATTATGGATTAAACAAATAAATCTTACAAAAACTAACTAAAATAATTAAAAATTTAAAAATTTAATATAACTAGGTAAAAAGTATCCATTTCCACATTTTTCTGGAAAGCCTAGGGTTATGAGTGTGCCATTTTAGGGATTTGAGATATGATGTCTAGTGGACATGCTAGGGGACATATTGTAGCTATGACTGAATACCTATAGGTATGTGGTGTATTTATTGTTCATATTATCATTCTTTCATAAAATTAACTACATGAATAAATGTAAGAATTAGGGTAAGTTCATGCAATAGAAGTTTCAATAAAAACATTATAAAATAAATATAAGATCAGGGATACGTAGTTAAAAGAAATAAAAAATCTAGCACCAAAGGTAATTATTAGGGACATGGAAATAAATCATCACCCTAAGTCAAATATTATGGGCAAGCTAATATTGTAGGGTATGGCTGATGTATTTAGGCTAAGTGTTGGTCTATATCATATGGTATGGATAGTGTAGTAAAAAAATAGACATATATTTGATACCATAGGGTATAACTAATAGCATTAAGATATAAGCATGGTCAGTGTAGTTTAGCATGTCATTAATGTATTAGAAAGGTTGGGCATGGATAGTACCACAAGGTATGGCCAATGAAATAAAATGAACATGTGGATGATATTGTATGAGATGTTTGATAGCATATAGGATGGCCAATATATTATTATGATCTATAAATCGATACTATGTGGGATGGAAGATAAAATATGGGATGGCTAATATAGTAGTCTAATGTGTTGGCTGATATTATATGGTATGTATGGTGTAGTTGAATGTTTTCCTTGGATAGTAAGGTATGGTTGATGTAGTTATGCTAAGTATTGATTGATAGCATATGGTATGGTTATTATAGTATAAATTTAGACAAATAGTAGAAAAAATAGGGTATATATAGTAGGATTAGATGTTCAGCACTTGAATTATGTAGTGGAAATGTTGAACATGTTTAGTACCATAGGATATGGCCAATGCAATAGAATGAATAGGTGGTCTATAGCATATATGATTGTCCATACCATATGGGATGATGAATATAGTATTTATATGTCCTAGTCAATATTTTATGGTATGGATGGTATATTTTAATTTTTCATTAATTATACCATAACATATGGCCAATGAAATATAACAATAAATCTTGGCTAGTGAAACTAGGTGGCTTACTTATGCAATATAAAAATGAGAAAAAAATTACATTTTCTATTTTGTGTTAAATTTAATTATTAATTTTATATTATTTGATAAAAATATTATTTTTATTTGTTTTTTCATACTTTATAGAGAAATTGGAGACTATGATGATACCTTAATGTAATTTGGATACTAGTGTAGAGAGGATTACATAACACGATTAGTCAAACATTAGTCCAATAAACCAAAGGAAGAATGCACAAATATAAAGCAAATTAAGCCTATCTATTCATGTGGGAATTACTTATGTAAATGAAAGACAAATGAAAGAAATTAATAAATCTATACCCTCCCAAGTGAATACATTCTCCAAAAGTTGCTCAAAATCATGTTCTCCCTTGATCAAGAATCCTTGTATTTATCAATAATGGTGGAAAACTCTTCCAATGTCTCAAGAACACTCCATAAAACCTAGGCTCATGATTTAGAATCACTAAAATAGCCTATAAATTAATCTTTCAAACAAAATCAATGATCAAATGCAAAGGATTGTGAAAATAATTTAGCATTATAACTTTGCAATATTCAAGATTAAAAAAGATGTCCATGGCCTCTTTATTTATAGATTTTTAAGAATGACCAAAATCAACCTGAACCATCCATATTGAGATGAAGATGTGTATTTTAGTATTAATTCAATATTTAAAATTAAATCCATAATTATCTTCATCATGACCTTGGAATAAGGGACATTGAAGAGGCATGGGAGGCATTAACTAGGCATGAGTGACCCATAATCCTGATATTTGTGGCAATTATGGCCTAGGGATGTCTTCCCAAGGAATGATGTCATTTGATGATGTAATTAATATAAATCCATTTCTAACAAGAAATATTCACCAAATCTCGTGAAAAATCCACTTAAGATATTGATTTGGATTAATTAGCCTTAAATAAGGTTAATCAACATTTGTGCAATTATTTAGAAATTGGCACTCAATTAATCAAAATGGTGAAAAAAACATATTACTAGATCCTAATTTAACTCAAGAAGAATTGGAGGGTGATGATAGATGCATTGGAACCATATTCCCATTTAGGCTGTTGCCAACACAAACTAACAAAGGTACATAATGTGTACCAATGAATTTAGGATAAAATAGTGATCCATATCACAAAAGGCAAAATCATCATTTCGACTCAAAATGATTTGATCAAAGTTAGCTGGCCCATAAAATGCATTTCCATATTTAGGGATACTTTGAGCTAAATCAACACTTGTAAATGACAAGTTTGAACCATTTAGGGTGTTTTATGGATGTTAGCCTAAAATGTGCATTTGAGTGTAATTCAAGTAAGATTGATAATTTCCACACAAATGGTGTTAGGAATTGGATGTCTAAATTTTGCCCCTATTTGAGAAGGTGTAGTGAGACATTTAGGTGAAGCAACATATTTTCAAATAAAATAGTTTTCAAGAAGAAATTATAACATACCCATGATGCCCCCTCAAGAGGACATATTAGGATGAAAGAGAAGGATGGACTCTCAAAAAGAGAGAGAAAGTGAGAGATTAACCCATGGAATAGATCACATCTAGATGAGTTATTCCCTGCACATGTGATTACCATAAATGATAAAAATACAATTATAGGTATAATAGTCCCTAAAGATAAGGGGAATGGGAAAGATATAATCCATAAATGTAAGGGACACACTATAAAGGTACCCAATTTGAGAGTACAAGCTGTGTGATTATGGTATTGATCAATCCCAAGACAAGTTGCACACTAAAATATTTTCATCATGGGATTTAATGTGGAAATCTTGGAATTAGAGGAAAAGAGAGAACATTTTGCTTTAGGAAGGGAAACACCAGTAGAATGGGGTCTCCAAAGAGAATATAATAAGAAGTACTTTAGTAGAGTAAATATGATCATAATAAAATATATTTGCCCCAGTAAGGATAATTTTGATCATTGATAAAGAATAAATAATGGTTTGCCCCTATACAACTGATTTGATTTAGATGTGGTTCATATGGTGGGCCCTAACATGAGTAATTGGCAAGAAAAATGGTTCAAAGATATAACCCAAAAGGTAAGTTAAAATGAGCAGGTGTAAACATACATGTGATGGTGTAATGGCTTAGAAATCTATATAAAAACAAGCATATGATAATGTACAAAGTGATGAAAATAAGAATGAAAGATAATCGAGCTAATCTCAATAGAAATTGAGCACTGCCTACATAATTATATGGACTCATGTTCCAACATGAACTTCAGGCCAATGTAGTTCACCCATGTTTGGGAGAGAATGGAATGGGGAATGATGAGAATTGAACAAAAATTGATTAGATTCATAATGTATGCAAAGATATGCACATCTAATCATATATTAGAGTGCTAAAATGCATAATACCTAGATGCCTAATTCCATATCATGAACCTAGATTATGCAAAGTGTTCTTGAGAACTATTCATCAAAGTGATGTTGACATTAAGAATTTGAGACCTAAGCATAAAGTATTTGTTATAGGAAAATAAATTAGGCATCATAAGTATGAATAACTTAGAATAAAATAAGATTCCCATTAGATTGAGTCAATTCAAATGTGAATATCTATAAATAAGGATAATGGTAAAATAATGACCAAAACTAGAGTTACAACTATTTACATTTAAACAAAAATGTAAAGATAAAGAAAAAGATAAATATAAATTAACCTAAATTGAAATAAAGATATGATCAATCAATACATAAATAGGAATAAAAATGTTTAAAAACAAATAGTAAGAACATCTGAATAACATGAGACCAAGATATGAATAATCGAGATCCATGTGGACCATCAAGGCATTCTTAATCACAAAAGAGAAAAGCAAAATCAAATAGAAAAATAGGACACCAATAATAATAAAATAAAAAATGGTCCAAGAACAATGCAATAACATAGGATTAAGATATAAACAATCAAGATCCATTTGAATAATCAAGATCTGAAACACAAAAGAGATAAGCAAAAACATACAGGAAAACACAAGACCAAAATGATATAAGAAGTAATAAAAGGAGAAAAGGAGAAGAAATAAAAAGAGATGTGTGAAAGCATAAAAAATCACCAAGAAAACTCAAATAAACACACACAAATAAAAACCAAGTTATTGCAGTTTAAAGACAAATGTTCATGCATGTGCGGTAGAGGTATTACTTTCCACCACACAATAACAAAGAACAATGACACAATAATTGTTCCCTAATTAAAGAGGAACAATGATAGAAGAAATGGGGGAAGATAAGAAAAGGAAGGGATTAGTCAAGTTCACTCCAAATGCACAAGACAAGTGGATGCTACCTACATAGTTCCATGGATGCATGTTCCAGCATGAACTTTAGGCAAAATGTAGTTCTCCCAAGAAATGGGATAAAAGAAAAATGATGATCAAACCAACATGATTAATTTTATAAAAGAAATGGAAGATATGGCAAAAAATGAGAATGGTATTGTAAACAACAAGCTAATGATGAGAAAGAATGATCTTGCAAAATGGCAAGTGAGTGGGACAATATTAGCTAGTCTTTCTTTGCTTACAAAATGATAAGAGCATAACATGATGAGATAGTAATGTACAAATGTATAAAAATGTGAGACAATGTTTTTATTCTTTTATGGATCATGTTATGATTTTTTTGGTATTTTCAAAGTATTTCTAATGTTTTTTGTATTTTTGGGATAAAATATGCACAAAGTGGGATCACTTAGTCAAGGAGATGCATGTCCAAGAGTAGAGGTTCTGATAAAATAGCTAAGCCAAATACAATACCCATGCTCGCAAATAAATGAGAGAAAATATCCTAATATGTAAATAAATATCAAAAAATGTGATATAAAATAATGTGCAGCATAAAGTAACTCTAGAGAAGTATCTACATTTACCTATCTATAACAGTGTAGCAAAAGTTTGGAACTAAGAAGATGTTTTTGTTCACTTGTCTAAAGTTTCAAAATACTATCCTAGTTGAACTACTTTGTAGAAATGTTGTTGAGGATGCTCATAATGTTCATGACACATAATCAAGATTATAATTTTTTAAGGGATAAAAAGTATTCAATCTGACAACACGCCCTAAACATAGCAAAAAATATGTTTCTCAAAGATAATGGTCCAAATAATAGGGTTCTAAAAGAGAATAATCCATAGTGGGATCAAGAATGTGTTTAGAGTGCCAATGATTCAAAGCCTTCACTATCTAGACTCATGAAGAGTAGACCAGGGTTGTTTCTACTCATTTTTGTGTTTTACATTTAGAAGAAATAAGAAACTAAAGATAAATGGTCAGGGGTTAGATGATACCAGGATTAAGTTGCGCACCATTATCCAAACATTGTAGGAGCTCCTCTTTGGCTGTGAAGGACAACACCTATAGATAAGAATAAGAAACTCAAACAAAGAGATTGTTAGAGATAGATATGGTGGACTGCCAAGTGATATGCTCGGTCCCATAAGTGCAAAGACTTCCTTGAGGGATGATAGCCCACTTATTGACAAAAATATTGATGCTAGAAAAGAAATGGTGAAAGACTAAAAAAAAGAAATAGAGATAATGCATACCTATATTCTATTATCGATCTGTCATAGTTGCCAACGTTGATTAGTTTGCCAGCATCAGTTGGTCAAGGTTGTCAATGTTGATTAGGCTAACGATGTCGATAGGGGCAATGGTCCTTGGACAGGTCTCAGGTTTGTGCCGGTGGTTGACAGAGGGAGTCTAAGAGTTAAAAGGGTCTATGCAAGGTTGCAGAGAGATAAATAAGGTCCATAGAGGGATAAAGGTAGATGATAGGTTGTCAAAAAGGGTCAAGATAAAAGGAAGGCTTTATAGCCTCTCTACAAAGAAAGCCGAGTCTGGTTGAAGGTCAAGTCTAGTCTGGTAGTATTTAGAGATATCAAATTGACTAATTACTAATGTGTTCTAAATACTAAAATGAAAGGTAGAAGAAATACTTAGCTCTAGTGAGATGAAGAACCAAGGTGTTGAATGCTTGTGCTTGTTACGGTTGATGTCCAAGTCCCCATGCAATGCTTCAGTCCAATCTGGAGTGACTGGTGTAGAGTCTCTGTGGCCAAGGGAGCGTTAGTTGAAGTCTGATGTCTGTTGATGTCTTAGAGTCTGAGAGGAAGAGAGAGAGAGAGAGATCCTGATCTGAGCCAGTGAGAAGTTGATTTAAGAGTCTAATAGCCATTATTGATAAGAGCTAAGGGGTTAACTCTGTAATAGACGTCAGTTTATGTAATCGATGTCAGGGATCCCACTAGCATTGACCAACAGTTGACCAACATCAGTAGGTAGAGAATTGGTAAAAGGGCTTAACAGCCCATTCTCCATCCACCAAGTGCATCATCCATTGGAGAATGGTCAAAGGTTAGGCTAAATACACATGAGAGTTAATTAGGAGGTTAGGGAGGAGTAAAAATAGGTCTTAGGTGAGTCATGGGGTGAGAAAAGGTCTAAGGGTGAGGTGTCCAAGGTGAGGTGTCCTAGGTGAGTTGTTGAGGTGATGTCATAATTTAAAATAAGTAATGTATTTTAAATTAATAAGATGTGTAAGGGTTAAGGAGAGGACCAAGGGAGAGTCGACACATTTTAGGTGTCTACATTTGCCCCTTTTGTCTTGTTGGTTGTTCTGGATGAATTGCAAGACAAAAATAGGAGTAGATGCCCTAGGTATGGTGATGAGGTATTCCCCCCCAAAGTGGGAGTTGAGGGAAGGTAACTTGATATCGAGTGCTAATTTGATAGGCAGTGGATGGGTTATGGTGAAGTTTGAGTGTGAATGCTGCAATAGTTGGGATTTCGTGTACACCACTTCACGTGATAGATAGGTCAAATTATCACAGTCAAAGGTCAAAGAGTGTTAAAATCAAAATAACTAGTCCCTAGCATTTAGTCATATCTGATTGGGTTAAATGATCATAGCTGTAGATCCAATGATCATCATGTTCCAATTATCCAGGGCTCAAGAAGTGCTCTTGAAAAACATGAGAATGTCACAAGTAGTGGGGATCAACTAGAGCATGATCCGATACTTGTGAGGGTCGTAATATGAGGTGTGCACAATTTTGATATCTATTTGTGAGGTAGCATACATGCAATCAAAGCAACTAAGGTAGAGTTGTCTCAAAAGTGGTCATGGTCAGAGGAGATAGGTGTAATCTCCATGGTTGTTGGTTGAGTCAGATTGAGATATAAGTGAGCTCAAATGTTGTTTGTTGTGGTCAGGGAGATGTATGTGATCTCCAGTGTGCCCCATGAGAATTTAAAAGTGACTTCTACAGTGTCAGGGTTGGTTGATTGGTCATGATTTGGTTAAAGGTTAGATGGTTGGTCTATCAGGTAGATGGATGAATGAAATGGCCATTGTCATTAGGGAGATGAACGGGGGAATGGCTGAGCTAACCTCAGAAGACTGAGTGCTGCCTACATAGCCCCTATTGTAAGGGGCATTAGACCAATGTAGTTCAAAAAAAGGGTCCAAGTGGTCGATAGTTGGTCAGGTTAGAGATGTCAGCATTTCCCATATGTGTGATGGTACATGATTAAAATGATGAAGATACGATGATGTTATAGCATTTTCCATATTATGTGATGGTGTATTCTGTAACATTGGTTATGTGGTCTTTCATCCCTAGCAATATTCCATATTGGTGATGGTGTATGCTAAAAATGAATTGTAGATGATGTTATAGCTTTTTCCATATTATGTGATGGTGTATTCTATAACATTGGTTGTGTGTGGTTGATAGTTTCTATGTGTATTGTTTTCCATAGAAACTAGTGTGAATGGGCTAAGTCATGTTAGTGGTCTAAAAAAGGTTTGGTTTGGTTTGGTTGGAGGTGACCAAGATGTATAAGAAGTGAAAGGTGCATTTCTCTTTCATTGATAAGGATTATAATGATAACATAGATAAGGTTTTTGGGAACAAAATCCCCATTCATGCATTACGTCGTTGACCGTTGGTTTGTGTTAGAGAAGTAGTCGAATCACTTGACGTTAAGTGAGCTCGAAATCCCTTGAGTATGTTGGGGTGATAGGCATGATTATGTGAGATGTAAGGATAGGGTAACCCTTTTTAGTAGGGATAACTTTGGCCATTTTTATAGGTGACCCTGAGAATGACTATAGACAAGTCCATGACTTAATAATTTGTCAGTCATATATATATATATACTTTTTGGGACTGATCAATGCAAGAAGTCCACTTGGGGATGTTGTGTTATTTTATGGTCATGTTGTGCTATGTATGTAGCAAAATTTGGTCATAGCCATCCTTAGAAATAGTGGTCTATATTGTGCTTGTTGTATGTTGGGATGTCTATGAATCACTGTCCTTCAAGGGAGCAGTCTATTTTATTACAGTGATAATGCAACAGTCCTTCGAGGGAGTAGTCTACATTTATAGTTTTATGACCTTTGAATAGGCATCCCAGTTTTATAGTTTTATTTTTTACTGGACTTTTGGTCATGGACTTGAATATAGAGGTTTAAAGGTTTCCCTTTTATTAGGATAAAGCATTCATGTTTGACAAAAGGGTTGAAAGGAATAGGAATGATAATGATGGGGGTTGCTCAAGGGATGAGCTCAATTTAAACATCAAGTGAATGATTACTTAACTAACAGTAAAATGGTCATAGACGTAAGGCATTAAGAGGCTCAGGTTTTGGCCGGCCTTTGAAAAAAGACAAACAATAAGTCCCTAATCCATGCTTGTGTGTTGATGTAAGGTCTGAATCAATTAGGAGCAAACTTGCCCCATTTGATTCATTCCAAATTGGTCACATGTTGTTCATTGTTCTAGGTAGGTTTTGGTCGATGTTGGTTGTGAAGTTGGTTATTATGTTGTTGGCATTTGGTACAATGTCAAACATAGTTGTTATAGTCTTGGTTGGTAGTGGGCCAATAATAGCCCAGGTGGCGGATGCACTTGGCAACTGAGTTACTGCTGAAATGCTCCCCACAAATCCCATCATGGACTTGTTTGATGGCATGGGAAGTCTCAGTGGTTGTTAGGCATTGGATAAGGAGGTTGTCTTGACCTTGTTTGTAGAGATGTCCCCCCATCATGGTGTAGCGATTAGTGCTTTTGATAAAAGCCCATCGTCCATTGCTAAAGATATTGGGAGGTATGATAAAATATGTCAAGTAGTCAACAAGTCATTTATACCAAACGTCATGTGGACTAGAGCAGTTAGGAGGAGTTTCCCCCAGAGATGATGGTCGAGACATGTCCAAGATAGAAATATTGGGTTGTGTTGGTTGAGAGGTCTTGACAGATAATGGATATGTCAAAGGTGTAGAAGTCTGGTATTTTCCTTTATTCTTCATAGCTTGGGGCCTAGTGGCCACATCAATTATGTTGATTTCAAATAAAGGAGTGGAAGGTGGTAAAGGGACCATAGTCTTGTATGGGGATCCCGATTTAGGTGAATAGATTATGGATGATGTCAGTGATGGTGTCAAATTTTTGTCAAAAGAGTGGTTAGAAGAAGCCTTAATGTGAGGGGTGTCCTTTTTCAAGTGTTTATGAATAACAACTTTAAGGGCACAACAACACTCAGTATCATGTCTAGGTGTGTGATGATACCAGTAGATTTTAGTGTCATCGAACCAAGATGGTTTTTATTTGAGAGGTTGATATGGTTTAATAGGTGGAAGAGTGATGCTTGATGACTACAATAATCGACATAACATTGAAACATAGGATCCCCTTAATGGCTTTGTGCTTTTTGTTGTATTAGGGTTTGACAACTCCTTTTTAAGATTTGTTTGGGGAGTTTGTCGTATCATCTTTTTTGTGGGTGGTGTGGTCACACGTGTAGATGGCACTTTATTGATGAGAGGTGATGGATATTTTAGAGGAAGTGTGTTTTTGGTGGGAAAAGGGTGTAATGGAGGCAATTTGTTTTTGTTTTTGATAGGTGTTGGAGTAAGAAGCACTCTTATTAAGGTGGAAGGGTGTGGGCCCAAAATAGAGGGCGATGATGATGGTGGGGGAGGAATTCTCCAATGTGGTTTAGTAGCATTCTTTGGTTTAGTGCGAGGACTACTATTGAGTGAGGCAAGGTTCAAGTCTACCTTCACTTTTGGGTGAGTGAGGTTTGAGAGGCATGGGATGGTCATGGCTTCCATGTGTGGTTGAATAGCGGGGAAAGTATGATCCCCTAATGATGATAAGAAGGATGAGGGTGAGGCAGCCAGTGTTGGTGCCATCAAATCATCCTCCAATATGGGAGAGGTCAAAGTAGACTCTCCCACATATGAAAGGGGGTTGGATAGAGGACAAATAGGAGAAGAAGGCTCTTCTACTTGTGGTGGACAAATAAGAGAAGAGAGTTCTTCTACCTATGGTAGACAAATAGGAGAAGAGAGTTCTTCTACCTATGGTGGACAAATAGGAGAAGAAGGCTTTTATACCCATGGTGGATAAATAGGTTGATTAACCTCTTCAGACTATGGGAGAGGTTGGTTAAAAACCATGTCAACTGTGCATATATTACGCTCTTGAAGGTCATCGACTATGGTCTGAATGTTATGCTGACTAGAGGGCTGGTTAGGGAATGGTTGTCTAAAAACATCCATGTTTTGGTTAGCTAGCGCATTTGGGTTATCCAAAACAAGATCCCCCTTGTCTAACATGTCTTGAATGATGTTCTTGAAGGCTTTACAGTTGTCTGTGTCATGACCTTTGACATGGTGGTATTGACATAAGTCATTTTCCCTATACCATGTAGGGATGGATTTTGAGGGGTCAAATTGGGGTGGTCAAATTTGAGGGAGATTAAAGACTCCTTGCTTGACGAGTTTATCCAACACAGAAGCGTATGACTCTCCTATTGGAGTGTATTGATGCTATACGTATTGTTGTTGGAATTGTTTTATGATGTATTCTGATGTTAAAAGTTGAGACTGGTTAGTTGTGGTTAAAGATGATGGCCTAAAGACCATAGCATTTGCTGATCCTTTGGACTTGGAACTAGAAGAAGAAGGTTTAGATGAAGAAGGGTCATTAGATTTTGCATTGGTATTTTTACTACGCAATGTGACCTTGTCTTCTTCAACTGCACGGAGTTCAAGCTTTTTGGCCATGGTGAAAGATTCATCAAATGTGTAGAATGTTTGGACTCACAAAGTGGATGAGATGTGCTTGGCACATGCTCATGAAAAGAGTTCAATGAGCTCAAGTTGAGGTAATGAAAAGGAGAGTTGGTTAATCAAACCTCTCCAACGGGTGACAAAATCAGCTATTGATTCATCGTCAAATTGTTTAATAGAATAGAGGTCTATAATGGAGACCTTCTTAGTGATGTTGATTGAAAAATGGTTGAGAAATAGTTGAGCTAGTTGAGTGAAGGTAAAAATAGAATGACTAGTAATGGAGCTATACCAGTCAAGGGCGGCCTCTGAAAGTGACATGGGGAACGTGCGAAGTAATAACACATCATCATGCGCAATGAGGTAACAATCATGTCTAAACGCTTGTAGATGTTGTTGTGGGTCCTCTTTACTTTGAAAATGAGTAAATTTTGGGAGCTCCCATTGGTTAGGATATGGTCTAATAGGGACCAAAGGGTGAATGGGTTCATTGAATATTTGTTCGTATGAAAGAACATTACTTGAACTAGAAATGGATGTCTCAAGGTTAGACATCTTATCCATCAGCATCTTGATTAGATCTACTGACAGATTGGTAGGTGGAGCACCCTTAGGTTGTAAGGTACCTAAAAGGTGTTAGGAGGGGCATATGATGTACTTGGTTGCACTTGCATAGGTGCAACATATTATTAGTTCCTCATAGGGACTGACGTTGAGGTCAAGGGGGCTTGTGCCATGAAGTTAGAGGGCACAAATTGACTAGGTGCTGCCAAAGGTGATTGAATATTGGCAACACTAGTTAAAGGGTAGGTGGTCACTCTTGTATTTGTGGGCACAAGAGTGTGTGGGCTAGAGACAACCAAGTTTTGAAAATGTGTCGAACTTGATTGAATTGTCTATGGTTGAGGGGGTACGAAAACCTCAATGGAGATAGGTCTAGAAATGGAAGTGGAGGCCCAATTGTGGACATTGGTCATGGTCAGGTTAATGGTCGAGGTAATAGCCTAAGTTATTATGGGTTGGGTAGTGGAGGCTATTGAGACCATTACCACTTCAACCAAGGAAGTTGGCATCCCATAAATGGGATTACCTGAAGGGTCCCACATTTGGCTTCTCATGAGATAGTGTTGGAGAGCCTTGACATTATGGTCAAGGAATCTCTCAAAGTTTTGATCCCCTTCGGGAACAATTGGATGTTGGTTGGGGGTAGGCTAGACAGGAGTATGTTCAATGTTTGAAGTATGCTCCATTTGGGGACTTGATATGAAAGGCGAAGGTAGAAGTGGTTGTTGCCTCATGTGGTCAATAAAGGATTTGGTTTGATTGCATGTCAAATCCATCCAAGGTGAAAGATGTCTAGGTTCCAAAAATTATATATTTCAATTTTAGAAAGCCAGAAGGGGTGTTTTACAGCAAGAAAGTTGGGTTTTAAGCTTGCTATTTTGGAAAAAGTTTGCTGACAGTGACCAACGTCAGTTGAAAAATTGATGTTGGTGAAGATAAGTTTTTGACGTCGGTGGAAAAACCAATGCCGGTAAGTAAAAGTTGCTGATGTCAGTGGAAAAATCAATGTCGGTGTCTGTGTATTTTTGGAAACTCAAAAAATTGAAAGTTTTTGGAAGAAAGAAGAAAGTTTTGAGTTGTTTAAGAACTCATAATAATGCGTCCTTACCAGCTCAAAAAACTAGATAAAAATAGCAAAGGTGATGAAGGGAAGCAACCTCTAAACATTAAATTCTTAAGAATAAATTTTAGAGTCGTGGCAGCTTATGCCTTAGAAAAATATGTTTGGAAGTGGGCGTTTTAGAATGGGTCCTAAAAGAGGTAGTCTAAGGTTGGTTTTGGGTTAGTTTTGGTGCTCAAAAAGTCTGTGTTAGGTTCTGTACATGGCTTGGTGCTAGGGGCTTGCTCCCCTCACTTCACGAGCCCAGAGCCAAGCTGGGTCGCTTAGCCAATATATACTTTGCCTAGAGTTTATACTCTGCCAGAGAATAGAGTGGGTCCTCCTCTTGGTTGTGAAGTCCAAGTAGGATCACCAGGAAGGGTAAGGTATCCTCTAGGTGGTGAAATCCTAGTCAGGCCTTGTCTCAGGTATGTTATATGTTTGATTTTGTGAATGTGGTCAGGTTGTGTAACATATGTGCACTACGATTTATTCATAATGCAATTTAATTACTAGATGAGCTAAATATGCATTCAAGTAGGAGTGAAATGCATTTAATTTTTAACCCAAATTGAAATGTTTGTTTAGATGTAGATGAGTGGGAAAAGGTTTAAGAGCATGAATTTCACTACTCTAAGATGCAGAAAGAAATGACAAGAAGAAAAAGAAAGAGGTTCTTTTTAACTTGTGCTTATGGTTTCTTTTCAAAAGAAAAAGAAAGAAGAAGGATGCAAGAAAGAGAAAATTTCCCTAATGCAGCTCTATGAAAGTTTGCCTTTAGAAGAAATATGAAACGAACCCAAGGAAAACTCCAAGGTCCCACTAGGTGTGCTAGAATGTTTGTACTCATTTTTGCTTTTTACATTTAGAAGAAATAAGAAACTAAAGATAAATGGACAGGGGTTAGATGATACCCAGATTAAGTTGCACACCATTATCCAGACGTTGTAGGATCTCCTCTTTGGCTATGGAAGATGACACCTATAGATAAGAATAATAAACTCAAACAAAGAGATTGTTAGAGATAGATATGGTGGATTGCCAAGTGATATGCTCGGTCCCAGAAGTGTAAAGACTTCTTTGAGGGATGACAGTCCACTTATTGACAAAAAGATTGATGCTAGAAAAGAAATCGTGAAAGACTAAACAAAATAAATAGAGATAATGCATACCTATATTCTGTTGTCAATCTATCACAGTTGCCAATGTTAGTCTGCCGACATCAGTTGGTCAAGGTTTCTGACATTGGTTAGGCTGACGATGTTGGTAGGGGCAATGGTCCTCGGATGGGTCTCAAGTTTGTGCCCATGGTTGACAGAGGGAGTTTGGGAGTTAAAAGGGTCTGTGTAGGGTTGCAGGGAGACAAATAAGGTCCACAGAGGGACAAAGGTAGATGATAGTTTGTCAAAAATGGTCAAGATAAAAGGAAGGCTTTATAGCCTCTCTATGAAGAAAACCGAGTCTGGTTGAAGGTCGGGTATGGTCTGGTAGTATTTAGACATATCAAATTGACTAATTACTAATGTGTTCCAAATATTGAAATGAAAGGCAAAAGAAATACTTAGCTCTGGTGAGATGAAGAACTAAGGTGTTGAATGCTTGTGCCGATTATGATTGATGTCCAAGTCCCCGTGCATTGCTTTAGTCTAATCTGGAGTGACTAGTGTAGAGTCTCTGTGGCCAAGGGAGTGTTAGTTGAAGTCTAATGTCTGTTGATGTCTTAGAGTCTGAGAGGAAGAGAGAGAGAGAGAGAGATCTTGATCTGAGCCAGTGAGAAGTTGATTCAAGAGTCCAATAGCCATTATTGATAAGAGCTAAGGGGTTAACTCTGTGTTAGACGTCTGTTTATGTAATCGACATCGGCGATCCTACCAACGTTAGCCTACAGTTGACTGATGTCGGCAGGTAGAGAACTTGTAAGAGGGATTAACAACCCATTCTCCATTTTCCAAGTGCATCGTCCATTGGAGAATGGTCAAAGGTCAGGCTAAATATGCATGAGAGTTAGTTAGGAGGTTAGGGAGGAGTAAGAATAGGTCTTAGGTGAGTCATGGGGTGAGAAAAGGTCTAAGGGTGAGGTGTCCAAGGTGAGGTGTCCTAGGTGAGGTGTCCTAGGTGAGTTGTTGAGGTGATGTCATAATTTAAAATAAGTAATGTATTTTAAATTAATAAGATGTGTAAGGGTTAAGGAGAGGACCAAGGGAGATTCGACACATTTTAGGTATCTACAAGGGTAGTATAAATTATGTTCAGGGTAGGATAAAAGGGTGGTATAAAATTACTTTAGCATAAGTTGCCCTCAAGTCAAGGGTCTTGTAGACAATGGTTCAAAATTTTTCATGCATATAACCTCTTAAGGTGTATGATGTTCATGGGCTCTGGATGTTATTCACCATTAGTTTTAGCTAGTCGATATGATCTTGATCCATAGTTCATCATCATAATATATGGTCCCAACCAATTAGGTTGAAACATACCTTTATTTTTGCATTCAACAGTCACGTTATTTTAGTTATCTTTCAAAACCAAGTCACCAATATCAAACTCTTAAGGGAAAATACACTTGTTTTAGCTTTTCCACAATCTATTTTGATATGCCTACAAGTTTTCTCGGGTAAATAAATGCTTACCATTAAGAAGTTCAAGTTCTTGCAGCTATGGGGCTCTATAATCTTCATCATCTTTAATGTTCTCTAGTGATATTATTAATGATGGTGTCTCAATCTTGACCAAGATGACAGATTTAGTGCCAAAAATAAGGGAGTATGGAGTGGCTCCAATTGGGGTTCAATGATTGGTTCTTAAAGCCCAAAGGTCAATTAAGAGTTACAAGTGCTAATTATGATCAACATCATTAAAAATATTTTTTAAGATGGTTAAAATTGTTTTATTTGATGCCTCACCTTATTTGTTTCCTTATGGATTATATGGAGTTTATTTCTTATGCTTGATCTTGAATTTTTCACAAAGAGATTTCACATCTTGGTTCATAAAGGATCCACCATTATTGGATATAATATGAGTTGGGATTCAATATCAATAGATGATATGGTAATGAATGCATTTGGATATTTGTTTATTGGTAACATAAGTGAGAGGAATGGCCTCAATCCACTTGGTAAAGTACTTAGTTGTAGTCAAAATGTGCTTATGGCAATCTAAAGATGTTAGATTAATTTTCTTGATGAGATTGAGACCCCATGTTGATAATGGCCAAGGTGTTGTGATCAACTATAGTGGTAAATAAGGTGAATGTATCAATTTTCCATGTTGCTAATAAGGAACACACTTATTTACATAATTACAAGCATCTGTCTCCATTTTGGGCCAATAATAGCCTATTATGAGGAGTTTCTTTGCTAGGACTACACCATTGGTATGGGCCCCACACATTCCTTCATAAACTTCCTTTAGTGCCAGTTTGGATTCTCCTAAAGATAAATAATGAAGAAGCATTCCATCATATCCTTTATGATAAAGTATTTTTTCAAGGAGAGTATAACATGTTAAGAGATGAAGAACCATGTCTGACCACTGCTTGATCTTCCTCAGTTGGAGAGAACAAGGACATTCTGGACCTTCCCCATTCCATTTTGAAGTTGTGGATCAAACACAAAGACTTTAGATAAATGGTGGCCCAATGGTGGAAAATTCCTATTCAAGGTACTCCTATGTTTAGAATAGTCAAGAAACTCTAACACATTAAACAAGAAGTTCATGGATGGAATAGATACAGCTTTGGGCAGGTCTTCCAGTAGAAGAAAAATATAGTGGGAAAACTCAAGGATATACATCAACTGATAGATCAAGGGGATGACTCTGAGGACACTTTAGAAGAAGAGAATATCCTATCTTTAGAATGGAAGAATCTTAATGAAAGAGAAGAGGTTTTTAAAAAAAATCCTATGTTTAGTGGCTTAAAGAGGGGGATAGGAACACTACCCTTTTTCATCTCTCAGCTATGAAACATAGGAAAGCCATCTCAATAACTAATCTTGTCCTAGATAATGGTGAAATTATTATTGAGGATAATGAAATATGGGAACAAGCCATGGCTTTCTTTTAGAATCTGCTTACAGAAGAAAATAATAATGATATAATCGATAAACCAATGAATCAATTTATTGATAAAATCCCCTATTTGATAATGGAAGAAGATAATTTGTAGATGTTAAAGCCTATATCCAAGGAAGAAGTCCACGCTATTTTATTCTCCATGGGTGATTTTAAAGCCCTAGGTCTTGATGGCTTTCCTCCTATATTCTTTCAGGAATATTGGGAGATAATAAGAGCGGACCTCACGGTTATTGTGCATGATTTTTCAGATCAGGTAAACTTTTAAAACAAGCTAATAATACCTTCATAGTACTTGTTCCTAAAAAATCCCAACCTTCACACCTCACTGATTTTAGGCCCATTAGTCTATGCAACACTGTGTATAAGTTATGTATTAAAATGCTAGTCATGAGGATTCAACCTTTGCTAGACAAAATTATTTCTCTTGCTCAAAAAGCTTTCATCTCGAGTAGGCAAATTCTTGATGCTGTGATCACCACACATGAGACTATTCACTCCATGGATAAGAGCAAAATCCCTGGGATGGCTCTCAAGCTTGATATTTCTAAAGATTATGATAGAGTCTCATGGACTTTTTTGTTCCAAGTGATCAAAAAATTTGGGTTTAATGATAAAATATCTCACTTGTTATGAAACGCGGTCTATTCTACAAAATTCTTAGTGCTGGTCAATGGTGTTCCTAGAGGATTTTTCTTATCTTTGAGAGGAATTCATTAGGGAGACCCTCTCTCCCCGTACTTATTCATCATTATGGCTAAGGCACTGAGAAGATACATACAAGCATATATAGCCTCAAAAAAGCTAGTGGGCATCAAACCTGCCTACTCCCTTCATCCTATGGTGGTACAATAGTTTTTGGATGATACCATCTTCTTTGGCATCTCATTGGTGATTGAAGCTAGAATATGGAATAATATCTTAAATAATTATGCCAGAGAGTCGGGATAAAGGATAAATTTCCAGAAAAGCAATGTGTATTTCTTCAACACTCCTAATGAACTTAGACATAAAATCATTAATATATTAAAATGTGTTGAAGTTGGCCTACCAGCTACCTACCTGGGTCTCCCACTCTTAGTCAAAGAGGTATCTCCTAGATTTTCGAATGGAATTGTGGAAATAACGTAGAGGAAACTTCTTGGTTGGAAGGGGAAACTACTCAGTAGTACTGGTAAACTGCAACTTCTTTGGGCTTCACTGCAAGGTATTCCTACATACCTCCTATCTCTTTTTAAAATTCCTATGTATTTTGATAAGAAAATAGAATAGATCCAAAGGAAATTTTTATGGATGGGAGTGGAAGACAAACAGAGAATGTCTTTAATCAGACGGGAAAGAGTGTGTCTTCCAAAATCTCATGCTGGACTTAATATTAGGTCCATCAGGAACATGAACAAAGCCCTTCTCTCAAAAGTTAGTTGGAACCTGATCCATAAAAATAATGATTAGGAGGAAATAATGTATGCCAAATACATGCATAGCATTGATGATTCCATCTTTCTTCAATAGACGGGATTACCCCAGGGATCTGTGATATGGAATAAAATGCTAAAAAGTAGAAGCCTTCTCAAATAGGGAATTAGATGGAAACTTTGAAATGGCTAGCATATTAAATTTTGGGATGATATCTAGTTAAAAGACAAGGATCTCATCACATAGGGAAACTATGGAGAGATTGTTGACTTGACTACCCAATTTTTTGGAGATAGGGTCAGTGATTATATGGAAAATAACAATGGGATGAAGAGTTGGAAAAATCTTTTGGATTGATGTGTGCACCAGTCTAAGATTTTCTCAAGAGTTCAAGAGATCCAGTAGTGCATTTAGGAGATTATAATCCCTCTCTTTCCCTAGGATTATGAACAATACTAGTGGCCAGATAAGAATGGATCACTCTTTGTCAAATCTGCTTACCATCTATTCATTCTTGAAGCTTAGAATAAAGATGTATGGAAAAAGGTTTGGAATCATAAACTTATTCCAAAAATTAACATGTTTTGGTGGGCTACTTCTCATAATAAAATCCTTACTCAAGATAGCCTTCAAAAGAGAGGGTTTACAGTGATTAACAGATGTTTCATGTGTGGTTCAAAACAGGAATCAATTTCACACCTCTTTATCCACTGTGAGTTTGCTCAAGAATTATGGGGCACAATACTTAACAACTTTGGTATTGAATGGGTCTAAAATTCTGACCTTAAAGAAGTAATTCTTAGCTGGAACCCAACTTTCACACATCCCTAACTTATGGAATTATGAAAGCAAGCTCTGCCATGTTTGAGTTAGAATTTATGGAAAGAGCGCAATCATAGAATTTTTAGGGACACTGCTAGAAATGCTTCTCAGCTGTTTAACTCCTTTGCTAAGACAATTATGGAAAGTGTTACAATAGATCATATTTGTGTTGTAGAGAAAGCCCTATCTCAAATTGAAAGCCAAATTACAGCCAAATGGAAGGTTTTAAACTAGATCCCTAGGTATAATAACTCCAAAATACTACATAGACTTAATACTAAATGGATCCCCCCTAAACCTAACTGGATGAAACTCAAGTTTGATGGGGCATCCAAATTGGATGGTAAAGCTAGTGGAAGAGGAATTATAAGGAATGATAAAGGATGGATGTCTGTTGTGTATGCCGATGGAATTGGATGCTAGAGCAACAACTATGTTAAAGTAATGGCTTTACTATGGGGATTAAAGTTAGCTATATCCCTAGGAATAAGGAACTTGAATATACAAGGAGACTCTAAGATGGTCATATATGTCATTAATAAAACTTCAAATGTGTGAATCAAGCTAAACGACATCATTACTGATATCCAATTTCTTTTACAAAAGTTTTTCAAAGTTGAGATTTCCCATACCTATAAAGAAGGCAATAGGGTCACTGATGCTTGTGCCAACCTTGGGCAACAATTTTCAGGTTGGAGGGTGTGGAGACAAGGTGTTCATATTCCCTTAAACATTAGGGAGATCATTCAAAAGGAGATGACTTGTCAAGAATGAGGCGTATTGATGACCCTGAAAAGACTCTTGTTGATACCCCTAGCTCCTTTGTGAGCAAGAAGGGTAAGAAGAGAAAGGTTGATGAAGAGGAAGAAAATATTAAAGAGACTACAGAAGGGACCCACAAGAATCTAGGCAAGGCCACGGGGGGCCAAGGTGGCAAATCTCACAAGCCTTCCAAAATTAATAAGGAAGGATTCCCCTCTAGAGTGTGAAGGTTGAGGTGGATTGCTGGTAAACTAGCCCCAAAGGCTAGACTAATTGATTATTCAAAAAGTGCTTTAGAAGAAGCAACCTAGGAGGAAGAGTCTGAGGAGCTAGAAATCCAAGAAATTTTGGAGGACACTGGAGGGAAGCAAGCTACTAGGGATTTTGAGGTTACTCAGGAGCAGGGTGCTAACACTATGGGAACTACTGACAATAAGGGGAAAATGTATGTCGAGGAAGCTAGTGAGGCCACTGAGAATGAGACTAATTGGAATCTAAAATTGGGGCCCTGAAGGACCACATTCAGAAGCTGGAGAAGGTCTTCACCAATGGGATTTATAATATAATTCTGTTGAACATGTCTACACTGGAAATGGTGGGTAATACTAGGTATGCTGACAATGTGGAGAATGAGAAACTCAATGATATTATCAAATCTATAATTATGTAAGGGGAGACCTCTCTGACTCTAGCCTTCCCATGGCTTGTGTTTTGTTTATGTCTGTTGTTCACAGCTGTGTCGTTGTCTCTCTGAAGGCATTTTTTGTTTGTTTGCCTTCTTGTCTTTTTTGACTGTATAGGATTCGGCCCCTAGTTTGCTGCCTTTCTTAATCAAAAACATGTTAAGCAATGAGGGAATCATTTTTATTAGTTATTGGAAAGGTCAGCAGAGAATACATGACTATGGAAATAGTTATAAAAATCTTGGTATAATGGTAGCTTAGGTAGGGGATTAGGACCAGCAATGGTGTATACCCTCTCTAAATCTATTATAATATGGATTGATTGAAGAAGATTTTCAATCAAGAACTGATAGTCTTTAACACTGTCATGCATTTGAATCATGGAACCAATAATTTCCATTGCATCAATGGATCTGTTGTTGACTCTCTGAACTTGTTCAAACTATAGAGAGTTGAAATGTGTTTTGAGGTTAACAACAATTTGCTTGTAAGGAACAATATTGTCATATCTTGTTTGATATTGGTCAGTGGTATGATTTATGATTAATTATTAATCTCCGTAGAAGTTTAAGCTTTGAATATCCCACTGTATAACAAGATAGATCCCTAAAACTAATGCCTCATATTCAACCATATTGTTTGTATTTTGAAATTGTATATGGAATGCTTTGGGGATCAGATCCCCCTATGGTGTGACCAATAATATGATGGATCTAAATCCTCAATATGTGAAGGATCCATCCAAATAAATAATCCACTATTTAGGTTCCTATGATGCTTGTCTTATCATCATGATAGAATCATCTAGAAATTCAAACTTGAGAGGTTGAGTGGCCTCAATAGAAGATTTTACAAGTTGGTCATTAAGAAATTACCCTTTTATTGCCTTTTGATTCTTGTACTCAATATCAAACTCACTGAAGAGTATAATCCATTTAGCCATTCATCTTTGAAGAGCTACTTTAGATAAGAGGAACTTGAGAGGATCTACCTTGGTGATGGAAATAGTTTTATTATTTAGAATATAATGTCACAATTTTTGAGTAGTGAACACCATAGCTAAACATGCCTTCTCAATAGGTGTATAATTACATTCATAAGATACCAATGTGTGGCTTAAATAATAAATAATGTGTTCCTTACCATGATCATCATGTTGGGCCAAAAGTGCCCCCAATGCATATCCTGTGGGTGATATATAAAGAAGTAGTGGCTTTCCCTATGTTGGTAGTCTGAAGACTAGTGGATTGGCTAAGTATGTCTTAAGATTTACAAATAGTATCTAACAATCTTCATCCGATTGAAATGTTACCCTTTTCTTGAAGAGATGGGTAAATAGGTGGAACTCATATACCAATTGAAAAATGAACCTAGAAATACATTGAATCTTTCCTTGTAGACCTCACAACTATTTAAGATTATTTGGTGGAGGCATTTCCACAATAGAGTTTAATTTTTTAGGGTTTATTTTGATCCCTCATTATGATATAATGAACCCTATAAATTTTACTGATGTGACTCTGAAGATACATTTCTTAAGATTCAAGCAGACTTTATATTCATGAAGCCTCTCAAAGATTCTTCATATAATGTCATGATGTCTAGCTCTTAGTCTTGATTTTTCTAGTATATCATCAACATAGTCCTTGATAGTGTCATGCATCATGTCATAAAAGATGACAGTTATTACATGTTAATATGTTTCTCTAGCGTTCTTCAAGCCAATGACATGATTTAGTAATAAAATGTCCCCCATAGAGTGGTGAATATAGTCTTATGCTAATCTTTGAGGGATATATTGATTTAATTATAACCAAAATTTCCATCCATTAAGGATAACATCTCATACCTAGTATTTGAGTTGATGATCATGTCAATGTTGGGTAGAGGAAATCATCGTTAGGGCATGCTTTGTTGATATCTCAGAAATTAGTATAAATACATATACATGGGGTCTTTTTACTCACTAGGCCTATGTTGGAAACCCACTTAAATTAATCCAGTGGTCTAATAAAATTGGCTCTTAACAAGTTTTCTAGTTCAACCTTAACCAAAAGGGTGATGTGCAGATGCATCTTTCTCAATTTTTACTTGACTAGTTTATCTTCAGGATGAACAACAAGACAATCCACAACTAAATCTAGGTCCAAGCCTAACATGTCAGACTATGCCCATGCAAAGATGTGTATATAATCCTTAATAATGGATATAATATGTTCACGTTCTACTTTAGTAAGGGAAGCTCCAAGATAAATAATTGTGGGATCCTCATAGGTTCCCAAGTTCACTTCTATTATGTTCTCCATAAGGAGTGTGGATCCATATTCTAGAATTTTAGGCAATGTATGGTTATGATCATCTTCCTCTACTATATATTATTGTTTTTCCTCCCAAATATCTAGATAGTATGAAGAATTATAATCTACCTTCTTAGGTAAAGGTCAAGTAGCAAAAACCTCTAGAAACTTAAGAGCAAGATGTTCAAATATTTGATGTTGTTATGAAGAGATTCTTATACTAGCTATATAACTTGGGCTAGGTGAACCTTATATGTCTTGAGAGGATGGGAAAACTTTCCCACCTTAGAGTGCCTAAAATAGGTTTTCACTCAAAGTCTTATCTTTTTCTTTACTTTTTCCCTGATCGACAAGCACCTCAAAGAGGTTTTCACTCAAAGATCTTGATGTTTGTTATCTATTATGACAAAAAAAATTCCTTCTCTCCAAATTAGGTAGAAAGATCTAATGAAAAATCAAATCCGTATTTGTGATATCCAATGGGCAATCCATCTCATAGGCCCATGTATTTTGAAATGGATTATTCATTTTGAAACTCATCAAGGCATATGAATGAATTTTTTCGGTCCCAATCTATGAGTTCAAAATGGCAAAGGTATAGGGCACAATGAGGTTTTGCTTCAAGATGGGAAGCTCCAATGGTAAAGATATAATGTCCTTCTTTAGGAAGGGAAGCACCATTATGATGCATTCTTGCTTCAAGATGGGAAGCTCTAATAGGCATTATGGTCAATATGTCATTTGAATCAAATAAATATGATTCAATAAGCTTATCAAAAAGGCTATAATGAGATTTTGTATCGCTTCTAGGAGTCTCATTATTAGTCATTTCAAAAGAGTCACTATCCAAAGTCATGAGGTCATCCTTTGGTGGTTTAAATCTGAGACCATACTTCCAATTGACAACTCCAACTGATAAGGGATTTAAAATTCCTTGTACTTATGGGCAAAATTATTTCCCTATATAGTTAAGATGATCCATTATCTAGTTAGGGATAGGATACTTTAGATTATAAAAACAATCAACAAGGCCTTCAAAATATAACCAATCTCCCTTGGTAAAAGCCTCTCAATCTTTCTTTGGTACGATTGCAGGTATAAAAACCACATGAGGTTTTGGTTGTTTCTTCTTTAGCTGACAAATTTGATTGGGTCTATTAGAAGTCTAGGAATTTTTAGTTTTACCAAATTATTTAAGGCATTTATGAAAATTTTCAATATAGAGGATGTCTCTCAGATGGTATGTGGAAATACCTATGCCTTTAATAATAACTTGTTTGGCAAGAGATGTAGGAAATGGATTGGTTGAAGTGGAGGCTAGATCACCAAGGTTGATATAATTAAATGGAAATGGATGAGAAATGATGTCTTCATTCTTTTTCATAATGAATTCAAAACATGGGCAATAGTTATAATTATGAAACTTAGCTTCAAGATGTTTGCAATATTGATATGGCTACTGATCAATGGGAATAGTAACATTGATCCCATCATGGGGAAACTTAAGGAACTAGCAAAGAGTGGATGGAACTACCTTTACTTCATAGATCAAAGGATGACCAATAAGTATGTTGTAAGGAAGCTCAATATACATAATATAGAATAATGGGTGATGATAAATAGACCCAACCATGATTGGTAACCAAATTGTACCAAATGACTCCCTCTTCACATTGTTGTAAGCCTTGATTGTAATTGTTTTTGGTAGAATGTCTTTATCCATGTATCCTAATCATTGTAATAATTCAAGGGATATGATGTTTAAACCTAAACCATTATCTATAAGAACCTACTTGATCTTATGATCTACAATAATTATCTCAATGTATAGTGGGTTATTATGGTTTGGGCCAAGAGTGTACATGTCTTTTTGATTAAGTGCGATTTTACAAAATGAAGATAAATTTCCAACTAGGTTCTAGAAATGATAAGGTTTTATATCATTAGGCATGATAGAATATTTTGAAAGGTTGTTCATGATAGTTCTATGGACATCAGATGTCTATAAGAGTTCTAATATGGAAATTTGTATAGGGGTTTTATTCAATTGGTCCACTAGAATATAAAGATTTTCAATTATGGATTGAGTTAATTTAGTCTTTGTTGGGAGATTATTTAGCTTTGGAACCATTGGCATAATGTTCTCATTGGGTTTTATGGAAGAAGTGGGTGAAGGGCCCTGGATTGTAACTCACAAGAATATAGTTATGACTGCATAACCTAGAGGTGGTAAGGAGTTATTATAATTAGAAGAGGAAGGAAAAGGGCCTTGGATGGTGACATATGAGCATCTAACTGTATTGTTATAGCTTTGAGTCAATGAGGAGCCTTTGTAATTAGAAGAAGGGTATTGTTTTTTAGAGTTAGTAACCTATGTAAATGGAGTCACAATATGATTATGTGAACTTGACATGGTATTACTAGGGAGAGAGGGTGTTGACCCTATACTGATGGGTCACATGCTATGAGTAACATGAGATTGTCTGTGTGGTTCTATAGTAATAGTGACAATATGGGTATACAAAATGCACCCCATAATATTATTATAGTTATAAGGCATGGTATTATAAGCCACATTGTTACTATGAGAATTATGGTCTTGATTATGTTCATTATGATTCTAAACCTGTTGTTGGTTTTGATTCTACCTCTATCCTTGATTCTAACCATTTTGATTATTTCTTGGTGGCAGTAGATCATGTCAAGCAAAGGGGTCTTTTTAGATTCCCATATCCTAATTTGTGTCCTAATTAGGGGCCATGTTAATTTCTAGTTCACCACTTTAAATAATTTCCTTAATAATATATCATGATTAGATGAAAAGATATGCATCATGATGAACAACATGATGGAAGTTACACCATCCATTCTCCTTATACCAATCTCATTTTGGTTGATCTTAAGAAAATGGCCTTGATATTAGCCATATAATTAAATTAGATACAATGAGATTTTGTAACACTATTTCAACTGATTATCCTAACTTGCTAAAGACTTTGAAAATGTTATGAAATGTCCTTCATGGAGGTTGTCTCTATAAAGTAGGTAGTGTATTTGGGGGAGTTAATTGTACATTTGGGGAAGGAATAGCCTACACCATTTATACATATCTTATTTTAGTCACCCCATTTCCAACCATGTTCTTATTTTTTCTAAAGCCCTTAGGCTTATCCTTCACAACTATTTGAACCAATGATTTAGTCTAATTAGATGTTTGACCTTGTGCAAAAATCTTAACAAGGCCCTTAGAAATAAGATCCTTCTAAATGTACACTCCTTTGTCAATAATTTCTTCAAATGAGTTAGTACAAGCTAGCTATAGATTATGTGTGACTTCAAGATGCAAGTTTTTTGCAAGGATATCAACCAACTATTTGTCTAGAAAGTTATGTTGAAAGTGGTCTACCAATGCTCTCCACCTTTATAGATATGAAAAAAAACTTTCACCATCATGTTGTTTGAATTTGCACAAGTCAACAATGGTCAATTCATGTTATATGTTATAAAATAAATAGTTAACAAACTTTTTGGATACAATTTTTAACTGATCCCTTAGGTAGTTTAAGTAGTGAATCTAAACCCTATCCCACTAAACTTCATGAAAATAGTTGAAGCAAGTACTCGCCACTATAATCAACCTTTTGACATAAGATAAAGAATACATGTATGTGCTCATGTGTATTTCACTTTCCTTTGTATTTATAAAATTTAGGTGCCTCAAAATGAGATGGAAATGGGTTTTGGAGAATAGATAAATTAAATGGATATGGACATATATCATTGAATTTGTACTTTTGAACTCTATTATTTATCTCCAATCTCTGAACAATTTCTTTCATATATTTCCACTCTTGCATGTTTGGTGCATTTGTGGATTGGATAAGATGTTTTTGGGGTGGTATGTACCCCTGGTTTTGTTTCTATTGGGGTGGAATGTGCCCCTACTTTTATTGTTGCTTGGGTGGAATGTGCCCTTGGTTTTATTTTTGTTGGGGTCAAATGTGTCCCTAGTTTTGTGTGGATCTATAGGAAATGTATACCTTTCGGTCTATGATCTAGTTCTAATTTACTCATTAGGTTAAGAAAATAGGCCATTGATTCTTGGATTGTAAAACATTCCCTGAATTTGGCTATTTAATATCTTGTTGATTTTGGATAGTTATGTGTTTGTTTACTAATCGTTGTGTTGGTTGGAATGAACTAGACAAATTGTTTTGAGGGATTTCCCTAATTCAAATTAAATGTTTGGGTATATGATTTTGTAATGTAACAAGAGGTTCTTGATGGTTAAATAATGTATGGTCTATGTCAAATGGAACATTTTGTAATATCTCTTGTGACTTTAACTATTTGTTTAGGTCACCTTGATCCACTATGGTTATGTTTTCATCAAAAAATTTGTTGCATACCTTCAACCACATTTCCCTATTCTTTCAAAGGATTATTGTGAATTGAAGTGGCAACTAATGATTCATTTAAGTCTACAACAAGTTGATCCACATATCATTGACTTATTATCTTGATCTTGGCTAGAAGATTTGGATTTATTAATTTTGACTCTGTTTGTTTTTCTTTTCCTTTGTTAGAAGAAGAAGGTATTTCTATTTTTGAAAAAGCTTGTTCTTGTCATCTTTGTTATCCTTCTCTAGCTAAGGTATGAAATTGCTCTCTAGGAAAGTATGAAGGTAGTCTAGCACTTGATTCTATCAACCTGAGAAATGCTGCATCTTGATCTCCTTTGGGTTGATATTCATTATGATCATCTTCAGATCCTACTATTATGGGGATGTCACCAAAAAAATGGGGTTATCATGATCATCATAAAATTTCTCATCCTCATAGCTAAGGCCATAAGAGGCCCCACTATGATTAAACCTTTGAGTCATGTTTAAAAAGAGTTGTTCCTTATGCTTGACTAGATTTGGATCAATGTTTTGCAAACATTTAAATAAGGTTTGTGTTGGTTGTTTTCAAACAAATAACTAGGGTCCAAAAGAGACTATAAAGGAGGGTGGCTTGGAACCACACATAATTACAAGATTTGGTTCATGAATATACTCAAATTTTATTAAAGCTAAAATTGTATAGATTGGAAGAGGGTAAGGTAACTCAAAGACCCAAAGTGAAAACTAGTACACCAAAACTTAGAACTTTGTGATACAGCTATATCGTAAAAGCTAGTTTCAACTTTGAAAAGTTTACCCTTGAAAATTAGAGGAAAGCTCTTTGGATTATGAAGAAGATAAAATGAACTAAGCAATTCAAGATTTAAAAACATGCATGAATCACTAAGTTCAAATCTAGGACCAAATAGGTATTAAAACATCACCACATGGTTCTAGTAGGATAAAATATGTTCTAGGACTCAAAGTGTGAGTGATACACAAGATGACTTGAGTCCACCAAGATGATAATGTGATTTTGAGTCTAATAAATGGCCCTCAATCTAAGTGAAAAATTGAACCCAAGTTATAATAATTTTAGTGTTCGAATGGTGAACCTAATTTAACACACCAACCCTTAAAACTTAGAAAGGTTAAATTTTGAATGTGGATTATAAATGAGGAACTTAAAAAAATTGGGTAAAAGGTATAGACTCAATTAGGTAACATAAATACACCAACTTTGATGACATGACACAATGCTTTTGATAACAATTTGAACAAGGAAAAGATGAATTTTCCAATTGGACAATGTGATACCTCCCTTTCTCAAGAATTTTGGGGATAATGTGTTTTGATTAAGTTCATTGAGTTAATAAGTAGTTTTAAGCACAAATCAAGACCAATTAAGATAATGACAAAAAATGAATGTCTTAAGTCTAAAATGATAAGGTATGGTAAAGTGGGGTCGACTAAACTACTAAGTTTTTTATCATTCCAGGGGCATCAATTGCACAATAACTTTTATGTTAAACGATGCAAAACAAAAGCATAAAAATTGGATTTCCATGACACTTGGATTGTTGAGAAAAGGTATATTATTTTTTTCAACCAATACATCCTACTATTGTTTCAGTGTAGTGTGATGTCTAAAGTGCAAATATGTCCCATGTGCAACTCAGATTGAGTGGATGAAGTCAATGTTGAGAGATGAAACCTCAGGTCAAAGCTTCCCTAAAGAAATCATTGAAGGTAATTAAGTCCCCCACATAAGCCAAGTTTTCATGAAATAAAAAAATCATAAAATATAAAGACTTTAAGGTCATGTCAAGTTCACCAAATACTATTACGAGTTTTTGGGGAGTGCTTTAAATAACTTTTCTTCTATGCCTTGGACTAGGATTTTTGTAATAAGAATGGAACTTTTGATTATAAGGGTTCCCTAAAGGGGAAAATTGGAATATAATACACATGGAATCCCTCTCTTTTTAAACAAAATAGATTAAACAGCTAAATGAATACAAAAATCTTGGAAAGGTGAGTTCATTTTTAAGCACCAAGTTGAAATATTGGGTGGTGTTCTTTTGACCCTTTGGTCTTAAGTTATAATTTTGAAATCCTAAATTATCAAAAAATTCACTTAATAACCTAAATTTTTCATTAAGTACCAAAAAAAATATTCCTAATTCATTTTACAATCATGCCAAAGATGTCTTAATATCATGTTTTAACAAATTCCAAGTCTGTTGGTTACCTGTCTACCCTGAAGGCACCACCCCAAAAGTAAATATGTTAGATTAGAAAAATCAAAAGATATTTTAAATTTTTTTTGAAAAATATATGAAAATTGAATCTAAAATAATGTTAAATTCTGAAAATATGGAAGAAAACATGTGGTTTTAAAAAAAAATCGTGAAAAATCAGAGTCTAGATGACCCTAAACCAAGCATTTTGAAATAGCCTATTAACTCTTGGGTCTATATTTTGATAGTGACCACCGATGGTTATATATGATTGATGATGGTTATGCTTGACCATAAATGGTTTAAAATTACCATCGATGGCTTACTTAACTATCAATGATTCCTCTGAGTGTTGATGGTTACCTGTGTAAACCTGTGAAGATAAAATATGGCCAAATGAAGTTAGAAAAACATGTCAGAAGAGTTTTAAGCATCCAAATTGAAATTTTCAAGTTACCTCTTGATCTTCTTGATATGTGGGATGCATTAGTCCCACTGGGTATGAAAAAATTTAGAGAGGATTACATAAAATGATTAGCTAAACATTAGTCTAATAAACCAAAGGAAGAATGCATAAGAACAAACCAAATTAAGCCTATCTATTCATGTGAGAATTACTAATGACAATGAAATATAAATGAAATAAATTAAGAAATATATACCTTACCAAGTGAATCCATTCTCTAAAAGTGTTCATGTTCTCGCTTGATCAAGAATCCTTTTCTTTATCAACAATGGTGGTAAACTCCTCCAATGTCTCAAGAACACTCTATAAAACCTAAGCTCATGATTTGGAATCACTAAACTAGCCGATAAATGAATATTTCAAACAAAATCAATGCTAAAATGAAAATTATTATGAAAATAATTTAAAATTATAACTTTGAAATATTCAAGATTAAAAATGATGTCCATGGCCTCTTTATTTATAGATTTTCAAGAATGACCAGAATCAACCTAAACCATCCATCTTGAGATGAATATGTGTGGTTGAGGATTAATTAAATATTTATAATTAAATACATAATTATATTCATCATGACCTTGGAATAAGGGACACAGAAGAGGCATTGGAGGCATTAACTAGGCATGGGTGACCCATAATCCTGATATTTGTGACATTTATGGCCTAGGGATGTCTTCCCAAGAAATGATGTCACCTGATGATGTAGTTAATATAAATCCATTTATAAAAATAAATATTCAACAACTCTCATGCAAAATTAACTTAAGATCTTGATTTAGATTAATTAGCCTTAAATAAGGTTAATCAACAATTGTGTAATTATTTAGAAATTGGCCCTCAATTAATTAAAATGGTCAAAAAATCATATTATTGGATCATAATTTAACTCAAGAATAATTAGAGGGTGATTATAGATGTGTTGGAATCATATTCCCATTTAGGATTTTGACAACACAAAATAACAAAGGTGCATGATGTGTACCAATGAATCTAGGAGAAAACAGTGATCTAGAGCACAAAAGGCAAAACCATCATTTTTTCTCAAAATGATCTGATCAAAGTTAGCTAGCCCATAAAATGCATTTCCCTATTTAGGGATACTTTGACCTAAATCAACACTTATAAATGACAATTTTGAACCATCTAGGGTGTTTTATGGATTTTAGCCTAAAATGTACATTTGAGTGCAATTCAAGTAAGATTGAGAATTTCAACACAAATGGTGTTAGGAATTAGATGTCTACAACTAGATATACTAGATAGACTATCAGTGGTGGATGAATCACAAAATTTCACAATAGGCCTTAGTGAGATTATGCATATGCTTTAGATTATGCTTAGTTTTGAGTTGATTTCCATATTTTTAGGGTGATACAAAAGGGCCATTGACACATTAATGTGGGCGGTGGATGGGGGTAATAGCTATTTAGATATCCTAGATTATTTACATGAAAACTTAAAGATACATTTTAAACCCATGGTGATGTTATGAAATACACCAAAGACCAAAGATAAGTAGTGAGAGCTAGCCCAATGGGCTAATGGGTTAGGTAGGTATGATGAGTATAAGATCATCATAAAACTATTTTAGGTGTGCATCTTTTGCATTTAAAAAATCTATAAGTCCTTGATTAGACTTATGACTACATATATGTTGTGAGATAAGTCAAATTAAACCATCTTGTTGTAAATTATAATTATATGTTGCTCAACGCTTGAGAAAGGCACTTTATTATTCATAAGATATGTGATATGGGTAAAACTAATGCATGATTTACATATATCTTTGAATATGGGATAGTCAATGATGAGACTAATTATAACTTTTTCCATTTGGATTTAAGAGAGGCTCCTAATATACAGATCAATGAGATCCCTCATATTATTAATGATCACCTCCAATGACTGAGGAGGTGGGCTTAGGACCATGTTGTTTGAGTGATACCACATAAGCTTATGATGAATACCATCATGAAAGATTTAATTATATTTATTACTTATATAGGAACTATAGATGTATGGAAATCATGGTGAACCATAGTACATGATAGGGGTTAGAGTCATTTCACCAACCACTACATGTGGTGGGTAGAACTTCACCCTTAAAACCATGTCTAAAGATAGTTTGGCATTACACACTTACCAACACCTTTGATTGTCTAGGCCTATTGGATGAGACATGTGAGTGAGACATGATGTGTAGGGGGTCAAGGGTGATGACTATGGTCCATGTAGTCAAAACTCATCAACTTGTGGTATTTAGATAATGACTTAGATAGTAAAAGAAACCATAATGGGATAGAGGAGATGAGTAGGAAATGCCAATGCCTTAGAGATAATAAAGATATATTTTTTAATATCTATGGAATATTTGACCATATAATTATAAGCACACAAATATACTCTCAAATTAGTAGTGGTCTCATGGGGAAGGTGGTGAGGATTCATACCAAGATGTATCCATGATGGTACAAGTGTCTTTTGTGGTTATGGTGATTCAAATTCTATTTTTATGTAATATATTTGATTTTATGATATCAATTTCACCCCTTTGATGTATACTTATAAATTCAAGACAATAGTGATGTGTGTGTGTGTGTGTGTGTGTGTGTGTGTGTGTGTGTGTGTGTGTGTGTGTGTGTGTGTGTGTGTGTGTGTGTGTGTGTGTGTGTGTGTGTGTGTGTGTGTGTGTGTGTGTGTTTATACACACAGACACACATATATACATACATGACATTAGATTGGCTTAATTTATGATGATGTGATGTTGGAGGAGACATGATGGAGGACTCTAGTGGAGGATACCAAACATTGTATTTTTAAACATATTATTCCTAAACATGACACTATAAGGATACATAATCATGTAGTATCAATGTACATAACACATGTTAGATGGTTTTGAGTAGTTGGTGATGTTTGTAAGGATATATAATGATGTGACCAAAATACTACTCAAGTGATGGCACCAACAGGGATGGGAGGAGGTAACGCATCATGACATCAATATTTTGCCATAGAGAAGGTTGATCAAATGAATACCACCATACATTAATGATATCTATATGCACATGTTTCTTGGTTAAATGGATAGGTTGATGCTAAAAATAAGATAAATTAACATTAAAAATAATTTTGTAGGTTGCTCGATATGTAACATCTGTGGAAAGTCTAGTACCTCTCCCAAATGAGGGTTGAAGGTGGACCATATGCCTAAAACCCATTTTATACTCAATTACATTTTAGATACATATATATTATGTATCATGATTTACCCATGTAGAAAATTGAGACATTTATATACAAAGAGATATTCTTATGACTTAGTTTGGTTATGTAGATGTATGATGTCATGTATGAGCTATTTTCTTTGTGGAAAACATTATTGTTTATATATCATGTTATTAGATAATGATATGTATTATTATGTATGTTTTACTATTTTTTATCAAATTTTACGAAATGGATGGTAACATAGAAGCCCCCAAAAATGATAAAATTCTTAAGTAAATAAAAAAATTAAACAAGAAAAAGATGAAACAATAAGATAAAATGATAAGATGACTATAGAACACACCACATGAGATATTAAAATCATTATAACTAAAAAAATAAATATATAATTTAATAAAATGAAAAATATAAAAAAACATGATCTGCTTTAAAATTATGTCATCCCATGTAATACAAGTAAAGTAATCTTAAATCAAACATAAATAAAAGCAAAAATGATTTTAAAAATGACATCACAAAATGTAAGATAAGTAAAGATAATCATAATAAAAAATAAACAAAGACAAATATTACTTTAAATAATTGTCATTCAAAATGTAAGACAAGTAAATTCAACTTAAATAAAATGTCATGAAAGACAAAAATGATTGTTAATAAATTTTAATGTAAGATAAGTAAATTCAACTCAAATAAAATCATTCAAAATGTAAGACAAATAAATTCAACTTAAATAAAACATCAAGAAAGACAAAAATGATTGTTAATAAATTTTAATGTAAGATAAGTAAAGTCAACTCAAATGAAACAAGGACATCATGGAAATATAAGAAAAAGACTCCTATGAGTGAGAACTCAAAATTAATGCTTGTAATACAACATAATGTAATGAGAGAAAAAATATATAAATAAAATAATATGATGACGAAGATGGTGTGGATATAAATAGTGATGGGAATTTGTGACAAATGCTAAGTTGTATTCCCTAAGGCCTTACAATGCAACTCACAAAAAGCCAAGTGGCATCGTAAATGGTGTTTATAATGTAAATATAAAATCAGACAAGAAATAACATGATAAACTCAAAGTGATATAAATAAATTAGGTATCATGGATATATGATGATAATTTATATACAAGTACCACAACACGAAAGTGTAAATCCTTAGTGGAGACAACACTCTAATCAAGTGGACTGAGATAAGAATTTCCAACATCAAGTACATATGAAAATCCACCTAATAATAATAAACTTGGGATAACAAGAGAAGTGAATAAATAATCCCAAGAAGTATATTTCATGAAAATTAAAGTAATCTTATCTTCCCATAATATTTTCCTCACTCCTTAGGACCCCTTACAGATCCATCAGTCTACTGTGAAAACTAGATACTTGAAAATAAAGTGGGTATCACTATAAGGTGAAAAGATATATAATGATATAAAGGTATAATACCTCATAACTTAGTCTCTTGGCATACCATATCTAATGGATCTCATCTCTATCACAAGCCAGTTATGGCTTTTAAGATTCAATTATAATATGGCATGTAGCAAAAATGTTTACATTATTTGGTGTGATCTAAATTTTAAAAAAAATATTTGAATTTTGATAGTATTTTTATTTTATTTCTCCTCCATATTTTTATATAAATACCAAATATTGATTATGTAAATAATGAACACAAGAGAGCTTATGCCCATCCACTATAAAGGATAATTTAAATACCATGGTGACTAAAAGACTCATAAAATTTCCTCATAATGAAAAATGAAATTTAAAAAAAAAAAACCCAAGTGTGCCTCAACTCAAAGTAAAATGGATATATGGGGACCATTTAATATATCCCATGTGAAAATGAGTGATTAAATAATGAGTAGGTTTATAGCCAATCATATGAAATGAGAAATTTTCTTGGGAAGTGATTAGGCTATGATATGAAAGGTGATAGTCCACTCACTATATAAGTTGTACTAACCTTAATGGGATATTTCATAATAATTTATATTATAGTTCATCCCAATTAGAGGGGGGATTTAAAAAAGGCTGAATAACCATAATAGACTAAATAAAAGTGAAGAATGGTAAATATTTGATAAAAATAACCCAAAGGTGATACCCAAGATCCACTAGGGAAATGAAGCATAAATGTAAAGTGTTTGTAAAAGTGCTGAAAAAAAAATATTATAGTTGATATGGTAAACAAATGGGTTTTAAAGGATCTCATAACCAACACAAAAATTGAAAGATATACAAAAAGGGTAAGTGCACCAACTTGGGGGACAAAAAAAGGCCTACTTGTGGACATGATTTGTTTGAAATTTTAGAAATGTGAACTTTTGTAGATCTTAGAGATGGATACACTCAAAATTTGAAGATGGTATAAAAATATGAATTGTAAAATTTTGAGTCTAGTTTCCAATTTTTTTTTTTAAAAAAAATGATTAAGTATAAATAGGTTAAACATCTAAAATTTGAAGAGTTTTTTAAAAAAGTTTGAATTGTACTATTCCGTGCGACCAACATTTTTTTAGCATCATTTAATATTGTTATAAATCCTTTGGTGAATATTTATATTAGATCTTCTAGTGTGTTATGAATGCATTTTTATATTTTTTTGATGAACATTTTTTTAATTAATTTTTAAATTAAGTATATCCTAAAAACTGATAAAAAATGGATAGCCGATCATGCGACCCACCCTGACTACCTCAAAAAAAGTGAAAATTGATTTTTTAAAAATGTGTGTAGAATTAGGCCTAGTTTATTACCATATAATTTTTTTGCATTTGGATCAATGAAAATCAAATTAGATAAACATGAATAGGCATGTATAGGTAAGGCATGTAGTGGCCTAAGAAGGTGTTGTTAGAAATAAATATAGTTTGAACCCTTAAAATAGCCCAAAAATTATAAAAATCATACATTTAGAAAAAGGATAATGTTCTCGTCATAATGGTAATAACTTTTTGAATTTTGATATTGAAATCTATAGTGTATTTGATGATTGAAGTTAAAATTTGTTGGTTTTTCCTAAAACTCTCAGTCTCTATTGTAGATGCATAGTCCCAAGCCTTTGGCTTATAAATCCAAGCCATTTTCAAGCCTAAAGGCAAGGTTTTAAATTCAAATTCAAATAATTCATATGCATTATATAACACAATAAAGAATGCATACACATTATATAATGCATATGCATTTCTTTGACATAAAATGAAACAAACAAATTTCATGTTTGTTATGGGGGAAAGGTCCCATTAGCCATGCATTCCTATAAGGGAAATGTCAAATTTTGTGTTTTTTATAGGGAAAAGTTTCCATTAGATTTTGATAGTGAATTAAGGTGCCATAACATCACATTAGACTTCAAAAAAATTGCCTATTTTAATATGTCATCTTAACTACTTCTAACTAAGGTTTCAAGGTATAACACATTATACATTTGACAATATAATGGATTTTATCATGAGAGGTCATAAAATGCATTTTTTAAGCCTATGATCAAAACTTAACCTTTAGTGTACCAATCCTTGTGAATTAGAGTATAAATACTTGACTCTTACTTGTCAAGATGTGATTGGTTACTTCTAATTTTATAAAATAAATGTTAAACCAGTATTAGATATTACATGTTTAGCTTCTAGTGCACTTTAATATTTATATACACCAATATTTTTCATCAATAGAACACATGTTAACAAAATCCTTGTTTGAAAACTGAAACATGCACAACTATTGGTATTTTTCCTATAGTAGGAAAAGGATATACCTTACCACCCTACTTGAATAAAATCTGACTTGCTCTTAAATTTTGTGTTTCTTATTGATATTATCCTACTTGCTTAAAATCCTATCTTACCCTTTTTTTGTTTCTTTGATATCTTTTACCAAACCCATTTATTTATAAATTTTGAACTAATTTGTTTATGTGGCAAACCCATTGAATTGGACTATGTAGTATAGACAATCTTGTTTAAGTAGAAATAATAATTGAGCCCTTGGTGTAATAGTGCATCTCTTTGATATATATTTCAAAAATGTTACTAATGGAGCCCAATACATATTAATCATGCCTTATATTGTCGCAAAAACATTCCTAAAATGTTTTGAATAAAATCCCCTAAGTTTCCTCCAAGGTCACTAAATGCATCTAATTCAATAGGTGCATCTTGAGGTCCTAATTGAAAGTATAACAAGAGTCTTCTATTGTTACAATTATTTGAGTTTGATTCCCCTAATGTATTCAAATACCTTATTCAATTTTTTCCTAAAATTAATACCTCTTGTGAAAATATGGCTAGTCCTCCATTCCATGCACCTCCTTCATTTACCCCTCCATCACACATGGGATAACCATCAACCACTCCATCCATTCCCACATCATCTAAAGAGTGTGTCTTTGACATGGGACTAGTCCTAACTACACCATGGATGTAACAATCACAATCTCAAAAACAATCTAGACAACACTTGATGCTTATCAATACTATATAGTTTTATACCTTACTATGTAATTGGGATGGTAAGATATGAAAGTGGGATGATAGACCTACAATGTATGTACATGTTAAATTCTTAAATATTTTGGTCAAGTTAGGTACATGTTTTATTTTATATAAGATGTGGGTTTGATCTCAATAAAATTGAAATGGTCATAAGTATCCATTAGTGATGATGTGGTTTTAAGATGGCATGCCTATAGTGATGAATGTATAGCTTAGAAACTATCTAAATGCAATAAAGACTTTGTTTGAAACCATGAAGGAATAGCGTAGACCTTACATTGACCAAGTATGACATATGTATAAGTTACCCCAAATCAGACTCTATTGAACTTATTCAAGATACATTAAACATGTGCTAATGTCCCCTCAATATAAGACCTACTTCTCCTCAAGGGTGATGCTAAGCAGAGAGACCCAATAATTGTTCATGTGGATGATGAAATATTCACCTCATATAGATGGTTGATTAGAATTGAATACGAGTGTGTACCCCCTTCCTGAAGGTTTAAAGAATATATATATATATATATATATATATATATATATATATATTACATATATATTCAATCACATTGTTCATATTTCATTGTCATCGGATTAAATCTTATGATGTGGATAGCAATAAAGTAGTACATGACTCATAATTCTTGCTCTGACTTGGGATTTGAGGCTAAGGCTCATTTATTACTGAATTGTGTTTTCTCTTTCATGTAGGACTTAGTATTAATGTAAGTTTTGGGATCTCTAGAGGTACTTCAAGGCAAAGGGATATAAATAATTTGAATACATACATGTGTAAAATTGGTAATGTTTGCTGCTTGATTGATTTAGATGTGACCTTAAAGGGCTCTACATGACAATTTTTGTATAATAATGGCAAGTCAGAGGCTCATACCACGTGAATTATTTACTAGACATGAGTTGATTAGATCAATGTCAATATTTAAACATTATTAGATTCTATGTATGTATGATAAATTTTTTAATAGACATTAGTTGGATTGGTTGGCTCGGTGATGGAACCTTTCTAAGTATCAAAGATGTGCATATCCAAAAACTCTAACATTTCTCTAGGTGTACTAGACTTATTTCTACACATGTGTAAATCTTTGATTAGATTGGGCATCTTGAGGGTTTGACAAATCTAATGCTTCTAGGAATAGTGATAGTTAGATATCTAACACAAATATATGTGGATACAATATACACACATGCATACATATCTAATTATATTAGGCCTCATAGGGATTTAATAGAGTTATTTAATGCTTCTATGACCTAAAACCTCTAATAGTGTTAACACTTTTGATCATGTATGAGGTACATGTGGTGATATGTAATTGGATTTGGCCTCCTAAGGTATCGTAAACTCTAAAATTTCTAGGACTAGATGCATCTTTGATAGCTTTAACACTTTTAGGTGTATGAGGTACACATGTGGCACAACAAGGTTCAATTATAGGGGCAATTCAATCGAGGAGGAATGAAAGGCCAATTTGAACCCCTTCTTGACATAACTATAAGATCATAATATATATGATTTGGGACACAATTAATTAGGATTATATCTATCATGAATTGAACTAATTAGTCAATTGGTTTAATTAGGGATGTGATTTAGGAAAAATTGAGCCCCTCAACCAAATTTATGGCTTAATCAATTGTATAATATATATGAAACATATATGACATAACTAACCCTAATTTAATCATAAACGAAAATACTAATGCAAATGTGGCTAATTTCAACCTATTAAACCTAAATTGGAGTCTATGATGTGATTGAAAGGGCTAAATTAGGTCACATTTTGTCTTTTCTTTTATGTCTCTCTTTTGGGGGGGAGGCTTTTCCTATGGGTTTTCTCCTTTTCTCTATTTTATGGGAGATTGCATTTGTACATGGGTACCTCATCAGGCCTAGTTGCCGAGACCCATTTTATATTTCCACACTTCCCACCTAAGCTGCGCTTATGGGGGGTATTAGTGTAGGTTTTTATTTTTCCCTATTTATTAATTAGGAAAATTGTATTTCTTGTGCATATATAGAGTTTTCCTACATTTGTGGGATAGGCTAGCTTATGTGGAGTTGTGTGTCATAGATGTGTCATAGGTGTCATAAGAATGTCATAAGTAACTCCCTTGATGGAAGTTACTTCTCTATTCTTAGCACCTTATCACCACCTTTCATGGAGGAGTTACATTATATTTTTGGGGTGCCTTGTCCACCTTTTATGGAGGAGTTACTTAAGTACTCTCTTATTTGTATTCGTCATTTTGGCCATCTCATGCTAATTCAGATTTGGTTTTCTCCATTTTGTCTTGTGCAATTTATCTTCTTGTTATTGTCAAATTGCTTTAGCATCTTGTGGTGTGAACTTGTTTATCTTATGTGATCATGTATTCATTGCACTCGCGTTATCTAGATTCTAGAAACAACTCTGATATGGTATCAGAGCAAACCCAGTAATCTTGTGTCTGGTTATGCTAGTAGTTTATTTTGAAATTCTTACTTTGCTTTCTTAGTTTTTTAAAAAAATAAATCCATTGCATTTGAGAGCTTTTGTAGAGTTTTTTGAAAACTCATGCAAATCCATATGGATCTTGTTTAAAAATTTAATTCTAAGTTAGCATTTGCCAAGACATCGTGTCTAGATCTGTGGTTTTCTTCAGCAAGGCGAAGGAATTCTAGGTTTGTCATTCTACAGAAAAAAGGGGGATCTCTGCATTTTTTTTTGGTTCTTGGATGCCATAATTTCTAGCCTACTACTCTAGCTGCTCCATGCCAACTTCAGCTCCAGCTTGAGGAAAGAGCCCAGGTGCCTACCACATTCACTATTGCCCAGTCTGTAAAGCAACAATGAGCTTCTTTGTTGTAACTTGTCACGCCTTGGACTTCTGGGTGTAGCCTCTGAACTTTACTGCCATAGCAGAATGGAGATGGGAATGGCGATGGTTGTCACTATACCTTGTGTTTCACCACACTAAAACTTCTACTGCATCTGACTACTGGCATCACAAATTTTCTTGGGTGCTTGGGGTTTGCTGCAACTAGCGCTCTGTTCAAGACTATTTTTTTGTTTATTTCCAATGCTGGTGGTGGGCCCTCTCCTTCTCTCCCTGTTTTATTGGAAAAATTGCTTTTGATAATTATTCTAATTTTAAATCAGTAATTTGAATGTTTGATTTAAAATCAAATTTGAATTAGCATTCAAAAAGGCATTTTAGAGGTTTAATTTCAACTTGTATCTTCGACCTACGAAGACGAAGGGTGAGGCTCGAGTTGGCAGGAGGCCAATTCCCCCTCACAAAGACCTCATTTGGATTTCTCATTCCATGCCAAATCTAATGAGTGGTTGGAATGCCACTTTCTCTCCCCATAATAGGCATTTTTTTAATGTTTTACTGCCTTTTTTGCAAAAATACTAGTTAACAAAAAAATTATAACTTTAAAATCTTGCAAACGGTAGCTCAGTTTTGGGTGCCATTTTTTGCAAAAGTGCTTGTAATTCAATTCTCCACAGTGTAGACTTGTTATTTTTCAAAAATACACTAGTTTATAAAGTTCCAAAAATTTGGGTCTCTCGAGACACATTTTCGGCTGAGTCCGACGCCCTGTTTGCTTTAGTCTTGCACTGATTGCTCTAAGACACATTTTTGGCTGAGTCTGATGTCTTTTGAGTGTGCACTTGCATATTGGGGGGGCTTAATATTTTAGGTGGGTGTGATTTATTTTTCACAACTTGCAAATTTTTCACTTTCATTCTCCTTTTCTACATAAATTCACAACTTGCAATCAACACAACTTCACCTAAATTCAGCTAAAAATGGATTCTTTTCAACATAAACCCCTAACACCCTTCAACTATCATGAAAGGAAAGTTAAAATTTCAATCATTTGTAGAAGCAAAGGGTTTTATAGGATCACCATGGGTACAAAAGTAGAACCCAACACAGATGCTAAAAAGGTTAAGTGGTACAATTGTAGTGATGAAGCCTTTAGGTTACTGAGCTTATCTGTGTCTCCATAACTTCTCTTCCACTTAGAATCCTCCCAAACTCTTAATGACATATGGAACACCTTAAAAAAGTTGTTTGGGAAGCTTGATGAGATGAGAGGTCATGAGCTTGAAAATGAACTCATAAGTCTAAGTCCTAGCAACTTTGACACCCTACAGGACTTCTTCACTAAGTTTAAGGCCCTTAGATTGCAATTGAAATAATGTGGGATAGAGAAGAAAGATGATCAACTCATACTTTCTATTCTCACAAAGCTAGGTCTAAGCTATTCAGTCTTTGTCTCCACTTTCCATGCCACAAAAAGTGCCCTTGGCACTACATGGAAAATGCCTTCTTTGGATTCATTCATTGCCGACTTGACTAGGGAGCAAGATAAGATAATTCAAATGGGCATAATGAAGTCTACTCAACCCCAAGCTTTGATATCTAGAAATGGTAAGGACAAGACTTCAACAAAGGAGAAGAAAAAGAACAAGGATCAGGATAAAAGAAAAGAAACAACAATCCTACTAAAAATAACACTGAGTCTTCATCCTCCAATGCTAAACTTAAGAAGGAGAAGGTTAAGTGTGCCTATTTCAAAAGGATAGGGCATGATGAACACAAACTCATGAAGAAACAAATAGACCACCTAACTCATCTTCTAGATAAGAACAACATAGGTGTTTCTGAGTCCATCAAGTAGAATTCATCAACCCAAGATTCTACTAAGGCAAAAGGCAAGGGTAAAGAGAAAGAAAAGGGCAAGGCCCTTGTAGCTACAACAACTTCCACATCTTCATCGGTCATTGACTCAAGTGCTTCTCACCACATGGGCTCTTCACTAGTTGAGTTTTCATCTCTAGAGCCTTGTAGCATGACTTTAATTAGTTTGGGTGATGACACATCAGTTTCTATTGTAGGGAGAGGGTCAGTTGAAATAGGAGGAACATTCAACAATGTTCTAAGTGTTTCTTATCTTTCAACCAATCTCCTATCAGTGTACCAAATCACTCACATTGGTTAGGGCATGAGAGTTGAGTTTTCACCAGATTTAGTGTTTATTATGGAGTTGCATAGTGATACTATAGTGGCAGTGGGAAGGGCAGATCACTAAGCCAAGTTATACACCTTCTCACATTTTGCATCAAATTCTTCTCTAATAGCATTGCTGACTCATTCAGATGGAGTTAGCAAATTATGGCATGAGTGGTTTGGCCACCTTAACTACCACTATCTTGAGCAACATTGCAAACATGACATGGTCACTGGCTTGCGTCGTGTCCAATTCTCAAAAAGACTTTGTGAGGGGTGCTCCCTTGGGAAGCATCTCAAAGCAAAATTTGACAAAGGAAAAGCTTGGAGGGCTTCACAACCTTTGGAGTTAGTCCACAGTGATGTATTAGGACCATTTCCCAAACCATCTTTCACAAGGGCCAAGTACATCCTCACTTTCATTGATGATTTCTCTAGGTACACTTGGATATATTTTCTCAAACAAAAGTCTGAAGTGTTTGAAAATTTTCTAGACTTCAAGGCTCTTATTGAGAAACAGAGTGAGAAATCTATCAAGGTTCTTCAAACTGATAATGGAGGGGAGTATGTCAGCATTAGATTTGAGTAGTTTTTCACCACAGAGGGGATTGATTTGCAGTGCACAATCACCTATAGTCCTTCATAGAATGGAGTTGCAAAACACAAAAATAGGTTCTTAAAAGAGATGGGTAACTATATGATTCACTCCAAATCTCTAGCACCATAGTACTGGGTTGAAACCATCAATTGTGCTTGCTACATTCAGAATAGGGTTCCTCACAAAGCTTTGAAAGGGATAACACCCTTTGAAGCTTGGCATAAAAAGAAACCTAATGTTGAGCACCTTAGAGTTTTTGGATCCCTAGCCATGGCCCACATTATGAAGAAGAAATGCAAAGCTATGGAATGTCAGTCCAAGCCTTGCATCCTTGTAGGATATCCAAATGGTATTAAGGGATATCACCTTCTAGATCCAGTCACACATGAGTTGTTCATTGAGAGAAGTGTCCATTTTTAGGAGAGTCTTAGAGACTCAACACTTGACACTTCTTCTCCCTCATCGAATCTACTTCTTCATGATGATTCCTCATCAGATTCAAATCAACCATAGTAAGTTTTTGAACCAGAGACATCTTCTTCTTCTTCAAGTTTAGATAGTGAGGATAGTGATGTAGTGTCATCCACCTCTAGTCAGTCAGAGGATGAGGAGTTAGCCCCTAACTCACCCACTTTTGGGCCACTTTGGGTCAGACAAACACTTAAGAGTGCTAGCACTTGGGTAGGAGATCCCATAGGTGACAGATGTACTAGGGGGATTTTTAGAGAGATCTACATGCCTTATTTGCTTCAGTTTCAGATCCATAGACTTTTCAAGAGGCATCAGGGGTACCTGAGTGGGATAGTGCTAAGGAGGAAGAATATTCTTCCTTAATCAAAAATCACACTTGGGATTTGACTTCACTTCCTAAGGGAAGAATAATGGTTCGATGTAGGTGGACATATCAGACCAAGTTTGTAGCAGATGGGTTGGTTGATAAGTATAAGGTGTGATTGGTCACCAAGGGTTTCTCACAAGTAGCAGGCATTGACTACTTAGAGATCTTTCACCCGTTGCAAAGATGACTTCTATCTGACTCACCTTGGCTATTACCATAGCACATGGTTGGGATGTGCATTAGATGGATGTTAAAAGTGCCTTTTTTCATGGAGACTTAGAGGAGGAGATCTACATGGAGAAATCGTTAAGATTTATTCAAGATTCTTCCTTAGTATGCAGACTTAGGAAATCTATCTATGGCCTCAAACAGGCCCCTCGGGCTTGGTATGCCAAGATGGATTCCTTCCTTCTCATAGCAAGTTTCACTAGGTGCCATTCTGATCCTAATGTCTACTTCTTGTGGCAGGATGATTTGCTTCTGATTTAGGTTTTATATGTTGATGACCTTTTGATCACTGGGAGTTCTTCATCAACTATTGCAGCGGTGAAGGCATCTCTCTAGGATAGATTTGACATGACAGACTTGGGTTTGTTGCACTACTTCCTTGGCATCAAGATTTCGTAGTCAGATTCAAGGATCTCTCTTGCACAGCCTAAGTATGCTCTTGACTTACTGGCTCGATTTCACATGGCTAATTGTAAGCCATCTCTGACTCCCTTTCTATCAAGAGTCAAGCTTGAGACTGATTGTTCTTCACCATTGGTTGATTCCACTCAGTATCAACAACTTGTTGGTAGTCTCATCTACTTGACTCACACCAAGCCCGACATTTCATATTCAGTGGGACTTGTCTCCAGATTCATGTAGGAACCCCATGAGCTGCATTGGAAAGCAGCTAAGAGGATCTTGCATTACATGCAGGGTTCACATAGATATGAGATTCATTACAAATTTGGCACAGAGGTTGACTTGGTTGGATATATAGATTCAGACTGGGCTGGTGATTCATAGACTCACAATTCCACTTCTAGTTATAGTTTCTCTCTAGGTTTTGGTCCTATCAGTTGGTCTAGCAAGAAGTAGAATGCTATTGCTATATCATCCATAGAGGCAGAGTACAGGGGAGCTGTTAATGTAGCTACTGAGGCTTTTTGGCTTCAAGGGATTCTTTCTATGTTTGGCATTCCTATTAGGTAGCCCACCATCATTTATTGTGACAATCAGAGTACCATACAAATTTGCAAGAATCTAGTTCAACACTAGCAGACCAAGCACATAAAGATTCACATGCACTTCATTCGGGAGGTTATTCATAGTCAAATCATCGACTTGATATTTTGCCAGTCTTTAGAGCAGGTTGCAGACATCTTCACCAAACATTTCATTGAGAGTAAGTTCATTCATCTATGAGCTCTTCTTGGGGTGCGGTCCACATCTATAGTAGCAACATCTTCTAGGGGGCCTTCTAGCCTCTTCTTTTATTTTATGTCTCTCTTTTGGGGGGGAGTTTTTTCCTACGGTTTTTCTCCTTTTCTCTATCTTATGGGAGATTGCATTTATAGATGGGTACCTCATCAGGCCTAGTTGCCAAGACCCATTTTATATTTCCTAAGCTATGCTTATGGGGGGTATTAGTGTAGGTTTTTTATTTTTCCCTGTTTATTAATTAGGGAAATTGTATTTCTTGTGCATATATGGAGTTTTCCTACATTTGTGGGATAGGCTAGCTTATGCGGAGTTGTGTGTCATAGGTGTCATAAGTGACTCCCTTGATGGGAGTTACTTCTCTATTCTTAGCACCTTGTCACCACCTCTCATGGAGGAGTTGCATTCTATTCTTAGGGTGCCTTGTCCACCTTTTGTGGAGGAGTTACGTACTCTCCTATTTGTATTCCTCATTTTGGCCATCTCATGCTAATTTAGATTTGGTTTTTTCCATTTTGTCTTGTGCAATTTATCTTCTTGTTATTGTCAAATTGCTTTAGCATCTTGTGGTGTGCACTTGTTTATCTTGTGTGATCACGTCTTCATTGCACTCATGTTATCTAGATTCTGGCAACAACTTCGATACAAACTAGTTACACTAAACCCATAACCCTAAATCCTAATTTTATAAAAAACACAACCCCTAAGTTCTTCTATTTAATCACAAATGCATAAATTCATGAATGTGATTAGTGTTAATTTGTGAACATGTTATTCACCTAGTTTTGTAAGGACCTATGATGGGATTTTGGGAAAAAATAGCTCATTTCATATTACATATTGAGCATTATTTCATCATTCTTTAGTCTTATTGCTTCATAGTCTTATCAAAAGTCTTATTTCATCATGTATTGGATATTTATGCATCATATTGACCCTTATTTCATCATATGATAGCCTAATTACATCATATTGAGCCTTATTTCATCATGTGATAGCCTAATTACATCATATGATAGCCTAATTGCATCATATGATATCCTAATTTCATCATATTAGAGACCTATTTCAGCGTATGATAGTCTTATTTCATCACATGATATTCTTATTACATCACATGATAGTATTATTGCATCGTATGATAGTCTTATTACATCATATTGAGCCTTATTGAATGATATGATAGCATTATTGTAACATTTTATAGTCTTATTTCATGATATTAAGGATTCATTCATCATATTATAGTCTTATTGAGTGTTATTGCATCATATTATTATGGAAAACATGCTTGAATATGATCCCTTTTGCTTATTTGTATAGTATATGCCTATACTTCAAGGAACTAATACACATTCATTAAAGTACAAACAAGAACTAACTTTTCAACATCTATTTTATCCCCAATGGATATTTCTATCCCCACAAACATTCCCTACGTACTCTATGTACTTTCTTGGTTGGTGTTTTTTTTGGACTCCACATATTAAGTATTTTCTTGGTTGATTTTGTCAAAATGGGCTCCAGTTCACAGTCAGGGAGGAGGAAGAAGTTGAAGAACAAATCATCAGAGCAATTAGAAGAGTTGAGAGCTAAAAACAAGGTATGAATTCAAATATTTTTTTATAGATAAGATACTAACATTGATGAGCTAAATGCCTTAGATAATAAGGAAATTGACAATAATCAATTAAATAATGGTGAAATTTATAATAATGAATTGAATTATGATTAAATTTAAAATAATGAATTGAATTATGATGAAATTGATAATAGAAAATTAGATAATATTATAAATTCACATTCAAAGTTTAAAGTTTTTGATTATGTTGATGAATATCCTATGCATGATACTTTATCCACACATAATGAAGAAAATTTAATGGACTCAAATAATGATGAAATTAACAATGAAGAAAATTTCACGAAAACACATAATTTAGAAACAAATAATGAAGAAAATTTCATGGAAACATATAATGATTTTGAAACACCCTCAGAATGGATTCCACCAATAAAAAAACCTCCAAGAATTGTGTGTAGAAAAGATATGTACTTAATTGAAGTCGATGAAAATATTTTGAAACCAATGCATAACAAAATGTCTGACTACCATTCAAGATGATTGGTTAAATAAATTTGGGATAGTTTCTTTCATATATTGGAGTATGATAGTCAAATATGTCAATTATTTATTTTGTTGATGAAATTACTTAAGATGAGACCTATAATGTACACATTAGGACTAAGAACATCTAACATGGATAATGAAAATGATGAAAATAATGAAATTGTTGAAAATCTACATGATGAATATCATATTATAGGACCAAAATCATGCAACAAAGATTGTAATTCTACCTGATGTATAATGAAAACTTGTGCAGTAAGTGTTGAAACATGGAAAAAATGAATGATTTTAGAAAAAAGTCAAAAATTTGATATAAATATAAAAACATTAACGAAATCAATTGCAAGATGTGAAAGACTTAATGAACCCAATACAAAAGAGATGTGATCATTCCATGGTAGACTTCCATGAAAGGAAAAGGCTATATCCAATGCTTTGAAAGACTTAATTGCATAATTTTGGAAAGATAATACAAGAGTTTCACCCAATGTAAGAAATGTAGTGAAAAGAAGAGTTGGTTTTCTTATTTGTGAACCACATCATAAACATTTATTGGATATGACTTAAACACAATTATACTATAATTTTTTGGAAAAACATCCACAAATTATTATTAGTCAAATATTTTTTTAGATGGCCAAACTTTTATATGTAAAAATAAATCACACGCACACCACTTGTTATTGTAGGCAGCATGTTGAACTTTCAATGCCTTATGATGTTTTTCACCATATTTGTTATACTTTGCATACTATTAACATTTTCCAAGAGTGAGGCATAGAAGTTCCACTAGAATAAACTCGGGAATTTATTTCAAATATTTTTTGTGAAAGACCAGATGATAGTTCTTTTATAAGAAAACATATTTGAATGGAAATTGTAATATTTTTGGTGGATTACCAAAATTTAAAAAGTGTATTTATAAGGAGTGCAAAAGTGAAATTGGATAGGAATTAGTTGGTTTGAGTAAATAAAAATATTTGACTTATCAATGAAAAGATGACAAAGAATCTAAAAGGTGGGAGCTTGTTATGAAAGGATATCTGTTTCAAAATTTATGGTCAAATTCATGGAAAAAATTATTAATGAGTATATACAACACACACATAGGGATAAATGGTTAGATGAACATTTCAATCTAAGAAAGGACACATTACCACTTGATTATATTGTTTAAGTAGTCAAATTTACAAAAAATTGCACATTCAAACCACAAATGAAAGTTTAATCACATTAATTTCAACTCAACACAAATTGCCATATTCATGCATATAGCTTTCATGTATGCACCTAATAGTACAGAGAAAAATAAAAAAATATTAATGGAGTATAATTTCTATATCAGTGTTGAATGATCAAATTGTACAGAGTATGTGCAAGGTTGTTTTGATAAGTTCTATGGATAGTTGACTTACATGAACATTAATTTTAAATAACATTACATTTGGTTAGACAAGTGCACATTACAATTCAAGAATACATGAATGTTGTATTGGTCAAGAAGGATGCATGTTACCACTTATGTAGAAGAAATTTGGAGTTTCATTAAGGATGGCCTTGGGAAAGGAGAGCATGATGGTGCTGGAGTATGTATAAAAAGAGCCATTGCAAGGGAAAACTTAAAATATGACAATGTTGCTAATTTGATTGATGCAAAAACTATGGTTGACTGGTATAATGAGAACATATGTCATGGTGGTAAAGAAAATTATACTATTCATAGATATTTTTGGTTAGTGGAGGAAAAATAATTTGAAAACTATGAGGATTGTATGACTCTAATAGGTTTAAGTGAGCTCCACTCATTTCATAGCTCAAATGTAGGTTTTTGGACTATTCATATGCAACACTTGGCATGCTTTTATTCTTCATGCATAGAATTTTTTTGGAATGAGTATGAGTCACAAGAGTGGGTGGATGACTAGAGTTCCAAACATCTAATTCCAATAAATAGATATCAGTTTCCACTAGAATTGTAACTTACTAAAATGACATCCTCACATGACTTTGACCATATATACAATCTAGTATAGCTAGGTAGAATATTAATCTTTATGTACTATTTATTCTCATAATCTATCTTCATAATGTCATAATTTTTTTTATGATGTAGGCCACGTTTTTGTAGTTATTGTAGATAAGTAAAATGAAGAGGGAACATATTACTACTTATGTCAGTATGTAGATGAAAAGAAAAAATTGACTTCCCGAGTTGTAGATGGAGAAAACATTAATTATCCCACTGGGTCTATGGTAGTCATTGGAACATGGCTTCAATAATATCCTATAAAAAATAAAATGTATGGTTTTTTGAAGACTTTAAAAGTCATAGGAAGATTCTAAACTATTTAAATTTGGTTCTTGCAATGAATATTCAATTGCAAAAATATCATGGGAGGCCAAGAAATAAGAATCTATGGAAAGTTCATGAGTTAAACCATGAAGCTATTCTTGATACTATCAATATTAGAGTAGATCCAAGTGGTTCATTGTATTAAAATGTTTAGGTAGGTTGATTGGTTAAATGTAGATGTAATCAATTTTACCAAATGTTATTAATTTTATAGGTAGTACATGCATAAATTTCATCTTTAATTACATACTAACATTTTTTTCTAGGTTAGTGATACCAAATAAGCTTCCACATTCATGTGGTTGGCACAATTATTAAATAATTTCATATTATTAAAGCTAAGAGAAGCTTAATAAAAGTATTTGGTGTTTCTACACTCATAAAAAATTTCTCATGACAAGTTTATTTCTCCTTTAGCCTTCCAATCACATTTTTTGTCAGTGTTTCTGTGATTTTGAATAGTAGTGAGAATGCACTTGTAGGTGGAAGTGGGTGTCATGGTTGTTAGAACATGTGTAATTTTCATATATAGATGCATTCAAAGTGGTGTATTTTCACCTGCTAGTCCCAAAGGTAAATTTACTAGTTGGAGGTCAAGAAGTTATATCTTCACTACCAAAAATTTGCATTTTAGGACCCTTTACTGCAACTTCTACCATGCGTTTATGTTATAGATGATTTAGACTAGATTTAGGGTGAAATTAGAAGACATTTCCATGCATATTAGGGATCTTAGGGTTACTCCATATGACTTACAATTTTCATTTTATACATGCCTAAATCTAGGCTAAAAAGTAACATTTTTCTTGTATTGGGAAGGGTGTTCTTGAGCCTAGAATGGGTGTTGGGTTTGTCATCCAAGCTAGATGAGAGGCCAAAAACCTAGTATAGTATGTTATTCACCCCTATGGATGTGTTGGAAATGTCATTTTTCAGCCAATATTCACCAAAAATTGAGTTCTTGGACCTTCAACTTTGACAACAGTTGTTATTAGTGTTTTCATGCTCCAGAACAGTAGTGAAAATGCACTTATGGGTGGAAGTTGGTGTCATAAAAGTTGTAACACATGTAATTTTCCTATAAATATGTGTTTAAAGTGGTGTATTTGTACCTTTTGGTCCTAAAGGCAATGTTGCTAGTTGGAGGTCAAGAAGTTGTCTCTTCACTGCCAAAAATTTGCATTTTAGGACCCTTTACTGCAACTTCTACCATAGATTGCTCTTATAGGTTAGTTAGGATATATTAAAGGTGAAATTATAAGAATTTACCATGCATATTATCAATCTTATAGTTTATCCATGTGACTTACATTTTTAGTTTTATGCATGCTTGAAGTTAGGCTAAAAATTAGCATCTTTTTTGTATTGGGAAGGGCATTTTTAAGCCCAAAATGGGTGGTGGGTTTGTCGTATGGGCCAGATGGGAAGCCAAGAACCTAGTCTTAGATGTTATTAACCCCTTATAACATGTTATAAATTCCATTTATAAACCAATAAGCACCAAAACTTGAGTTCTCTAATCATAGCTTTAACTTTGATAACATTTGTTGTCAGTGTTTCCATACCTCAAAACAATAGTGAAAATGCACTTGCAAGAGGAAGTGGGCATCATGGTTGTTGGAACACATTTAATTTTAATATACAGATTAATTATAAGTGGTGGATTTTCACCTACTGATCTCGAAGGTAAAGTTGCTAGTTGGATGTCAAGAAGTTGTCTCTTCATTGCCAGAAAGTTGCATTTTAGGACCTTTTATTGCAACTTCTACCACAAATTGATCTAAGAGGAGATTTAGACTGGATTCAAAGTGTAATTAAAATAATTTACCATGAACAAGAAATATATTATGGTTCTTCCATAAAATTTATAGTTTTTATTTTATGCATGCCTAAAGTTAGGCTAAAAGTCAACATCTTTCTTGTATTGCAAAGGGCATTTTTGAGACCAGAATGGGTGGTGGGTTTATCATCTGGGCCAGATGGGAGGTCAAGTACCTGGTCATAGATGTTATTCACAAATTTAGACATGTTGGTAGTGCTATTTTTAATCCAAAAATCACCAAAAATTGAGTTCTTAGATCGTAGCTTCAACTTTGACAATATTTATTGTTAGTGTTTATGTGCTCCAGAACAGTAGTGAAAATGTACTTGTGGGTGGAGGTGGGTGTAATGGTTGTTAGAACATGTGTAATTTGTCTATATATACATGATTTAAGTAGTGTGTTTTCACCTTCCAGTCTCAAAGTCAAATTTACTAGTTGGAGGTCAAGAATTTGTCTCTTCACTACCAAAAATTTGCATTTTAGGACCCTTTACTATAACTTCTACCATGGATTGATCTTAGAGGTTATTTAGAATAGATTAAAGGTGAAATTGGATGACTTTAACATGCACATGAGGTATCTTATGTTTCCTCTATATGACTTATAGATTTGGTTTTATGTATGCCTGAAGTTAGGTTAAAAATTAACATCTTTCTTGTATTGGGAAGGGCATTCTTGAGCCTAGAATGGGTGGTGGGTTTGTCATCTAGTCTAGATGGGAGGTCAAAAACTTGGTCCTAGACATTATTTTCCCCTTTGTATGTGTTTTAAGTGATATTTTTAGCCAAACAAAACTAAAAGTTGAGTTCCCATATTTAGACCTAAAATCCAGTTGTCATGCCCTTAATCGATCAAATTAGGCCAAGGAGTGGAAAGATGGATCAATTATGCCAATACACCAAAATTGCACCCATAAAACCTCTTTGAACATAACATATAAATTTAATATAATTTAATGAAAACTATGATAACTAAATGTATGTCTTCCCTACTTCAAGTGTTGAAGGTGGTTTGGAGGTTGGGGCAAGTCTATGGGAGGATATATGGCTAAACTTCAATCCCAAAGAAGACTAAAAACCTAGTTTAGTTGTTAGGCCTAGTCTTTAAAGCTAAAAAGGGGAAATAAATGGATAATTTGGAAGAGTGGATGTCTAATCTTGTGAGAACTATTGTTTAATACTGAAAGAAGTATTATATGTGTGAGAGTGGGGTCAAAAGTGAGCAATAAGGTCACAAGGGAAAAATAATCTTTAAGCACATGAATTAGGACTACTAGGCATTATATTCATACTTACAAAAAAGTTATTAATAAGTGCGAGGAAGACTTGGGGCCTTCAATGAAGGTTGGTTGGCATGTTTAAGGATATGGTAGGAGGTTGGACTCTATTATATTTAACTCTGAGTGTATATAGATAAGCATCAAGTCATAAAGTATATTGAAACTAGTTGGAATGATGAGTTGTAGACTTATCCTCAATTATTTACATAAAAAACCAAGTAAAAATAGGATGATGACTCATTTGTGAAATTTGACCAAGAAGATATGTGTCACTAACATTTGCCAAATTAGGCCTACAATCCAAAATATGTTAGATCTAATCACAAAGTTTGGTGGAGAGGATCATTATGATCTAATCTACCCATTAAATATATTTTTTTAGATTTTTGACAATGGAAAATATTCTCTATTTTAGTAAAATCAACCCTATGTCAAATCACTATCAACATTGGAACCTACCTTGTAGATATTTATCAGTTTGGGGCATCTATAGGTTGAGTCAAAGCAAAAAATTTGGTAAAATGGTTTACATGACATTAAAAAACATCCCATTGAATCATAAATCTATTATAAAGAGTTAAATTGCATGTTTATTTGACACAATCCTTTGTAGTCAAGAAGGTATCCATTGGAGATTTCTAGAAGTGTTGTCAGTTCTATATGCCAAGAAGCAGTTTAAGCCTTAGAGAGATATTAAAACCATATAATATGATGTTTTAAACCTAAATTTTCCTATATAATGATCAAATTAATGGTTTTAATGCAAATTTTTTTAAGAAAGATAAGTTTTGACATGAAGGAAGCATGTAGGAAGCTCAAGGTAAATTGTGGTAAAAAGGGTCTACAGGACAAAGTACATATCCAAATGACTTGAAAATTGGTATGGTCGGTATTAATAACCTAATATACCAATAAATAATATTTTTAAGGTCATATGACATGTGTAATGCTATTTATTTTTTCACAGTCCCCTACATGTCTCATAATGGTCATTATTCATGCAAGCATAATTATTGGAGTTTTAATAGGTGTTCGAGGGTTATAAGCTTAGAGAATTATTTTAAAAGTATTATAAGATGGTTTTAAACATATTAAACACCTTTAAATGGTTTTAAAACTCTAAAATTCATGTAATCTCCACAGGCAAGCTCAAATCCCCACATGCAGTCTCAAAGGCATAAAGGCAAATTTGGTTTTTTTTATCATTGTAAAGGTGTTATGACATGTTTTAGATTTCATGAGTATGATTTTAAAAAAATAATATCAGTGGGAAAGTCAAATTGGTCCTTTGGAGAGTATGTATAAGGCATGAGAAACCCTAAACTAGCAAGCTTCAAGTATTTTTGAGAGATTTAACCATGAGAATTTAATGAAACTTTGTAATATTTCTCCTCTATACATGTAAAAGGTTAATCAAAAGGTTTGAACTTGAGATTGTATGGATGTGTATAGATTCTAGGACTGAGGGTTTGGAATAGGACTAATTAGGCCTAAATGATGGTAGGCTAATGAAGGAAGTGATAGTTAGAGGTGGAATTAGGTTATGAAATTTGACATAGACATGAAAAAGAATAGAGTGTACCTATAAATGCCCTTATAATATCTTGATAAATCATAACATTTTTGTACAAGTCAAAATATAGTAAAAAAAGGCTACAAGCCTTGAGAGAGCATTATGTCCATAAGGTGTGGAATGAGAGTATGTTATTATTTATGTACTTGAAGGGGGTTATACCAAGTATGTTATGATTGTTGGGATGAATATAACTGGAAGCACACAATTGATTACCAAAAACAAGCAACTTAATATGCAAAAATAACCAGAATCAACAAGTAACTAGAATTCAAAAATAACACATCATATGAGAGACTATACACAACTTGTATTAAAACTCTTTCAAAAGGAAATACAACAAAGAAGGCTGCCACAGTTCTTCTTCCTTACACACCTCTAGGGCTCCCACACCTCTAGGGCATAAACAATAAATCTTCCCTGAAAGCTCTCTCCCTTAGGTCCCAACACCCAACTCAAACACAGAGTTGGTGTTCACCTTACACCTGTGCTCCACACACTCCACAAGTACACAAATGTACTTCAAGTAGATCTCCCCTAAACCTGCAACAACCTGCACCTCAATAGACCTTACTTATGGAAGGATCTTCCTTGCCTTCCTCTTTGCTCTATCTAAGTACACACTATACTCCAAGTAGATCCTACCTGATTCTTCTCCCTATTGTGTTGCTGTCCTATCTGATCTTGCACACCTATAAATCAATCTGGTTCTGCACACCTATGAACCTTGACCTTACACACACATACACCTGCAAATCAATGATCTTACTATATAGATCTCCTATAGAAGCCATGCACACCAGCTGACTAAGATCATACACCCTTGAAGAATCCTGTTGACTCTCCAAAACCAGCACCCACCTTGGTACTACTGTGGAACTAGGAGGAACACCCTTGCTCACCTCACACACAAAAGAAGCAAACTTTACTCAACTCAAACTAGAACAACTTACAATACAATCCATGAGTCTATTATATAGATCTCATCCAAAAAATAATTAGACATCTAATTACAATAATTAGGTCTGGAGCTCTCAGTCTAAAATTGGCTCTTGACATGCAAACACTTGGTTCATTAGCTAACTGCCTGTAAAACACTCACAGTTAAACCACACAGGTGATCGACGTCGGTCCCTATTTGCCTGGGTGGTGCCAATGCCGACTGACTTTTGACTGACATTGGTTGCCTTCTTATCTGATCCTGCCGATGTCGGTTGGCCTGACTGATGCTAGCATCTGTGACACTGCAAACTCTCTGTAACCTCCTCCAGTGACCTCCTCCATGTCTGCATCAGTGAAGCTTTTAGCTCCATAACCTAACAATCTCCCACTTGGAGATAAATAACTACACTGTACCTGTACCTATACTCTGTCTAATCTATTTCTTAGATTGTATCCCTTTTCAAGATGAATCTTGAAGATAACCCACCACACAACTTGTGGTGTACCTCCTATCATCTGAGTACCCTACCACATCCAAACCTACGAACCCATGTAGTGAAGTCCTGACCCTGCGTAGCATGAATCCCTGCTGCTAGTCCCTCTCAAATACCTGAGAACTCACTTCTCTGAATTGGCTCCTAACTCTCTGACAACACCCACTGCTTGGGCAAACTCAGGTCTATACCAGACCTCATGTGATTTTGGACACTAAACTGTCCAGCCCTTAGTGTGCTCTAGTTCTGCACTTGAACCTTGCCAACACCTGATTCCCATCAGCTCCCACTGGAGACAAAATCAACCTATGATCTCCATGTCTCCCATGCTAAATAATTTTGCTACTCCAAACTCTTCATGACATGCCACTGAACTAATCTTACCCTTATCTTAGTAAAACCCTGTATGTCTGAACTTGCACCAAGCTCATCCTCCACATATAGCAATAGGATAATGTTGTGACCATCATTCACCTGGTAAGACAAACACAATGGTTATACTGACATTGAATAAAGCCCTGCTTTGTCATCCACCTAGTACCACCTGTCAGTCCTATCCCACTGTCCCGCAGCTCCCTCAAGACCATATGACCTGATCTTCCATCTCATGTGTCTGTTCTCTCTATTCTTCAACTAAGGTATCCATTCATCTCTATGCTTTCATACCTACAGGCAACCCTACCAAGTCTCTGCTTGGTTTTGCATCATATACCTGCCATGCTCCCACTATTTCCTAGATCCTTCCTGCTCTGCAGTCAATAACTAGTATAAAGAAGAGGAACAATGAATTTGAGGCTTACTTACCACTTCAGTCCTCCATATGGGTGTTTGAGACTCCTTGATAGCTTGTTGTCCACCCAAAATCCATTATAGTGACCGACCTTGGTCACCACACAGTCTACATCCAACTGACATCGATTCCATGCACCTATCCTGACTACCAACCCTGCCGACATTGGTGTCGCTTGATGTTGACGTCGGTCCTCCTAACTGATGTTGGTCTTACCTACTACCGACACTAGTTTTCCTACTGATGCTGGTACCTGTGTTTTCCTATGAGTGATGACTTTTTACCTGTGAGCTCCTTTGAATCAAAACCCATGTCTAAACTGCCCTACTCAAAAGTATCCAGCCCCATCCACTGGTCTCTATCCACCATCTCCTCTAAGAACACCAAGGCTTTCCAGTTCTTAAGCCTATCAAATATATCTGTCTTCTGCTTAAAAACATGCATCTCCTTCCTGCTCATGTGACCAAGCCTATGAAGCCACATCTCTGCAACAGAAAAAGAATCAGTAATATAAAAAAGTAGATAAAGAGTACCTATTTTCTTACCACCAGCTAATTCAAGTGCATCTACTATGAGAGTTCTTGTGCATCTCTCATCACTCAACTTTTTTGAAGAAATTAGCCACATCTCCAAACCTGGGACCTGCATGACCTCCTTCAACACCCGTGTGTTGGTTGCTTACAATTTCAGCTTCACTTCCCCTTTGCCAATTCTTTGGCAAGGCTCACCAGTTCCTCTCCTTAGGGCTACATGGAAAGAGGCAACATAATCTATTAACCAAGATTCAAATTTATCCAAGAAACCTCCCAAAGCATCTTGTGCCACAACACCTACAACATCTGCTTCTTTAATTCCTTCATGTTGATCTTCCACAAACGAACAATTTTCTTTTACCTGCTCTTTCTTTCCATAGGACCGTAAGTGACCATCTGTGCTTTTCAACTCCTCCATTCTTAGCTTACTTTGATCTACCATTGCTCTACTCCCACTCAATTAGAAACCCCTGAGAGTGACCTATAACCAATCACAAAACCTGCTCCCTGCAACCTGGCTTTGATACCATGTGTTGGGATGAATATAACCAGAAGCACACAATTGATTACCAAAAACAAGCAACTTAATATGCAGAAATAACTAGAATTAACAAGTAACTAGAATTCAGAAATAACACATCATATGAGAGACAATACACAACTTGTATTAAAACTCTTTTAGAAGGAAATACAACAAAGAAGGCTGCCACAGTTCTTCTTCCTTACACACCTCTAGGGCTCCCACATCTCTAGGGCATAAATAGTAAATCTTCCCTCAAAGCTCTCTCCCTTAGGTCCCAACACCCAACTCAAACATAGAGTTGGTGTTCACCTTACACCTATGCTCCACACACTCCACAAGTGCTCCACACACTCCACAAGTACACAAACATACTTTAAGTAGATCTCCCTTGAACCTACAACAACCTGCACCTCTATAAACCTTACTTATGGAAGGATCTTCCTTGCCTTCCTCTTTTCTCTATCTGAGTACACACTGTACTCCAAGTAGATCCTACCTGATTCTGTTCCTTGTTGTGTTGCTATCTTATCTGATCTTGCACACCTACAAATCAACCTGGTTTTGCACACTTGTGAACCTTAACCTTACACACACATACACATGTAAATTAATGATCTTACTTAATATGTAGATCTCCTATAAAATCCATGCACACTAGCTGACTAAGATCATACACCCCTGAAGAATCTTATTGACTCTCCAAAACCAACACCCACCTTGGTACTGTTGTGGAACTAGGAGGAACACCCTTGCTCACCTCACACACAGAAGAAGCAAACTTTGCTCAACTCAAACTAGAACAACTTATAATACAATCCATGAGTCTATTATATAGATCTCATCCAAACAATAATTAGACATCTAATTACAATAATTAGATCCAGAGCTCTCAGTCTAAAATTGGCTCTTGACATGCAAACACCTAGTTCGTTAGCTAATTGCCCATAAAACACTCATAGTTAAACCACACAAGTGACCAATGTTAGTCCCTGTCTGCCTGGGGGGTGCCAACACCAGTCGACTTCTGATCGGTGTTGATTGCCTTCTTGTCTGATCTTGCCGACGTCAGTTGGCCTAACTGACGCTGGCATCTGTGACACTGCAAACTCTCTGCAACCTCCTCTAGCGACCTCCTCCATGTCTGCATGAGTGAATTTTTTAGCTCCATAACCTAACAATGGTCATATAAGACAATTTGTGAAAATAGGTTGAGCTCTTGAAACATAGACCAAGATTTGGTCCTTGAGACCCAAAGAAGGTTCTTAGGAAGAAAATAGAAAAATATTGAGAGGAAATTTGTCAATGAGACATAAATTTAATGAGGTAAAGAATGTATGGATAGATGTTAATGCCATCAAGAGGTGCTACTAAGAGTATAAGGAGTAAGTATTAGGTGTAAGAAGGTAAATTAAGTCTAAAGAGTCAAAAGAGGAGCTAGTTTGTGAAAGAAGATTTGGACCAAACCATATCAAGTGAATGTCATTAGTTGAGTTTAGAACCAACTAATGATGTTTTTTAATACTTCTCCATACATCTGCATCATCATATAAACATAATTCAAATGCAATCACTGATATTCTTAATTTATTATAAGGGTCTAATTTGAAAAATTATCCTAATAAGTTATTCTCAATCTCATAACATTTGTAATCCTTAAGAATACTTAAAAACTAGTCATTTATAATACTCTAAACACAAGTGATTCAAATAAAATTTACTTCATTGGTTTTCTTAAATATTCATGTACAAAATAAGAATGCCATTTATCAATGCCATATATAGCCATACAATGTCAAAAATACATGCATTTCCATATAAGCATATAAAAATTACATCATATCTAACAACATAGTATCTAATGTCAGGTGAATACATCATATATGTTTTTATAATGCCAAAAATGCATACATTTCCATTTAGACATACAAAAAAGTACATCATCTAAACCATCCTAATCATGAAATAGTCTCCCTCTCTTTGATTTCATTGAATAAGACTCTCTTTGGGATGTCTCTCTTATAGATGGAGATATCTTGAATGCCTTGTATTTTTCTAAGGTTTGATTGTGGGTACTATGCTCATATCTCATTTGCAACCAAACCTATTCAAATAAAAATAATAATTATAAAATTAACAAGTATATATGAAACCAAGTTAAGAAACTCATGTTTTAAACTATAATAAGAAAATAATTTAAACATGCACTTACCACAATCTCATGGTCTTCCTTAATTTGCCACTGATGCTCGACTAGATCAGTGCCAGGTTCAACTACATGAATGGGCATGTCAACAGATGAAGAAACATGAGGAGCTATCATAGTATTCATCTAAACCAGAATATCAAATTTCATATGAAAACCCTACATACAAAATACATTCATGTATATATGTTTTATTCACCAAAGTATATAGTAAAATTATTAAAATAAAAGTACTAAATTATAATTCAAAATTACAAGTGAATATACATACCTCAGTGAGTGCCTATGTAGATGAAATTATAGAAGCAATGCTTGAGTCTATCTCAAATTTTATGATGGAGGAGTGTCCACCCTAGTCATCAGCTGAACAAACAACCTAATAATTAATAACTTGGGCAATTTATTGATTAAACAACTTGCTAACAAACTTAGTCTTGCATATAGTCCAAGATTCAACTATAGTCTATGAATTTGATTCATTTGGTATAATTTTTTTTGGAAGGTTAACTAAGGAACACATAAGATTATTTAGAATAATATCTTTATAAATCTAATTGGTCAAAAAGTGGTACAATCCTATTTGTCCACTGTCCTTGTTCTTGGAAAATATATAGTTTGTAAACTAAGAAATTATGTGCCTTATGTTTAGTCTTGTAACTTGTTATGGATTCTAAAGAGTTTAAATAAGGATGTTGAATGATCATAGAAAGGGGGGAATCATCTTGATATAGTTTTATAGTGATTTGACATTGAAAGAGGAAATAATTCCTGAGTACCCTATTTGTTAAAGGGTAGCATACAGTCAAAGGACTGAGTTATATTATGTTAAAACTAGTTTAGGATTTCACTAATATTTTAAGGGGTATAAAATAGTCAATTTAAGTCTATATAATCCCATATTAAGTTTTAAAAATATTGGGAGTTGAAGGGAAGGCAAAGTAACCCTGTACTTTGTTTTCCTATGTGCATAGTTAGGGTTATAAACTAAGAGTTTTGAGTTTACAATTGATTATGGGCTTTTAGAACTTTTTGTTTGAATGAGAATGTTGTATAGGGTAAATATAGACCCAATTAAAAATATTTTGGGTTTTTAAACCCACTAATACAAAATGTATCCCCTTTACTATGTTCTCGACCTTGGTAATGGCCTAAAAACCTTGATGTTAGGGTTTACTGTATAAAATGAGATTTGACTATTTATAAATTCCAAAAAATTGTAATATTAAATTATTTTTTGTCTTATCACTAATGGAGGTGTTTTTAGGCTTGTCAGGTATGGAAAAGTACATAAATGAGGTTGTGATCTAGTGTTAGGCCTAGAGAAGGGTTAAGGGAGAAGGGGTGATATAGAAACAAGAGGATTTATCCAAAGAAGGGGGTCAAAAAATGATTGATTCAAATGAAAGAGGAAAAGGGGTATATATAAAGTTCAATATATTATAGAGGGCAAATTGGAAACATGTGTTGACTTAAATTGAGTAGTTCAATATTTTAGTTCAAGGATGTAAAAAGAGTGTGATAAGAAGATAAAAGGATTTATTTGACTAATATTATAATTGTTATTTGATTTCCTAAAGGAATAAGGGAATGAGTTATGAACGGATGAAAGAGAACCTTAAAAGGAAGGGATACAGGTAGAGTTTGGTATAGAATTTGATATATATATGCATTAATAAATATAGATAGAACCTCTCCCCAACTAGATATAGTAGGTATTTGGGACCCTTAAGTAGGTGGTGGTAACAAATTACTCAACCCCATCTATCTATGTGGGGTTGAGGTCCCCTATTTGTATATGGTCAAAAGGCCTATGACATATACATATAGGCCATAGTTTATAGTCGACACTCTCCTAAAAAACCAATGGGATATAGTGGATACTCTCCCAAAAAAACAATGGGCTTGACTAGGTATAATGGGATCAAGAGGCTATGCCATATAAATTTATAACTCCATAGATATATATGAAATTATTATGCTAAGATGAAATCAAGATGGGAATTGAATTGCTAACTATGACCATTTTGGATATCGATCATTGAGATTGAAACACTATATGTGATTAGGGTAAAAAAGAATCAAGTGCCTAGCTCTAAGACCAATATTTAAAAGAAATGAGTGGTGCGAATATTGATGAAGACATGCTATGCTCGATTGATAAATTGATAGAAATATATTATAACAAATAAATTTTATCAAATGAATTATATATATGCAAATCTAATCCTACTGATTGAGATTGACTAGCTATTGAAACTATTTTGGTTATTTAAAACATAGTTGATATGGAGGATTATTTTCTAACAAGTTATGCCAATCCATGTTAACACATCAAACAATAAAAATTCCAATAAAATTATATTAGGTATTTTATATTTTCTTACATAAAATCTAACAAGGATGTAATTAAGATATATGAATGTACATCTAGAGTATATAAGATTCACTAGAAATTTTACCTCTATAATTATATATGGTGTTGTACTGACATAGATATATGTAGTAGCCTGGGTTGGCCCACTACCTAGTTGTGATGTCGAAGGCAATGTCTCCTCCTGAAACACAAAAAAATACATACATATTATTCAATTTAAACATGTAAATTAGTTTTTACCTTTTTATTTTTTAAATATAAATTAAAATTTTAATATTAAATTTATATAAAAGATACATGTATGTGTGTAGAGACTCCCAACATATTTGAACCAAATGTGTGTGCTAATAAATCATTAGTCAAGACCATATCCTCTAATCCCCTTGAATCACCGCCATCATCATCTAAAATTATATTTCATATATGAACATAACATCTAGATGGGTGGGGTCAAGTATCACCACTAGCTAGAGTATCCTGAGCATATATCTCAAAAAGTCTACTCATATGATGAACGAGTGTATCAGTAAGTGCATGAAGCGCATGCAAAGTATCTATCTCCACAACCTCTGTCACTATAGAGGAAATCTATAGGTGAAGCAACTTTTGGATAGGGATCCTTGTAGGCTAATTAGGTGCATGATGTGCACTTGTTTGATCCTATATAGAGCCTTTCCCTCAGCCCTAAAACTCACCATTGTCAAAGAAGTTTAAAATTTGATTGAAGAGAAACTCAAAATAAAGTTTCCTCAAAAATTATAAAGAGACCTCAAGGTTATTACAAGGGGGATAGTCAAACATCAACCACATCACTCCCAAAAATTGGTCTTAATCAAATCATGTTGGCATTGGTGGATTGGGAAATGTTTGGTCTTTATGGGAAATGAGGTATTAGTGGTCAAGTTGATAAATAAGACAAACATTTGATATTTTGTTCTTCACCTCAGATGTTGATAATTTGTTGGCATAGTAAGCCCTAAAACTATCCCTATATGACCTCTATCTATCAATTTTACTCATTATCAAGTCAACTTGACCTAATACTAACTCTAGGTTATTGGCTAAATAGGTGTAGTGGGCTCCATCATTCTCCTAATTATTTGCTCAATTTCAATTTTGTTCTCCACTATGTGAGAAAATATATCCTCCTGGATACCTAGGGGATATAGGGGAACTACATGAGGTTTAGGCAGAGGGTTATGAGGGTTAGGTAGAAGGTTAGGTGGAGGATAGGTGGAACATGCAAACCCGTTGGAGAAATTTTTTAAAAAAGACTAGATGTAATTGAAATTCACAAAAATTCAAAAGAAATAAAAAAATGATTTAATCTACAAAAACATACCTCTTCTTCATGGTGGCATTGTTGACTTGGAGAATGGAGGGTAAAACATGAATTTTGTAGGCCAAAATTAGAGCTTGAGGGTGAAGCATGATCTTTTAGGCTAAAACACAAATGGGAATCACTAAAATGTGATTGGAAAGAATGAGGAGGATGAGGCTTTTTTTTTTTTTAATAGTTTCAATAATGCATACACATTATGGGTTATGTCCATGGAATTGTTCCCCAACTCTGTGAACATACCCTCCAATCATATGAAAGGAAAGAAGTAATATGCACTAGAGCTATTCAAAAACTCTACTAAACTTCTGCTAACCCTCATAAGTTATGTTAAAATTTTAAAAAACATTAGAGTTAAACCCTAACCTAGAGAATAAAATGAAACAATCCATAAACTAATAAATTACTAAATGGTATATTCCTTAGAATCTAAGTAGTCTATTGACATAATAATATTTTTATTATCCATATTATCCTTTATTTTTGCTTTGTTTAATTAAACACATGTGCATTTGCTTGGACTTTAAATACTACCAACCAACTTTACTTGATAGTGGTAATTTGTATTGGGCCTATAGTGATAAATTCCTATTGTTTCTTCTTAAATGGGTTTTATTTTTATTTATCAACCTTTTTGGTAGCCTTGAGTTCAAATTTTGATTGGCTGTTATTGTTTTCCTTGATGATTGAAGTTATTTCCAATTCCAAATCTTTTTGTAGAGTCAACTTGAGGAGAATTTTAAGTTTTTTATAAAACCCACCATATTATTGTATATCACCTTGTGAATGAGTGATATCCAACTCTTTCCTCAAATATTTTGTTTCATTCTTTAATTCATCCAAAGTTTTTATTTGTTTGGATATTTTGAGTTGTAATTTGTCAATATTTACCTCTAGATCAAGGACTTTAATAAAATTTTCCATGGGAAAACCCATTTTTTCCTTAGTCCTTTCATCACCTTTAGCTTAATTTTTGTCTTTACTTTTCTCTTTTTTCTTTGGATTAGACTATTTAACAACTTTCTTCAACTATGTTGTACAATACTAAAACTTATTCATAGAATATTTTGGTAATAACTCATTACCTTACCTTTTTAATTATTTTCATTAAAGTGTTTAATGGAGATGGACTTATTAGTGGGATCCTATGCTTGGGCATCTAGGTAATCCTTTGAGCTTCCCACTAATTTATTCCATTTTTGTTTCTCCTTGTGATGATTAATTTATTTACGCCATAGGGCTTATCCCTTCTTGAAAATAAGGATAATAATACCCTGATAGATGACTTCATTTGTCATGTTAGATTGAAATGCAGTGAAAATCATTTATAAAGACCTTAAGAGGAAATAGAGAATGCTAATTTTTATGTTGCCTCCTTTTGATTGACTCAATAATAGGAAATCATTTGAATAAACAATTATGTACTTACCCTCAAGGGTCATATACTTTATAATTTATTATAAGATAAATTGCTTGGGCATAGGTATATTCATTATGAATTAACCTTTATTTACTATTTGGATAAACTCATAAAACTTGAAGAATATTTTCATAAGCTCATTGTTGCACCTCTTATATCTAAAGTCCTTCATTCCATCACAATCCATATCAATCACCTTCTTATAACATCCTCAATGATTTTAATGTTTAATTCCTTCATCTTGTCTAACCTTTCATCTTAGGCCACAATAACATATTTCAATAATACATGGTTGAATATTATGATCCTCAATATGAAACTCACTAAACCAACCTATATTAAAATGCACCAAATAGATGGGTCATATTTTATTTATGCATAAGATATTGGTTCAACTTTGTCATAGCCACCACTGATGGTTTGGAATATCTCCACCTTTTAATTCTATTTAAAACCCATACGAAACATATCCCATGTGGTTTCTATAATCAAAGTGACCTAGGGGTTGAATGTAATTTTTAATAAACCTCACTTCACATGCTTGAAAATTACATAACAATCCATCTAATGTATGAGGAAATCACTATTAACTAATTCAAAATAGGTGTATCTAAGAAATACTTGATTAAAATTAGATTTAAAAAAAATAATAATAATATGACATAAGCAATATATATACAATAAGAATCACATATGTTATCAATAATAATATGAAATACACTCATATGACAATGTGAAAATTATGATATATGTTATGATCCACACTTATAATATTTGAAATATGAAAAATATAATGTTGATCAACACAACATAATAGATATTAGTGGTCCAAGATGCCCAAATATTCAATATATGTAGAAATAGAATAATACCCTTAAGGTACAGCAACACCATACAATACTCCTATAAGAAAGAATAACTCCAAAATGTCTCTTAGAGGGGAAAACCTAAAATATTATCTTAAAATAAAAGAATTAATACTTGATTGATTTACAATGATAATCACCTCCTTTATATATACTTATATATAACTAACAATGGATGGGTAACCTCCTAATCCTAATGTAGTCTAACCATTACCCAATACACTAATTCCATAAGTTACTAATTTATTCTAATATATTGGAGCCATATAACTAAGGGCGATGCATGTCACATGTCAACATATCCATAAACCCATATACATTAATATATCATGTCCCTAGGTACATAATTCTCCTCCCCTCAACATGTTTCATCCTTAAAACATAAGAAAAAACCAAATGATGAATGTATTTTAAATCATGGCATACTTGTACCCAATATTGATCATCTAAACATCCATATGTGATCTTGGTAGGTGATATCTATTTAACCTTGTTTCTAAATTCTATTATGCTACTCTGATTCCATTCATGATCATAACTATACTACCTTGGTGTCCATGCATAATTATTCCTCTTTTGATTTTATGTACCATATTCTTCTTCCTTACTCTAGTTTCATTAATGACCATAGAACTTATTATTTTATATATAATCATAGTGATTTCCTCACTGATTCCATGTTTCATAAATTGATGCACTATTATGATTACATACCTGAGTATAGTATTTCTTATTTTTCTTCCTTTCATATCCATAGTAATTAGTACTTTGATTTCTTGTATAACCAAAGTGATTATTATTATGACACTCTCTCATATGTCTCCATGATTGTTTCATATCATGATGATATTGTTGTCTATAGACATCAATGTTTTCTAATACTTTGGCCTTATTTGTATACAATCAGAAATGCATTAGATCCACAAATCAATCCTATCTCAAAGAAGATCGATTTTACTTATACTTATAATTAGGGATACATTAGATAATCAAGAACATAAACAACATAGATTTGTTAGACTTAATTAGGGGATATATCACCACAATAATATCACTAGGGAGGCTTTAAAAGTCTTTAGTTAAGAAAAACTATGGATTAACCCTAACTAAGTCTTATGTTTACATATTCAATATACCAATAACACACAAAATAGAGAAATCTAATCTAGTGCTCACCAAAGCTTGTGGCACAAAGTGGGGGTAATAAAAAACAAAATTGAACATGCATAAAAGATATATACTCATGTCAACATATATGAAATCCTAATATATGGAAGAGAATTGCAAATGCATATCTATCTACTCTTACAAAGGAAGAAAAAATTTGGGAATAGTTACCATTAAAGATGAACCTATTGAGACTCAAACTCTCCCTTGGCCAAGGTAATTCACAAGAGGTTGTTTTTATATGTAGGATGACAAGGATAAATCATCTCTAGGCTACACAACCTATCAATACATCCAAAATAATTCTCTACAAAACAAGATCCATATCTCCAAACAAAGTATCAAACCCTAAGCTTGTTCTTCAAGTAGAATGGTGGATAGGAAAATGCATAATATATCTTACTTCTTCTTCTCTTCTCTAAATAATGATGAAACAATTATGTATATATAGGAATATTTAACCCTAAACACTCCTAAAAGTTTTATTTGATAGGGTCAACCCAGTTGACCTAGTATCGTTACTAACAAAAACTCACTAGGTCATGGACTAGGTCGGCCAAGAGCCAACCTAGACCATAAATAAGTTTTTCCAATAAGAGTACAAGGTAAACACATATAAAATAGTCATGTAAACTATCAAAATAGGTTTTAGGTTAGGAAAAGGGTTGATGAAGGTGGAAAATGACTGGAGGAGTGTGTAAAATAGAAGGCCAAGCTTAGGGAATGCTTTTTAGGAGACAAGTGTGTATATAACATGTGGTAAAATGGAAAATAATCATATGAAACAATAATGGTCTACCCACCCCTTTTTTGGTGTACCCATTAAGGTGTGCACTCAAATATATTGAGACTTAATGGGTTATTACAAGATAAATAACATCATTAATTCATAATTTTTTTAAAATATTATGTGTATACATATTCCCCACTCAAATCTCATCATGTGTTATGTAAGTGTAACATAGGATGGTGCTTTAGGAATAAAACATGGACACATAATGATGATGCTAAATAAAGTGAAATAAGGAGAAAATAAGATAAATGAAAGGATAAAATTGAAAAACACATGCCTTTACTTACCTTAGTTTGTATATAAAGAAAGAGATGTGAGATGTGAAGGCATCCAATGTGAGAAACATTAGGCAAACCTATAGAGATTGGTGTAAAAATAGGAAAAAATCATTTTTTTTGTAATATAGGAATATAATAGTGTCAAACATTCTCTACAACATTAGGGTTCTATAACATTTTATGATTTGAAAAATGAGTTAATAAAAAGAAATATATGATCAAAACAAGGAATTTGACGATAAATATTTTAAGGGTAAATAATTATGAATATTAAATATAAATATAAATAGGGTTTGCTTTGATTGGGAGATGTCCATTGGATAAGGTGCTTAGGGGATCAGCTGATGGAGAGACTATGCTTGTCAGATGAGTAGATGGGGAGATGGTGATTGGTGACACTGGGATAGGTAATAAATGGTTTTAATTTTTAGTAAATGAAATAGAATATTAGTTGTATAAGATTTGATTGTTAGTAGATAGCTTTTGAGATATATATGTGATCTGATATCTATATAGTTTGAACTTTTTAGATCCTAAAAATTAGGAGGAGGTCAGATGGGGATCCCTAGTGATGGGATCACACCATTATATTTTGGTTGGGGTGTTGGCACCATATGATCCTACCACATTAGATGATCCCATGGTACCATCTACCCCAACCCAGGTGAGCTAGTTCAAACTAGTAGGGGAGGTTGTGAGGTAGCTACAAGAATGCATAGATGGGATATAACCACCAGTAGGGGTGGGAGTGGGAGAGGAATATGCATGATAGGCCTTGGTTTAGGATAAATCCATGCAATTGGATACCTCTTTTCACCTAGGATAGTGACATGTCTAGATGGCCAACCTATATTTACAATTAGTAGGCTTGAGATATCAGACATCCTCATTTCAATGTACTATTTAGACGGGACTATCTAAGGCATCTATGGGAAATATGGATAGGCCATGAGATATACATTATAAATCCAAACCTTAAAGTTGGAGCGATGTATTTTTATACCTTGTATAAAAAATACATGATATATATAGAGATATTCTATTTTGACAGTTGGATGTTGATCTTATGTGTTGTATTATGGTTGTGTTTGTGAATGCATGGATATATTAATTACTAGCACATGTATTTATGTTTTATTTTGTATGTTTTATGAAATATATGTGTTATGTTTTCTTTTATAGAATTATGTAGGACACATACATGTCTAAAAAGAAAAAGGTGAAAAGGGACTTTGGCAAAGTATAATTAATTAAAAATAAATGTACTAAATACTATTTCACATTGGGAAATGTTTAATAAAAATATGATGAATAAGTATAATAAACCAAAGAGTGGAAAATAAGAGGGCAATTTTTTTTTTTAAAATCATGACAAAGAATTGCATAAAAAAAAATAAGTAAAATCACACTATATCATGTTGTGAAGTATAAAAATAATGTGATAAAATGGAAAGCATGTGAGAGACTAATGGTATAAAAACAAATGAATTAATTAAAAATATCATACTAAATCACATTGGTAAGTATAAAATAAAAACAAAATTGGTAAAATGGTCTTAAATTAATCACACTAATTCAAATTGGGAACTATGCAAAAACTTAAGAAAAATGGTTGGATTCTTTCATCTAATCAGAAAATAAGAAGATATAATATGAATGATAATAAATTAAGAAAAAAACATACTATGTCAATATCGGAAGCATGTCAATGATGTGTAACTCATAATCAATCACATCTTATCTCATATTTGACACATGTTATTTTGTTGTGACTTGGATTATTGGAAAATTTTGTGAGGAAGGCTAGGTCTTATCCATGGTCTTCACTAAAAATCATAAAAGGAACACCATTGAGGTGGAATTAATGTGAAAATATTGTAAAATGGAATTTTTTGAATAGTAATGTGAGAAATTTGGTAATTTTTTAGGAAGGTTGGGTCTTATCTATGGTCTTATAATACAACTCACAAATGGAATCCCTAGAGGAGTGATTAGTGAAAAAAACAATATTTCTCAAGAGGGAAATATTAGGATTGTAAGAAGTGGAAAATGGAATGTAAAAAACATAACATAGGCATCTTATGATAATACCTTAGGAGACATAAGGCACACTAAGGACATGAGAAGATAATAAGTGACTAGTGACCATCAATATACAGAGGATACCTATTTGCTATAGACATAAAGCTATGTAGGAAAATAAGTGTGATACTAAGATCAAATCATGTAGGTATTTTTTAACAATAAAAACTAAAATGGACATACTCCCACAATGTTTTTTTTTCCTCAGGACTCTTTATAGAATTATTAGTCTAATATGAAGATTAGGTACTTATGTGAGAAAGTAGGTAGCATTGAAATAATTTTTTATTACCCTTTTCTAATATACTAGACTACCTCACCCAAATGTAACTCAACCATATAGTGAGACTAACTATGTAGATGAAGGGGTCACTGGTGGGGAAGATGCTAATGGTGAGGGGATCACGAATGGAGAAGTATCCATGGGTGAGGGAAGGTCCATAGGTGAAAGATTCATGGGTAGAGGAACAATATGTAGAGAAAAGATAATAAGTGAATATGGAACCATAAGAGGTGGATCTACTGGGGAAGAAGGGGGAGAATTATTTTGGAAGTGACTTGTAGGAAGAAAGGTAGAAGGTGCAAGAATGGTTAGGAGGTGATCCTTGAGATGTTGTTGAAGGATGTAATAATAATCAGTGTGATGTGTCCCAAATTGGTGCTAGAGATAATATGCTTTTCTATACTTAGGAATATACTCAGGTAATAATTTTTTGGGTGTTTAGCTTTGTATGAGGGATAAGGAGTAGTGGGACACAAGGTGCTGATATAATTCTAAATTTTTTGATAATACATGGATGCATGGTAATTTGTGTTGTGGAAAGCAATAGATATTCCTCTGACTAATCTTGGTAGGTGTATTCATAGGATGAGTGAAGATAGAAGATAAGGAATATTGGTATAGGGAATAATCTCTATTCTAATAACCATTAAATTTTTAAATTCCAAAATAAGGTTGATCAGCCCATTTGGTGGGTGAAGGATCTAACTGCGATAAAGGGAGAAAACCATCACCAAGAGAAGGTGGGGCTATTGGATAAATTGGATAAGGCTCAACTGAAGGAGTAATAAGATAAAAAATAGGAATAAAATAAGATATAGAGGTAGTGTGAATGGGATCCAAATTGGGCTCTACTAAGGGAGGAGTAGGCTGCACAGAAGGATAAAGGATAATTATAAACATCTCAAAGATAATTCAGCTAGAGGGTTCATGGTGTCTAGCATAGAGATATTGACTAGTCATAGCACAACCTATAAGCATACTTATATAAGGTTATTTATAAATTGTAGGTCTATGAACCATCTGTACCCTATAATAAAGAGAAAATAATAAAATTAGGAAAAATATAAGATGAAATACTATAAAACTAAAACAAAAAGGAATGGTAATGAATGATTTTAGCATCTTGGGCTTGAACTAGACCTCCTAAAAATGGCTCATCTAATGTATAGCCATCAACATAATTAGGTGTATGAAGATTGATGGTGCAGGTAGGGATGCCCTTATCTTCTGATGTTGTATGATAAATGGAATTTTGAGTCTTAGTTAAGAGAAAAGGGATGTCATCACAAGGTGGGTGATGAGAATGATCCACATCACTTCTCAAGGATAAATCTCCCCACTGAGGTGATCATCACATTCCATGTGTCCAATCGGGAATCACCTTGGGTGCTTCGTGACTAGCCATATAAGGATCTGGAAGAGGACCCAGATCACTCTGGATCTTTTGGTGTGATAGCCAGTCCTCTATTGGACACTTCAATTGTAGTAGAACAACTAGACATTAATGAGCTTGATCTATAGAGTCAAGTAGAATTGGATCAGATTGTGGATACATGGATGAAGACAATAAGAGGACACTCTATTCCACTTTATCGAGTGGTCAAAAGGGGCCAGCTTAGCCATCAAGGTGAGTGGCTCATAGAGAATCAAATCAAGAAACAACTACCACACCTAATTAGGAGCATTGATACAATGGGGACCATTACTTTTCAAGGAGGGAGGAATGATCTGGGCACCAATTCAGGCGACAATTCAGGTGACAGTTACACCCCAATTGATGACGAAACTTTTGAGAGCCATAACTTTTGCACCGTAGCTCCAATTGACTCACCGTTTGAATTGTTGGAAAGATAAGAATGAGAAAAATATTGTGAAATGGCATGGAGCTCTACTCAATGAATTTTTACCCATGAAAACCCAATGGAAGTGCCTCAAATTTAAATTTTAGTAGTGCAGTCTAAAAATAGTAAGTTTTTAAAAATAGTAATTCCTCAAATTTTGTATTGTTTTGAATCTTGGAAGTCAAACCAATTAATCTCCCTCAATATTTGTGACCTTAAACATCCTCCCCATGCTTTAAAAATGTGTATAAATGAAGAGGTAACCCAAAATGTGAAGACAGACATCTCTTCCCAGAGATAAGCATATATTTGTATTGCGATCTTGAGTAATACTACATCTCTTCTTAGAGGATTAATTGTTATTGTGTTATTTCTATGCTATTGAGATATTTATCAAATAGAACTTCTAAGTTTTGGATTAGAGAATGAGGTTGCAAAGAAGCAAGAAGCTGAGATATGAGATGAGGTGAGAGATATGAGGTTTTAATCTTGAGATTGATCTCATCAAGTTCATCATCATTAAAATCTATGAGGTTAAGGGTATTTTCCAATGACTTTGGGGTGACCATTGTAACCTTGGGTGGAATTTATAGGAAAATTAAACCATTAAGATTCATAAAATGGAACACTTGGTAAGGGTTGAAGGGTGGGAATATTTAATACACCACTATCTTTGAATTATTAGAAATTACAAAGATTAGTATCACCTTGAATCTTATAGATGGCTCTATTATGAGGAAATTTAACACATTGGTAAGTGAAAGAAGAAAATAATCTCATATGATGAGTGCATGGCCTACCAATAAAAATGTTATTAGATAGAGGAAAATTGAAGAGCATCACCTTCACATGAATGGTGACATATGAGATGGTAATGGGGATCCACACACAACCTAAGGGAGTCATTTGTCTTTGATCATATCCTTGACATGTGTTACATGTGGATTTAAGATTTCATTTATAATATCCAAGGGTTTTGATAAAATAGAGAAAGGTAACACAAGTGATGAAACCCTCATTGATCAAGGCATATTTGACATGGTTATCACCAATTTGGACACTGATAAAAAGAGAAGGATCATCTACACGAAGTAGAATCTCATCAAGAATCATAGAAGCAATGGGGAATTTGAGGGAAAGAGAAGTGTCCATTATATCATCAACATGTATGGACATATCTTTTCATTATTAAAATATTCTATCTTCTGATCTAGTTAAGGTGTTTTCACATCTTACCAAGGGAGGAAGAGGGATGTTCATTTTGAACAAGAGTTACATAAGCTAATTACAGTACCCTGGAGAGGTCCACATGAGTTAGATAAATGGGATTTGGGATGGGAGATTAGTAAGTTTTTTGATAGGATCCCACTCATCATAACCCATTAAAGGACTATTATAAAGAGGTGTATAGTGTTAAAGGATGCCCTCATAAAGAGGATTTGAAGTGTATGCTAATTTATGATGATAAGAGGTATAATGATTAATTAGAGGACAAATTTTTGGGTTATTTTAATAAGATAGATAAGTTGATGTAGGTGTGGTTTGATAAGAAGTGTTGATATAAGTGTGAGTATCATTGGTGATAGGTTAAGAGGTTGCAAGGATGGTATAAATGGTATGAGAATTGTTATCCAAGGGGCATGTTGGAATTGGCTCATAAAAAGATATAACATATTCTTGCACCAACTTGTTTAAGTGAGTTGGAGAAGAATCTTGGATAACATGAAATGTGTGAGACAATTGAGGTGTGTGGATAAGCTGAGGATTAATTAAAATAACCACCCTTTCCATATTAGTCATTTTTACCATATTCTCTTTAGGAGTTGGGTCAAGAAGACTATTAACATTATTGGTAGAAGGGGTAGTCTTTTCTTGGTTATCTTGGTCATTTAGAAGAGGATCTTTATAGATGGCCAAATTAGCATTAGCCTCATTCAAAGCTTGAGATTTAGTTCCGATTTCATGGGATTTAAAAGCAATGTCATAGGATTGTTAGCATTAACAAAAGATATAATCATGGTCAAAATTGGGACCAAGAAGGAAATCCATAGCCAAATTATGAATCCTCCTATAAGTCTCATGAGAATTACCCCAACTAGTGTGAAACCAAAAAAATATATTGGGATGATACCAAGATTTCATGGGATGAGTGGGATCAAGTTCTCGTGGGAGAGGCCTTCGTAAACATTTATATAATTCCACTGGGGATAAAGGTTTATGAACATTGATGTATCTGGCTAAAGATACATGATGATTGGTGATGTGGTGAGGAGGGGAAGCTTGTTCCAAATTTTGGTTGGGAATAACAACTTGAATACTATGAATGGTATCATAAGAGTCCATGACACCATCATTAGTAACAAGATGATTCTTATTCTTGAGTAACATGTTGGTACCCATGGAAGGTTTAGATGGCTTGAATTGACACATAAAGAAATATTGATGCTTAGCTTATTCAAAAGCCTCCTTTAAGGTATGTGGAGAGAGATTTCAGACTCGATGTTACAACTTAAGAAAAAAAGCATTGGTAAATAGATGAAAAAGGTTATCATCTGCCATATTATGCTCACATTTTTTAGACAAGGGATTCCATTATTTAAAGAGATCTTGGGAATTTTTGGTCTCAAGTTTCCTAAAATTGATAAAATGGTCCAAGTTATTCTTAGGGAGATCACTAGTTTAGAGCTCTTGGACTATAGCATTTACTAAATATTCTAGACTAGTAATAGAATGAGATTTGAGTTGGTTGTACCAATTTAAATCATCACACATGAGAGTTTTGGCTAATATTTTTATATCAACAAAGGTATTTAAATTGACCCAATCTTTATATATATTTCCAAATGTTTTTAAATAAAGAGTAGGTTTGGTTTACCCATTATAAGAAATGGTAGGTATGATACCTCCTATATCAATATTAAGAATTTGAGATGTAAGAGTATAATTTTGAATATGCTTTATTGTTTTATTAATAAGAGAAGGTTGAGGGATAATATTACCATTATAATTCTAAAATGAAGGTGGCGGAACATTTTGGTTATGCATGCTCCATGTCATCTGTTGAGGGTGGGTTTGAAGATGGATAAGATGATTTTGAATTTTCATCATTTGATTTGCATTATTATCTTGGAAAGCATTCATTTTATTAAGATTTTGTAATAGGAATTGATGGGTTTTAATTGAATTATTAACATTATTCAAAGTATTAAAACTAGTAATTGTGGCTTAGGTACCACTATGGGTGTTAGCAGGATCTTGAGAATAATTATTAGTAAGTGAAGCACTAGTGGCATAATTTTCTTGTGTGGTAAAATATGGAATAGTAGAGGGATGAGAAGAGGTATCACTAGAGGCATGATTACCATGGGCAGAAAACAATACACTAGTGGAAGAATTGAGAAAAGTGTGTCTTGAAAGAGGCCCACTAGATGTGAAACCTAACATGTTAGTAGAGATGATAGGCATGGAGGTAGAAGAAATAAAAAAATAAGAATTAATTATATGAGGAGTCAAAATAGAGGGAAGAGGATGAGAATCAAAGAAGCTAGTATCCTAAAATCCATGTGAGAATGTTGGAAAAGGTGGATGGGGCTCCTCAACTTGACCACTTATCATGAGATGGTAAATAGTATAAGGATCCTTTCATTGATGTTGAGGAAACACATTGATGAAGAAGATAATTTTTGGTGTATACATTAATTTGTGATGATCTTCAAGTGAGAAGAGAGGATTGCAAAGTGAAGAAGAATGAGTAGGGGTTTCATAGTTTGTAGTGTGAGTGTTTATATTCACATTACTTTCATCTAGGATATGAGCTGCAAGCTATGTATGGGAGAACCTATTAAAGTTGGCAATACTCATCATATATGTTGAATTCAACTCAGTTTTGTCATCAGAAAGGAAGTTCATGATGAAAGAGAGAGATTAGGGAAGGCAAAGATTATGCAAAAATAAAAGGAGACAAAATTTATATAACATTATAGAGCTGATTGGATTGACCTAATAATGAAAATAGGGTATGAAAACTAAGTTAAAAATGATATAGATTCAACCAAGTTGAGTTAGTACTTTAACATGAGAGATAGAAAGGAGTACTAGGTCGACCAAGTCAACTCAATACTATAGTAAGAGAAAAGGCAGTTTTTAAGAGATTATTTCAAACATAACAATAATGTATTTAAAATAGGGAAACTTTTTTATAATGTAATTTAAAGTAAGAAATGGAAATAAATACACAAACAATTGGATCAATGAGAATGATCTAATTGGGGAACATAACACAAAAACTTACACCAACATTGGCCAGTGAAGGTTTTTATAATACACCATACAATATGCAGAGAAAAAGCATTCAATTGAAAATAAAATGATAACTAAGTGGTCATCCTAAATGTTTTTATTATTATATGTGTTATTTTAAGTGTGATAGGGAAGTTGGCCAAAAGTAGGTAACTGTAAAATAATCTATGGATGGTTTCAGGATGTTTAAGCTAAAAGGGATCTATGTTGGTAATGGTACTAGCTTGGTATTGGGGCCTACCCCTTCGCTTAAAAATATCATAGTTATAAGGGTGTTGGGTGATTTTCCCATATATACCATTAACCATGTGTTTATAATTAGCCATAAAACCAAGTTGGCTCCCCCATTGGTGATTAAATCCAAGTAGGCAGGCCTTGGGTAGACCAATGTCTAAATACATTTTAAAATTATTTGATCTAATAGTGTTTTCAATAAATATAAAAATAGTGTTACTAAATGATATATTTAAAAATAACCTAATTAGACTATGTGATTTACTCTAAACATGAAAATAACTAAAAATGAAAGTGTGAATTAATTACTAGCATATAGTTGTTAATTCCTAGTTTAAGCACATTATATAGTTGATTTAGACATTAGTGTATGCAAACATTATAGAAAAAAGTTGACATGATTTTTATTATACTATAAGATCAAGAGTCCTTAATATCTAAGTCAATTAGTAGAATTAGTCCTTTAGATATAAGATAGACTATAAAACTAAGTCGATCAGGTCAACCTAATCTATTATATGATTATAGTTTTGAAGACTGTAAACTTTGAAAAATATAACTGTAAGGAAGAATTGGATTGAAAGAGAGATAAAGAAAGGAAGCTTAGTGGGTTGGAAGATGTTGAGGACTATGAATTTTTTATTGAAGTGTCTTGAATGTTGATTTCAAGTTATACCAACTGTGTTGATTGGGTTCTAAAATTCCTTATTTATTGAAGCCTATTAAGATAAATGAGTCAACCTAGACAACCTAGTTTTTTATCTGGAAGATGACTAGAATGCTAAGTCAACTTGAATGACTTAGTTTTCTATTCTAGAGCTGAATAAGAGACTATTGACATAGTCTACTTTTTGTAAATTAATAAGAGTACCATGTTGACCTGTTTGATCTAATAACTTGTATGTAATGGAAACCTATACAGAAATGACATAGTCATTTTGATGCGACTATGTGTTAAACCTACACACATAATTTAGAAACTATACCAACCTGATCATCTTAGTATCACAAAGAAAAATAATAATATGATAAAAAATGAAAAGTCTGAAATAAATCATGAAAGAGTTAGATTCACATCAGGTTCACCAAAATGTATACAATCAAAAATACATCAGATCTACAAATCAATCCTAGATCAAAAAAGATATATCCTACTTACACTTTCAATTAGGGATACATTAGATAATCAATAACATGAATAATAAAGATTTGATAAACCAAATTAGGGTATCTCTTAGTAAAATAATATTAGTAGGGAGGGTTCCAAAGCCTTCAATCAAGCAAAACTATGCAATAACCCTAACTAAGTCTTATTTTATCATATTCACTATACTAATAGCAAGTAAAGCAAAAAAATCTAATATAGTGCTCACCAAAGCTTATGGCATAAAGTGGTGGTAATAAACAACACATATAAACACGTATATAATACATATACTCACATAAATTTATATATAATCCTAATGCATGTAAGAGAAGTGAAAATGCATATCTATCTACCCTCACAAAAGAGGAATAAAGTTAGGAATAATTACCTTTAAAGACAAACAACTAAACCTCAATCCCTCCCTTAGCCAAGGTGCTTCACAAGAGGATGTTTTGGTATGTAAGGATGACAAGGATAAATCAACTCTAGGCTACACAACCTATTAATGCATCTAAAAGACTTCTTCACAAGACAGGATCCATATCTCCAAGGAAAGTATAAAACCCTAAACTTACTCTTCAATTATAATGGTGGATAAATGGATGCACTATATATATTACTTGTTCTTCTCTTCTCTAAATAATGGATAAATGATTCTATATATATATGAAGATTTAACCCTAAACCCTTTCAAAAGTTTTGGCTAATAGGGTCAACCCAATTGACCTAGTATCTTTATTAACAAAAACTCACTAGGTCATAGACTCGATCAACCAAGAACTAACCTAGACCCTAAATAAGTTTTTCTAATAAGAGTACAAGGTTGACATAGCCAACATAGTCATGTAAACTATCAAAATGGGTTTTAGGTTAGGAAAAGGGATAACAAAAGTGGCAAATGACTTGAGTAGTGTGTAAAAGAGAATGTCAAGCTTAGGGAATGGTTTTTAGGACACAAGTGTGTAGATAATAATTTGAAAAGGGTAAACAAATCATATGAAGTAGTAATGGTTTGCCTAGCCCATACTTAGTGTACCCCTTAAGGTGTTCACTTAGAGAGATTGAGACTCAAATTCATAATTTTTTAAAAATATCATGCATATAAATTATCCACCTTTTCTTGTACCTCTTCCACCTTTTCCTTTAGTGGTTACTTTGTCTCTTGAGTATATGAAGTGTTCTTTTATACTTGTATTATTTATTCATCTATGTCATCATTTAAATCTTAGTCATGCTCTTCATCACTTGTTTTAATCTCATCTTCATGCTCTACCTTGGTTTTTATTGGTGCCTTTACAACTATGAGATCTTATAAAGTGACATTTTTCTTATACCAAAAATTCATTAAATTATTATAAATATTAATATTAATTATTCCCAAAGTCTCTAACCATGGATATCAAAGAACCATATCCACACCATCCATATACAAATCATAAAAATCTTAATTCAAAACATATTTGTCCATAGTGAACTTCAAATCTTTAAAAACCTATTTTATTTAACCATCTATTTGAGCCTCCTTGATATTATTTGCTTGAACATGCAAATACTAAGCCACATCCATGTCTGATGAAACTATACTTGCTGCTAGGGTTATGGATAAAATGAACTTATTATTTTGAATGCATCCAAGAAACTAAAAAATTGACTTTGATTTATTTAGAGCTAAACTATTTGAACCCTTATCATCTATTACTTATTCTTCTTCTTTGATATCCTTTATCTTTCCTTCTTCACCATGTGTAGCCTCATCATCATCATCATCATCATCATCATCATCATCATCATCATCATCATCATCATCATCATCATCATCATCATCATCATCATCATCATCATCATCATCATCGTTGTCATCATCACTGGTGTCATCATCATCATCATCATCATCATCATCATCATCATCATCATCATCATCATCATCATCATCATCATCATCATCATCATCATCATCATCATCATCATCATCATTGTTTATTTTTATTCTTCATGACTTGTATGCACTTCATAATTTCCCTCATTTTCTTCATTTTTTCTTCTTCTTCATCACCTATGTTATCTTCATCACCATTATTTTATTCCTCTATTTTATTCTCTTTTTATTTTATATCCCATCGATCTATGAAAACTTGTGCCATTTCTTCCCATGAAAAATTCCATCATCTTACTCCCAATGCATCCCACCAAAATGTTATAAGACCATAAATAAAATTATTGAAATTTTTATGCCACCAAATTGTTTGAACATTATTCTCCTTAAAAATGAGCCATCGTTCTCTATTATTAGTATCATCATCCCCTAAAAATACTTGTAAATTCATGATTCACAAAAACTAAGGTTAATGGAAAAACACTAAAATTTCATTGACTAATTTGAAACTAATTCAAATAGTCAAAACATTTTACTATATCTTCCATGCATAATAACATAATTTCAGTGAAAATTTTATGAAAAAAATCAATAATTACAACCTATAGAGTGAATATTTGAAAAATCATAAAATAACAATAAATAACTTGAAGCTTTTTAAAAAATTATAAACATTATATCATAGCTCTCTTTTATTCTAATACAATATCATTAAAAATTTCACATAAAAAATCTTTGTATTTTGGTGGATATGTCTAAATTATTAAAAACCCTAAAATATCAATAACTCCCTCAAAATTTATCACAAAACCTTGATTTTTTTTATTGTGACTTCCATAAAATATTATTAAACTCCAATAAAAAGTTTTTCAAATAAAATAAACTAATTACAAGATATTAATGATTCCATAAAACTAGGGTTTTGCGCCACAAATTATCTAAATTGAGGCTTTGATACCATGTTTTATGATACGAACTTATAATATTTTAAATATGCAAAATATATTGTAGATCAACATAACACACCATATATTGGTGGGCCAAGATTCTAAAATATTTAGTATATGTATAAATATAATAATATCCTTAAGGTAGGGCAACACCATACAATACTCCTTTAGGAAGGAATAACTCCACAATGTCTCTTCAAGGGGAAAACCTCCAATATCATATTACAATATAAGAAATAATTCTTACTTGATTGATTTACAATGATATTCACCTACTTTATATAAACCTTTATATAACTAAAAATAGATGGGTAACCTCCTATTCCCAATGTAGGTCAACAATTACCCAATGCACTAATTTCACAAGTTATTCATTTATCCTAATATATTGGACCCATTTAACTAACTAAGGGGGGTATACACCACATGTCAGCATATCCATAAACCCATATACATTAATATATCATATCCATAGGTACATAATAATATAACCCAATTATTTTGTCATGAATGTCATACAATATATTAACATACTTCATCTATAACATTTGATAATTCCAATTACAATTGATATAGTTCTAATCAATCTCTCCTCTACTCTTTATGAGAGCCATGATAATATTTCCTACTATATGAGATATAATGAAAACATAGGCATTTTGATCATGTTCATTGATGTTTGGTTATCATTGATGTCAAAGAGAGCATGTGGTACTAGTGCATTAGTGACAAAGTGATATGATTGATGGTTTGGAGAGTGTTTGACTTAGTGATGCAATCGATAGATGATATTAATCATATGGACATGTTGTAAGGACCCTATGGGGTGTTATGAGTTCTTAGAGATCTTATGAATGTGAATGAAATTTATAAAAATAGTCATTTGAGTGTCTAGGTTCAATTAGTCATATTGACAGATAAATCTGAGTAAATCATTTGATGATGTCATATTTCACATGTGTGAAGGTTTCAAAAGTAGTTTGGTACATGGATAGATTAAAATATGTGAGGAGATAATATGGTTCATTTTTAAGGTATAGATATGGAGTGTAGTAAAATTTATTAAGGTAGAAAGTCAATTTCTCAAATAGAGCATACCAATTTCCCATAATATGCCAAATTTGTGATATTGAAGATCTATGGCCAGCATTTAATCTGATCACACATCTAATGATGAGCACTTAATATAACTAGATAATGATCCAATGGCATGGTTAAAATTTAAATTTTCAACATTTCATGTTCTAATGACATGTATCACAATCATAGAGTTTGAGCATCGGATTAATGATGAGCATGAAACCTATCAAATAAAGATCAATGGTGAGTGCATGATCATACAAATTATGATCTAATGGAGTGTATTGAGTCAAATAGTAAAGATTACACATGGAAATGAAAAGTGGGACAAGTTAATTGAAGTAAAATATTTAATGTGCTTAGCAGGCATGTGGGGCTGCCAAGTAGTGAAAATTTATTAGAAGATTGATTACAGGGTGTGTAGAAGGCATGTAAAGCTGCCAAGTGGCACAATCACAAAATCTCATATCTAAGATAATGGTGAGTGTTACAAGGTAAATATCAATATGAAATTGATTTTATCTACATTGCATATTTGTTTAAAGTTTTTAGGGAGAATGAGATGAGGTCAAAGTGTTTTATACTTAGCATTTTCACAGTGACCATTAGAATTTGAGTTTACAAATTAACAAAGGAAAACTAGTCTATAGTTTTTGATCTATATCTTTTCATCTAGGATGAATTTGATAATGGTTTAAAAGGAAAATTTATAAAGGGATTTAATTCACATATATACAAATTGATTATAATATTTGTATGTTTATACAATTGCATATATTGAGTTTTAAAGTTGACTATTTGTTCATTCATGGTGTTATTATGTATAAAATTTTGTTTAAACAATTTGTGATTTAGCATAAGTGTGTTTTGGTGGGATTATTTATTTGAAGATGTATTAGAGGTAATATGGAGTGGACCCATGTATTTTAAAGTGATCTCGTGTTCTTATTTTTCTCAATGAAGTGATAAAAGGGTAATAGGTCTCCACGAGACCTATTACCCTTTGGGATACTAAAGCCTAATTGAAAGGTGTAGCTACTTAAGTATGACCCATGGATGTTATGCCCAACTTTTAAGTATGGTATTTAGATATGTGTTATCATGATAAATTTCTTAAGGGTTAAGGCAAGCATTATGCTGACTTAAAAGTTGATATTTTCATGAAGACTCTATAAAGAGTAGAGACTAAGGACATGGTTTCTAGACATGAATGTGAAAGTATTGAGAGAGAAAAAGAAAGATATGAAGTAAAGATAATAGAGATAGTGTGCTCAATGGATGGACTAAAGTATAGAGTAGATTAAAGATGAATGAATAAGCCTAGAGTGCTCCAAAAGAAGTGTTTAGATGAATTATTTTTATGATAAAGTTTGAGTGTGTGTGATGAGTTGAAAGAGAGGTGTTATACATTGTTTCTTCAATAAGATTAAAATGTTATTATAATTTTGAAGTTTTTTATTTCATAACTTTTTGTGTGGGTGTTCAAAATCTAAAATAAGTGGGTGCTTATCATACTTAGGGGTGGGTGCTCCTTGTGAACTAGGTGATTCACTAGAAGGTCTTATGTTTGTGATCATCTTATAGGACAAGTAGTCCTTGTGTTTATAAGATTGAGAGTGGGTTTTATTCCCTAAGAGGGTTTCTAAGTAGATATTTTGTTATGTGTGTGATCATCCATCATATTTCTTTTTCATTGTTATGAACATCTTGTATGATTTATAAATGCATATCATCATTATTTAAGAGTTTGAATGGATTACATTTGAAGTTTGAAATATATTGCATCACTTATTCACCCCTCTCTCTTAGTGATTGTACTTCCAATATTTTTTTTCAAAATAGGACCTTCATTATAGGTTTAACCACTTGAAGATGATCCAAGGTACAATATGGAAAATCAATAGATGCAAGGTTTCTATAGAAAAGAAAAAACCATTATTCAATGGGTTAAATTATGATTTTTGGCATACAAGGATGAGGACATACATCATGTCTCTAGGGTTTGATATTTGGAAATATATCATGGATGGTTACACTACACCAATTACACCTCCAACTAGTACTACTGATAAAAAGTTGAGTGAAAATAATTCTAAATCTATGAATGCTATCATTTATGGTCTATTTAAGGCTGAGTTCACCAAAGTGATCCATTAAAAGTTTTCCAAGGAAATTTAGGTCAAATTTTATACTATCTATGAAGGATATTCTAAGGTAAAATTAGCTAAGTTACAAACCTACTAAAGTCAATTTGAAGGTCTAAAAATGAAGGAAGAAGATATTATGGCATCCTATCTTCTAAGGGGTGATGAGGAAGTGAACATGATTAGAGGTCCTAGAAAGGTGAGTAACCTAGATACTATAATATAGAAGCTATTGAGGAATATTACACTCAATATTGATTCAAAGGTTTCTACTTTAGAAAAAACTTATGATATCACTTAGATGAATATGAATAAACTACATGGCATCCTTACTACCTATGAGATGAGAGTTGATGAGAACATACCTCCTAAGAAAGAACCAACATTCAAGGTGATCAAGGAGACAAAATTCAAGAAAAATAACTTAATTCTTAAATATTTTGATCTTAATAAAGATCAACTTGAAGCCATGATTTCAATAAAATTAAATGTATGATCAAGTAAGTATGAAGGAAAAGTTCCTTTCAAATATTTTTCATGTGGTAAAGTTGGTCATTTTATATCTAGATGTCTAAATAGAGACAAGTTTGAACACAAATAAGCTTATAAATAATCTCATGAGGATGAACACAAGAAATCTAAGGGTTATATAAAGTAGAAAAAATTCTTCAATAAAAAAATGGAAATATGAATCATATAAAGGAAGTAATAGACTTTACCATGAAGAATATAGTAACTCATTTATAGAAGAAGAAGTAAACACATCTGAAAATGATGATTCTTTTCATAATAATGACATGGAGACATTATTCATGGATTTTAATGATGATTAAAGTGAATATTATTTGAGTAGATATTTATTTGGTAAAGATATCCCAGAGGAAGAAGATGAGAAAGTCACTCTTGAATATAAATATCTAGATAATGTGGAAGAAATGAATATAAAACAAAGAAAGAATAGAAAACAAGATTCCTTGATTAAAATTATATGAGGAAAAAATTAGAATTTTTGAAGGAAGGTTTAATAATGAAGTCAAGGATCATGATGAGATCACACAATATCTTAAAACTCAGGTTTGTACTCTTAATGAAGAAGGAAAGAGTACAGATGAAGAGTGTATCATATATCAATAAAAAATAGATTCCTTGTAGATGAAACTAAATCATGATATGAGCAAAGATACAACTAATTATTTAGATAATAAGGATGAATTTATGAATGCTCTTAAATATTTTAATATTGTGAAGGAAAAGAACAAGAAGATAATATCACAAATCAAGGAATGAAAAGTAATTCATTGTGTTTGAAGCAAGAATTAATGATGACACCAGACAACATGAAGATATTGTCAAGCATCTCAATAGTCAATTAGAAACTATTTATACAAGCCTAAAGACAAATAAGATGAGTGTTTAAGTCATGTGATTGAAATTGAGTCATTAAAATCTGAGTTAGACAAGACATCTTTTAAAGTGAAGTCATTTGTGAAGTATGAAATGAGATCAAATGATCTTGACAATATTATAAGTATTCAAAATCATGCTAGTGATAAATCTAGTCATGGATATAAAGAAGAACAAAAGCATATAACTCAAGACAACATAAAGGCTCATGTGAATAAGGATAATTAGAATTTGAAGATTAGTCATTAGTTAAGGTATGAATGTATTGGTAGAATGAAGATAAATCAAATCAAACAACCAAATGCTATTAGGTATGTAAATTTTAATGGTGATTGTTACTCTTGTAATCAGTTTGGTCAAAGGTCAAAATATTGTAAAAGATCCTCAAGGAATGATTTTTCATGCAATCATGAGAAAATAAATGGAAATAATGAAGAATATAATCACTCAAGATAGTCAACAAGTTCACAAGGAAAGAATGACATATTTTACTACAAGTGTTAAGGAGTTGGTCATATTACAAAGTTTTGTAATATCTTCATCAGGAGACCAAATGATTAGATACATGAATGAACTCATGAAACTCTAAGGAATCATCATATATTTGAATCAAAAGGTATGTAAAATTTAAGAAACCTCATTTGTTTCAAATGTCATGAGAGAGGTCACATAGCAAGGTTCTACAAGAATGAATAGTATTCTACTTGATAAATTATCAATCCTATCATGAAGAGGAGTCATAGTGAATGGATACCTAAGTATGTAAATGAATGATAGGTTCATAATGGATTATTTTCCATGACTAAATATGGAACAAGTTCAATTATCAAGGAACAATCCTTATCTTCCCAAATGGACAAGGAAATCAAGTAGGATTCTACGATAAAATAAAAGAATAAGGTTGAGAACTCATTCAAAATCAATTTAAAGATGAGCAAGGACTCAAATTCAAGTAAAATCATGGATATATGGGAGTCTCTTGTGTTTTGGGATCTTAAATCCCTCTATGACAAGTGGGTGTCTCTACCTATGCTTCTTAGGAGACATTTCATGTGTGGAGCCAAGTTTATGTGCTCTAGGTAATAATCAAAATGACAATCAGTACAAAGGTATGTTCTCTTTAATTTGATTATATGAAAGGTGTAAATTTACTAAGGGGGAGATACCTTAGTTAACTTGAATGTCTTAAAAAAGATGGGCATGATGTGAAGGGGGATCATATGTGAAGATGCTTCAGTCATGATAGAAGTGTGAAGATTTCTATTATAGTTGTGAATTCAAGAAGATTGACATGATGAATTGATCAAACCAAGTCATGTATTTTGACAAGGTATTGAATATTCATACATGAATAATTAAATCTTGTGAGTTCTATAGGTATACAAGTCCAAGGATTAGAAAATCCCAAGTTCAAATTGGTGTATGTCAAAGAAAAAATGGCATAATATGGAGAGTGATGTGAGGGGGAGATTTCTAAGCTCTATGATCAATTTTTCAAGTCCAAGGATCAGAGAAGTCCAAGTTCAGATTGGTGTATGTCAAAGTGAGAGAAAATGATTCATATAATTGAAAGTATGTATCTTCAGCATTTTAAATAGTATTTGAATACATACAAAATGTTTAGGAATGTTTGTTGGCATGTTGAGGAAGAGACCTTTTGTAATTAATGTCAAAGGAGGAGAAATATCATAATGAAATATTTAAAATGAGTAAGAATTAATTCTAAGGGTGGTTTTACAACATTGACAAAGGGGAAAATTATTGAGCATGGTCATTGATTTTTGGTTGTCATTGATGTCAAGTACATCATGTGGTACTAGTACATTAGTGACAAAGTGATCAAATTGATGGATTGGAGAGTGTTTAACTTAGTGAGGAAATTAATGGATAATATTGATGGTATTTAGATGTTGAAGAGACCCTATGTGGTATTATGAGTTCTTAGAGTGCTTATGGAAGTGAATGGAATTCATCAGGAAATAATCATTTAAATGTCTAGGTTCAAGTAATCAATAGTTTGATGATGCCATATTTCACATGTGTGAAGGTTTTATAAGTATTTTGGTACATGGATATATTCACCTATGTGAGGAGTTGATATGGTTATTTTATTAGGTTTGAACATGGAGAGTATCAAAAGTTATTAAGGTATAAAGTTGGCTTCTTAGATAGAGTTTACCAAGTTCCCATACTAAGCCAAATTTGTGATATCAAAGATCTATGGTGAGTGTTTAATTAGATCACAAATATAATGATGAGAATTTAAACTCACTAGATAAGGATCTAATGACATGGTTCAAAGTTAAATAGTCAATATTACATGGGCTAGTGACATGTGTCACAATCACAAAGTTTGAGTAGCAGATCTAATGATGAGTATGAAACCTTTCAGATAAAGATTAATGATGAGCACGTGATCATGCAAATTATGATCCAACAGAGCATATTGAGTCAAATAATCAATATTTCATGTAAGGATATAAATTGGTATAATTTCATTAGATTCAAATAGTCAATGTTCTCAGAAGTCATGTGGGGCTACCAAGTGGTAGAAGTTAATTGGAAGAATGACTACAGGGTGTACATAGCTACCAAGTGGCATAATCATGGAAGCTCTGATCAAAGATCAATGGTGAGCATTGCAAGGTAAAGAATAGGATAATCCTAAGGAGATATATGGTGTGTATTTGTTCAAATTTTCCAAGGATCATGATATGAAGTCAAAGTGTCTAATGTTTAGCATTTTTATAGTGAGCATTGGAATTTGAATTTTAGAATTAATGAAGGAAGACTAGTCTATAGTTTTTGAGATATATCTTTCAATCCAAGATGAATTTGATAATAGTATAAAAGGTAAAGTTGTAAAGGGATTAACATAAAATATAAAAAAGTTTATTAGAATTTTTTTATGTTTGTACAATTACATATATTGATCTTCAAAGTTGAATATTTATTTGTTCATGGTGTTACTCTGTACAAGATTTTGTTTACTCAATTTGTGCTTTAGCATAAGAGTGTTTTGTCATGATTATTAATTTTAAGATTACTTAGACATCATATGGAGTGTAACCTTGTATTTGAAAGTGATATTGTGTTCTTATTTTGCTCGATAAAGTGCTGAAATGGTAATAGGTCTCCATGGGACCTATAAGGGATACTAAGGCCTAATTAAAATGTGTAACTACTTAAGTGTGACCCATGGATGCTATGGATAGCCTATAAGGATGGTATTGAGCTATGCGTTAACATTTTCTAATTATTAAGGGTTAATTCAAGTATTATGGCTGACCTAGAAGTTGATATTTTCATGAAGACATTATAAAGAGTGGAGACCAAGGCAAGGGTTTCTAGACCTAAGTATGGAAGTATTGAGAGAGTAAAAGATAGAGATGAAGGAAAGAGTTCATATATAGTGTGATTAGTGGATGGAATATAGTATTAAGAAGATTAAGGATGGGTGAAGAATTATAGAGTTATCCAAAAGGATTGTTTGTATTAATTGCTTATATGAGCAAGTTTGAGTCTATCTAATGAGTTGAAAGAGATGTGCTATACATTATTTTTCCAATCAAATTGAAATTCAATTAGAATTTTGGTGTTTTTTATTTCATAAGGTGTTGTATGAGTGCTCAACATCTAAAAAAACTAGGTGCTTATTCATACTTAGGGGTAAGTGATCCTTGTGAAGTGGGTGCTTCACAAAAAGGTCTCATATTTATGATCATCTTATAGGGCAAGTAGTCTATGTGTTTGTGTTTCAAATAAATTTCACTTATATCCTTTAGAAGAAGGTGAAAATAAACTTGAGAATGGTCTAGTTATTATAAATTGTTATGATGTCTGTATATTTGATGTAGACAATTATAGATACTCCTCTTTGGCTCTAGAGGAATGGCCTAAATATAAGAATGCACTCAAAGAAATGGTTTGATTAGTTAGATAGTAGGGTGGATTGCCTAGAAAACTAGATCTAAGAGGAATGAGTTTCTTTGGAGTATATCATTAAAAACTTTTAAACCATAAATTTTTGAAGTATAAATTACTTACATAAACAAAGAACATACTTAAATCAAATACAAGAAGTGATTGGTAAATGAATAGGTGAATTTGGTTGACTATGAAAATAAACATATTGATATTAATGCCAAATGAGTTAGGTATGGTTCAAAGAATAGGACAAGGTTATATGATTAGGTGAGATGTCAAAAAGTTGGATTTGGTTGAGGTCTAGTGCGTGAAAACAAATTGTTGTATATTTGTCTAATAATGATTATTAGTGGTTAGAGTGACTATCGATAATTAGGGTGACCATTAGTGAATTGGTGATTATTGGTAGTTGGGATAGACCATCAGTATTCAAGGTGACTATTGATGGTTACTATGGGTTTTGGTCTAGTTAATAAAAATTTATTGGTGAGGTTAAAAAATGATATTTTAGAAGGTGGGTTTTCCATAGGTTAGTTACAAAATAGAAAGAAAGTAACTAATTACTGAAAATAGATACTTGGATTTCTTATTCATTGATATGAAGAATGGTTGAGGTAATTAGCTAATTAACTAGTTGATGGGGTCTAGAGAAATTTTGGTAGAGTAATGGTATGTGGATATTGATCAATTAGTGGTATCACTTTAGATCTTTGTCACACTTACTAGTCTACTAGTTCACTGGGAGAATGACATGCCAAAGAAATTTTGATAACAAAATATCTTGGTATTTGTGGATCCTTTTTCACCTCCTACTCCTATATTTTTATATTAGGAGGGGGAAGGTGTAAGTGTAAGTTTATGAAGAGGTTTAACTTGATATCTAATTTTAACATCGACATGTATTAATTTTTAAGTGGATTAGGTAGGCTAATTATAGAAAAGCAAGTTGTAGTTGAAGTGGGTATTTAATGTTTAGATGGTGGAAACCTGAGCATCGATAGTTAGGCATAACTATCAATGGTTAGGGTGACCATCGATAGTTGAGGATCAAAGGCTAAGTTTGGTCAAGATGGGTTAATGAGCCAGTTTAGCTAGTCAACTAACCAGACTCAAGTTTGTGGTCAAAGGGTTGGAGGATGGTCCCTAGGTGGTCCCAAGGTAGTTTAGGGGTTAGTTTCACATCTATAACTATTATGTGTAGTTTTATAGTGTCCACATTTTCCCCATTTTTATTATGTAGTTTATATCAAAAAGTGGTAAAACAAATATCGATTGTGGGTCAAAGGTTTGGTTGTCTTGAGCCTGGAAGGAGATAATCCCCGTCAAACTAAGAATTGATGAGGTGAAATAGAATTAAGTATGGGTTTTATAAGTGGTTAAGCTGGTAATAAAGTGGGTGTAAGGTTGGGCACTAGAGCATGAATATGCAAAAAAGTGCAACTAAGTGTAATAGCCAAGATCGTGCAATGACTAGGTTGTCATGGTTGGTAAAACTAAGGTCAATACTAGAAAAACAAGTGACAAGTTGACCACATGATTGTAGGTGATGGTTGGGATACACTTTTAAACATAAATATCCTAGACAAGGTTAGTATTTTCATGGGTATCCAAGGTAAAAAATGCTCCCCTCAAGACATAAGTTTGTCAGGTGTGCACAAGGTATCACAAGTTCAAAAATGTCCAACTTAGTAAATATAGTTGGTACAATAAAATGGACCAATGCAAAGTCATCACAAAAAGTACATAAATTGGGGGAAAAATTCTAGTGGTGAGGTTGAAATTGTATAGTTGTGTTTATTGGAGAAGATAATCTCTATTGGTTGGTAGTGGATTGGGTATTATAAAAAGGGTTTTTAAAGGGCTAGTTTTTCAAAGAGAAAACCTAAAAATAACTGACCATTGATGATCAAGTTTCACCATTGGGGTCGATCGTCAATTGTCACCTTGACCATAGATGGTCACATGTCAGCCCTAAAAGGGCTAAGATAAAAGTGTTGTTGTGGGTCCTTTTCTATCATTGTGAATATTGACATGTGATGAGGAGCTCCTAGGATTTTATGAGAAAATGGTTATAGTTTGTTGAGTGTGATTAGTTGAGTTAGGTTGATTGTTGAACTTAACCAAATATTGACCTATTGAGGATGCAAGAGAGTGTGAGGCTAGATGGATATGGTCCCTAGGGTTCCTCCTAAATGGTGGTTGAGTAATGAGGTAGGTAATGATTTGAATTGGTAGACTAGAATTAATTTGGTTAATTGAATTTATTTGATGTGTTTGGTTATGGGTGGGTTGGGTATGTTATAACCTAGGGTTTAGGGTTTGGGTTTGAATTTAAATTTGAATCGGTAGTTTATATATCATAATCACAAGGGTAGAGTAGAGTACAAATATATATTTGTTTTTTGGTAGTTATGGAGGGGTAGGGTTAGGTTGGATCATTGACAGTCATTTTATAGTGACTATTAGTAGTCATATTCAATCATCATTGATCACTACCAACCATCAGTGGTTGATAAATGACCATTGTAGGTCACTATACAATAACTATTGATAGTTGATTACCTAACCATTGATAGTCACCCTAACTATTGATGATCGACAAGAGTTGGAGAAGTTGTTAAAAAATTATTGAATGTTTAAAGTTGAAGGAGTTAGGGTTTAAGTAATGTAATATTTGAATGTTTAGGTTTGATAGGTAGTAGTAAAATGTTAAGGTTGATAGTTGAATGTTAAGGTTTAGTTGAAGAGGCTAATGTTTGAGGGGTAATGTGTTTAATGTTCGATTAATAGTTACCATGTAAATTTTATATGTATTGATAGTTAAAGATAATGTAAGTAGATGAAGGTTAATATTAAAGTCATAATGATTTAGGGTCCATAGGTAATGGTTAGAAATATTTAAGGTCAATGTTTGGTAGGTAATTTGGATGTTTTAAGTTGAAGGTTGATTATTTAGGGTGTAGATAAGATAGGTTAAGGGTTTTAATTTATAGATAAGCTATAGATATAGGTCATAATAGGCAAATGTTATGAGTTGAAGAGATTAAAATATGAGGTAGGTGTAAGAGCTTGAGTTCATAGGAAAAAATAGAATAGAAAACTAAGTTTGTTTTCTATCGAACCTTGTAGGCATGGGAGAGGATTCAAATGAGGGATAGAGTGCCTTAGATTTTCAACAAGATTCATCTAGGTATGACTACTAATGATTGGGTACACATGAAGGACATGGGCCTTAGTGGTATGATGTATTACCAGCATGTACCATGGGATGATACAATGTTAGTGGCACTCATCAAGAGATGGGATCCTACCACTAATACCTTCTTACTACTTACAAGGGAGATGACCATCCTACCTGAGGACATCCATAGGATCATGTGGCTACCCATAAAGGGGATACAATCTACCATATTAAGAGGGAGAAGTGGGATGAGTTTATAAAGATATTGTATAGAGATGATATGGATTTTGTGAGGTGGTACTCTATAGGTTTCCATTACACACCACTCTATCATAGGGATAAGGACACGAGGAAACTTTTTACCATGATGATGATAGCAGTGACATGATACATGTTGCCTTATTCTAACAGTGGGAGATTCCCTTATTTATAGGGTGCTTGTGGACATGTTTTTGGGTCACATAGTGTTCACATGGGAACCTATGATGTTAGTTTAGATTTACTAAGAGATTTGGGGATTTCATTCCCATAAGAGATATGGGATTAGTGTCAACTTCATCCTATATTGTTGGGCCTATGAGCACATTTAGGTGCTGAGAACTATGGGGATATTGTGGGAGGGTTATGTATAGATGGACCTCAGAGTAGGATTCATGAGGTGGAGAGATGATTATACCATCTATAGAGTAGGAGGAGGTTTACATGACATATAATGGTTTAGAGGCTTATTGGATGCCTTTGTTGTTAGAGATGTGATTTGGAGAGCTTTTAGGATGGGCTCATTGTAGGAGACATACTCTATCCCTATAGAGATATAGATAGATAGATATATGACATAAGAGAGAGTGAGATAAAGATCATACCATTTGATAGGGTACAGAGATAGTTCAACCTCATGTAGGATATACCTGAGGTGTTCCCAAGGTACAAGAGGGAGGATGTATATTTCCTATTGCCCACCCTATAACCAATTCATATGATCTTTCATCATGAAGAGCTACTAGTGAGGATAAATATAAATGATGTAAGTGTTATATATGGGTATCCTATGTGGTACCAAGTACTATACGCTACTATAGATTTTGGGGGAGATGATGGTGGTCAACAGGCTATCGATGTTAACCTAGTTAGTAGAGGTGGTGAGTGGGCTCAGGTGTAAGGTGTTGGTGGCCCAAATATATAGGCAGTGATGGTTGAGAGGGACTAATCATGAAAAAATTTAGCCATAACACATTCATCCTTGGTGGTGGCACATGCATCACTGGTATAAGTGTAGGCTCAGTTGGTCAATGCTATAGGGGAGAGGGACCAGGATAGGTCCCAAATAGCCTTGGTGATGTAGGAGAGAGATTTTCTCTAATAAGAAAGAGGTGGAGTACCAAAAACTACAAGGCTATTAGGGACTATCTCAATGTAGACATACTTAGAAACTATAGAGCAGCTCTAATATTGTGAGGCCTTATTATTTAGGCATCTTCTAGATGAGCCCTGATGGGGTGAGTATAGGTTTGGGATTGCAGGTGGTGATATCATGGTGATACTAGGTCAATGGGCTACATCTATGAGTGGGAAGGAAGGTATAAGAAGAGAGGCTCTAGGAGGTAGTGATGCCCCAAGATATTAGACTTGTGATGAGACATTATATTTTAATGTGTTATATGATCTTTGATACTAACCTATGAAATGATGTAATGAGATGTATATTTTGAGAGTTGTGTATATTAATGTATACTATGATGATGGTTATGTGATTATAGACTCATGATTTATGGATATGATCTTTTGCATATGGGTTGTGGTTCATTTTTATGATGTGCATGCTGATTATTTGTGATGTTATGTTGATTATGGTTATGCTCATTATGATGTTGATATGGCCTAACCTAGCTAAGCATGTGATGATATGTCTTTTTAATTTATGTTCATGAGGATGTTTATGATGGATTAATGTTATTGATGTCTTGATGGTGTGATGGATATGGATAACTATGATGATCCTAATATGATTATGTGATGTGAATGTGATGTTTGTGGATGATTAATATGATATTTATGATGTCATGATTATGGTATTTTGTGTTATGGATGTGATCATTTAATTTCATGTCTTGAGATGATTATATTTTTGATATTGATATGATCATGGTTATGGTTATTGGTTATGCTTAGGTGGACAATGTTATGATATGATTATTGTTATGGTTTATGGATGATTAGGACGATAGTGATGATTATGTTCATGTGTAATTTTAATTAGTATATGCTTCCTCATTTAGATTTAGACATGTGGTGGATATGGTAATGGATGAGTCTAACTTTGTGATGGTGATAGTTTGTTTATTTATGGAGGTTGTTATGATGCTAATTATTGGGTGAATATTTTGTCAATTAGCATACTGATTGACAAAATATGTTTGGTCAACCACAACAAGAAGATTGGTTGGCTAGGTGTGCAGCTTTACTACATCAACCAGAGACAAATCTCTCCTCTCATCAAGTGGAGGTTCCCTATTAAATATGCAGAGGTTATATACTATATATATAATAAGAAAGTAAGACACAGGGGTAGGATAAACCATCCATCTCTTTTTTTTTAGAGATGATGCTGAAAATGAAGAAGAAATCTCGGGTGATGGAGAAGGTACTTCTCTTCTTTCAGAAGCAACTTTAAGCCAAGAGTTAGATTCCTTCCTAAATAGTAGAAATTTTGGTACAATGATAAAAGGCACTTCTCTTCTTTTAGAAGTGTTCTTCAGCAGGTAGCAAGAATCTTTCAAGTAGCTAGTAACTGGTAATGGGGGTGCTGAGTGACCAGCAACTTGAGAGAGAAAAATGAAGAAAAATGGGGGCACCACATCATCCCAAGGCTCTTTACACAGGAAGGGAAAATGTAGACACACTAAAGGTACTTATGGGGGGCACAACATTATCCCATAGTTGGCCTTTAGGACACCTTCCTGATCACCTCCACTAGTTCTGCTTGTTAAATCAAATGGATAAGAAAACTCCTAGGAAATAGACATATGAACAATCTCCTAGGATAGCACAAGCTATAACAGCACAAAGTCTGTAGGTAACTTGTTTTCTCATTTAGATAAAATAATATGAATTACAATCTAAGCTCAAAGTCTCAGTAATGCCTTTCAATTTGGGTAGAGTTTTACTTTTGGTAAGGGGAAGATCTCTCTGGAAATGATATAAGAGATTACAATATATAGAGGCTTGAGGGAAGCTTGGCACTTTCTCCCAATGAAGTGACCCATTTGGCACATTCAATGTCTTGGATGCATTCTTGGTTTTTATTAGGAAGGGCCATGCTGGAGCAGGGTGGCTTCCTTAACTGTGGCATGTCGATTCATCTCTAGTGCCTCCTTTTGAGCTTGAATTTCTCATTCCATCACCTGCTTAGCTACACAACTATCTATTCTACCTTTATCTCATAGGGGACAAACAGATGACACTTTCAATGTTTGCAGGCCCTAAATATCTACCTAGTGAACTTCTCTACCTACTAAAAATAACTCCCACTGAGTTTCCCTCTTTGTCTCTTCCTTCTCTTAGTCTAGCCTTATGCTTTTTGAATACATTCAGGTCTGCACCATGAGTTTGCTAGAATCAACATACACTTCATTGCAAAAAATTTTATGTTTATAGGCATGTCATGCTTCTTAGCAACTCCATGTCTTTCTCACTTTCCATGGTCACGTTCTACTATGATGCAAGTGAGGACACATGGCAGGATCTATAGCTTCAAGATAGGCTTATCAAAATAAGCTTTGAAACTGATTAGCAGCTAAGGGGGAGCGTGGATGTAAACATGTGGTAGCTTTTACTATGTTGGGTTAGGACACGTGGTGGGTTCTACTCTATGAAGATTTATTCAAAATTGTGTCTCAACTCGTGACACTTGGCAACTTCTATAGCCCTCTACGGCTCAAACCTTTCCCGAAGGGAACTTGCCCTTCAGGGTCTTCTTAGTGGCCTTCATCTTTGATTCTTTGATAGGCTATCATCCCCTTCATTTCCTTTAGATAAAATGTCTGAAGGAATTCCTTCAAATAATTCGTCTGAAGGAAACCTTTCTTTGGCTCTATATGTGCCTTTATATTACAAGTGCCCCTTTCCTTCGACACATGGTACCTTCCACTCTTTGAAGAAGTGCCACGCAACATCTTCTATAGGAATAGGTGAGGACACATGGAATTTTCCATTGTTGACACTTGGTAGCATCCACCACCTTAGGCCTTTGTGACATTGTAGAAATGTTTAGGGCTCAGTCGGGTTCTCATAAATGATGACACTTGTTGGCCTTCACTAATCTATGCAAGGGACACGTGGCACGGTCTGAATACATTTGTTAGTCACATGGATACAAACACTTGGCACATTCTACTTCAACCCACCAGGGATATGTGGCAGCTTCCATTGTTTTCTAAGAATCATGCAGATGATGACAAGTGGTGGCTTCCATCGAGTTCTAGCAAGACTACAAAGATCAAAAGGATTTATTCAGACCATCTCAGATGGTGATGTGTGGCATGTTCCACTACTTCTATGACTTACCCAGGGCCTACCATGGTTTTTAATGAAAACAAAGAGTAGGATAAAGAAGTTGTAGATAATGACACTTGTCAACTTTCACTGAGCTTTAGAGGGGACACATGGCACATTCCACAACTCTTAGATGAATACATTGGGGCCTTCGGTAGTTGCCACTTGTCACCCTCTACAAGACTCTAATAAAATTATCAAATGAAGCTTTGCAACTTATGAAAAGGTTGAAGATGTAGACACTGACATTTGTCATGCTCCATAGAACTTTAATGGGACACATGGCAGCTTCTGCATGCTTTTTCTTGAACATGTCGATTGAACCTGCAGATTGAACCAATCATTTGAACTAACTATTTTCTACTTCTTTCTTTGACTAAGGCCACCTTTGAATTACTTGAACTTTTAAACTTTGAACCAAAGTGGTTCAAGGTTCAATGGTTCATTGGTTCATGTGATTAGAAGATTGCCGATGACCCTTTTTTTGGTTGCACCAAAGTGTTGAACCTATCCTGAAAGTGTCTAAGTGCGAGAAACTAGTCCCTTCTAATTTAACTCGCTTGTAAAAGCCTTTGAACCTATTGAACCTATTAGTCCCTTTACCAAAAAATTTGAGAAAATGATGAAATTGAATGTTTCAAGAAAAATTTTGGAAAGGGGAGGGACAATTTTGGCCATGTAGGACCGAAATAGTCTTATGTTGTCTAAAAAATGAGGAATCACTTTCCAAAGACAACAGCTAGCTCCTATTGGGGAACTTCCTTCAGATGACAACTCAGAATAGCTGAGAGGAGTAGAAACTAGAATCTCCAATGCCTTGAAGTGTGCCATTGGTCTATGGAGTCATGCAACCCAAAATGAAAGGCTCCAAAAAATAAAAAAAATGAACAAAATAGAATAAAAGACTATATAAATATACATATGTACAGGGGAACCCATCTGATACTTCAAGAGTTAAAGTGCTTTAGATATTTCCCATTATGAGGTAGATAAAAGAGTGCCATATTGATACTTCAACAAGAAAATATATTTACCATTGAGCTAATGAATAGTAAAAGGGCACCTCCACAGGAAATCAAACTTTCCATGCATCCCCTTTGGTTCTCTTCTCTTGTCCCATAGTAGAACTTGATCTCCAATCTAGAAATCATGATTCTTTTCTTTATGGTTAAAGAGCTTCTTCACCAAACTTTGATGGATGCTAATTCTATCCACCACTGTAGTTCTCTGCTCATTTAGGTCAGCAAGGCACATGATCCTCTTCTCAAGTGAGTTCTCATACATTTGATCTTCAATCGCCTTAGCCAATTTTAATGCTAGCAATTCCAAGGTGATTGGTATCTCAACATTTACACCACAAAGAAGTTGGAAGGGAGACATACCAATTTCTCTCTTCAGTGTAATTATATCTACCCATAGAGCATCAACCAACACCTTATGCCAAGTCCTTTGGTTGTCATCTACTAGCTTCTTGATGATAGTCACTACATTTTTATTGCTTGACTCAGCCTGTCCATTCCCTTGTGGGAAGTAATCAGAGGAATGGGAGAGTGTAATTCTATAGTAGAAGTAGAATTAAGTAATCTCCTGGGAAGTGAAGTAGGTAGCATTGTTAGTGACAATTTTGATTGGGACCCGAAACCTAGACATGATGTTTTCTTTGAGGAAATTGCATACCACTTCTAAAGTAGCATGTTTGGTTGGAACTACTTCCATCCATTTGGTGAAGTAGTCTATTACTGTAATTACATAATTATGTCTAGCACTTGATGATGGGTTCACAACACCAATAAGGTCAATTCCCCATTGTTGGAAAGGCTCCTCTATGACTACTGGTTTGAGAGGTAGGGCAGCTAGCTTGGGCCTTCTAACAAACTGCTAGCATATTTCACATCTCCTGACCCACTTGTATACATCTCAAAAGAGAGTTGGCCAATAGTACCTAGCTCACAAGATCTTATGGTTAGTCATTGGGGCAAAAAAATGTCCTCCATAAGCTGAATTATGGAAGGACTTTAGAAGTCAGCTTTGCTGCTCCTTGTCCACACAGCGAAGGAATGTTCCATCAAGGTGCCTCTTGTAAAGGCTATTATCCCAGAGGAAAATATTAGTGCTTTTAGCTTGATGGTTCTCCTTTATTTATAAGATAGGTGAGCAAGACATTCACCATAAGTAAGGAAATGAGCAATACCTGAATACCACTCATCTATGGTGGAGACAAAGAGGACTTTTGGTGTGTCATCCTCATCCACTTCTGGTTCTTCATGCTCTGTTCCTCTTGGCTTGTTATCAGAAATTAGTTAGCATAGCCCCTTCCCACGCACCATCTTTGTTGGCTTGATGATCATATCAAACTCTTGGATCTTTACAACCCAATTGCCTTTTTTCATCCCAAACTCTTGCTGAGTCAATATAGATTTCACTATGGTGTTAGGGACCAAGGCAATAACTTGAGAATTGAGGATGTAGAAATGAAAATGTTTCATGGCCTTCACCATTACATAGGCATAATTCTCCATATTTGATTACTTTAGCTCATGAGCTTTGAGAGGACAACTCATAAAAGAAATGGGAAATTCTAGACCTTTTATTCTATTAAACTAGAATTATTGAGAGCATATGTTCTGAAGCATAGCTATAAATGGTGAACTCTTTGCTATAGTCTAGACAAGCCAAAATTGGAGCATGGACAATGGTAGTCTTGATATCCTCAAAAGTTGACTTGCCTTCCTCATTCTAGCTAAAGGTGGCCTTTCCCTTCATCATGTTTACAATGTGCCTGGTCTTCTCAGAAAATTCAGGGATGAACCTTCATAAGAAATTCACCTTCCCAAAGAAAGAGGGAACAACAGTCTTACTTGTGGGCAAGGAAAGTTCTTGGATAGACTTGACTCTGTCTGAGTCAATCTTTATGCCTCCTTTGCACATAATGTGTCTGAGAAGTTTCCCCTCCGTTACTCTCAAAATTGACTTCTTGGGGTTTAAGAAAATGTCATTCTGGTGGCAACATTTTAGCACTTGTTGCAAATGGCTCACATGATCTGGGCAATGCTTAGAGAAGACAATTAAGTCATCAAGATAAACTATGATGAACTTACCCATCTCATCCTTGAAGGCAAGGTCCATTTCTCTTTAGAAGGTGGCGCTAGCATTTATCAAGCCAAAAGGCATCCTTTTATATGCAAACATGCCCCAAGGTGTGGTGAAAGCGGTCTTATGTTAGTCTGCTTCACCAACTTTGACCTGATTATATCTTGAGAAGCTATCTAGCATTGATAACATCTTTGAGCCTATTACTATCTGGAGCACTTGATCCATGATTGGCAAAGGATAATTATCCTTTAAGGATGCCTAATTCAAATTTCTAAAAGCCACACAAAGGTGAATTTCACCATTCTTCTTCCTTACAAGCACTATATTTGTAATCTAGGTGGAATGATGGATTGGGAAGATTATCCTAGCATTTAGCATTTTTTGAATCTCTGACAAAATAGTACTTAATATTTGTGGATTATAATGCTGGGACTTTTACCTGTAGGGTGTTGAATCAACCTTGAGAGGAATGTTGTGTCAAATTTCATCAGGCTGGAGTGATTTTAGGTCATCATAGGAGTATGCTAAGACATCCATGTATTCATTAACCAAAGTGGTCAATTTGAAATGTTCTTCAAGAGTAAAACACTTCCCAATGTTCACCATCTTGGGGTCTACCTTGGTTCCCAGATTTACTTGATCAAACTCCTAGGAGGAGTTTGAATCCACTTGCTATTGTTTGATGAATCTTTCATGCTTGTCAAACAACTTTTCAATGGAAATAAGGCCTTTGGGAATTTTATTCCCTTTTAGTTACAAGAACACCTCACCTATGCTTGAAATCAATTTAGGAGTTGATTTAGGCTCTTGAGGTTCATTGCCCTCGAAATACAACCATTTAAATCTGTCCTTTTACTCCAGGAAGGTAATGATTTGACTGTCATTATCGAATACCTACCAATGAATGGCATTATTAGGCATGCTTGGTCTAAAGACAAACTCAATAGTGTACCTATCTCCTTTGAAGTCTAGGTGGGGGATTAAGAGGGCGGTTGAAACATCTAGTGCATCAGCCCAATCATTGAATTCTCTAGGAACTGCAGAGATGTTGAAAGCATCAAAGTTTTTGAGTTGATCTCAGAGTAGATTATGGTAGTGGTGCAATCTTCCATTCTTGGTTTTATACAAGTTTCTCACTTGACAAACCACTAGTTTAGCATCTCCTTTAGCATGAAGGAGCTTAATACCTTTGTCCCTAGTAGCTTTTAATCCTAGCAGTAGAGATTCATACTTGGCTGTGTTTTTTTGTTGCTGATTTGTAACTTATAAGATGAAGGAAAAATATCTCCTTAAGGAGATATTAACACAACCCTAGCTCCTGAACCAATGGAGCAGAAACTATCATCAAATTCAAGAATACATACCTCATTTGATACTAATTTTCCTTGAGGTTCTTTTTTATTCTGAGGAGGGGATTCTTCCACAATTGCGTTGGGCTCAGCTAATTCTTCTGCTATTCCACCTGACTGCATTTTCAAGTTGTCACCTATAGGAGATTCATCAAATGCCTCATGAACTTCATCTGTGGATAGAAAGTAATTACCCAGGCTTGAAGACTCAAACAAGATTTGAGCTTCAAGTGCTGAGGTCTAGGTAACTACGTATTTTTCTTCCTTTTCAGGAAGCAACCTCTTCATGACACCTTTGACTAGAATCCTTGCCTTTGATAAATCCATGCTCAATTCACCACCAACATCCCTATAGAAATGCTACCCAAGAAGGATACCATTTGATGTTGGGACATCTGCTACCAAGATAGTCATATTGATCCTTTTGTTTGGAAAGGCAGCAAAGGCAAATTGGGCATCTGTTTTTTGCCCCAGTAGTGGCACTTGTTTGTTCTCCATGGAGAAGCACTTACCAAACATCTTGGTCAATGTGAGATCAAGGGATTCAGTTGCTTTAGTAGGCATGACATTGTCTGAAGCTCCAGAGTCAATAATGCAATTATTTAGCTGCCTTCCATTTATTAGCAATGAGACATAAAAAGGTTTAGTCCTACAAGGAGTGGTAGGAGGGGAAATAACAAGATTGTTCCTGGTGGATGCATCTTTGGGGGGATCATGAGTCACTTTGGGAACTGCTTGCTCAATAGGGATGTTCTAGTTTTTGACACACTGAACCAATTTATCTAATTGTTTAGGATGGGACTGCAAGATTTCAAATTTAGACATTTGAATCTTGGTTTTCTTAATATGATCAATTATGTCAAATGCTGGAAATGAACTAGGTACAGAGAATGAGAGCTCATCTTTTTGAGTTTTAGGGGGGGAAGAACTAGAATGGGAGTTTGAAGTAAAAGGCATAGGGACATTTAGGGTACTTACCTTTCTTACAATCACTAGGCCTTTTGGCTAGAAAGGGAGAGTGAATCCCCACTTAGCAATTGAAACTACCAGTTGAGGTTGCTCCTTTGCTTTCTCTTTATCAACTTGTTGAGCTAACTAATTCTTGGATTCGATGAATATAGCATATGACCCCTCAAATGCATTGCCTTTACTCCTGGGTTCATCCTAATATTTCAAGAAACCAATATGAGAGTCACCAACTAATTCTTCTTCTTCCTCAGTGAAGAGATTTATGTCATCTTCAGGATTCAACTCAAGCTGGGATGAGAAGTCTGATTCAACTTCAAAATATCTAACTATTGAGTCAGTCAAAGGTGTTTCAAGGGCAAGATTCCTCTATGGAGGAGGAAGGTAGATTTTGTTGTCCCTGATTCTTGGCAGCATTGCCTTAGTATGCCTAATTTTGAAATGTCTTCCTAGGTATACCTCTATATGTAGGAGTGGATGACATTCCTTGTGCCACTTACCTTCTGAGAGCAAGCACTTCATTTTCTAGCTTCTGCATCATAGGATTAGTGGTGGCAGAAGGGGAATATTTTGAAGAAGAAGAAGATTTACCTCTATTTGGGTCCCTCCTTATCTTTCCTACTAAGATAAGGTCATCTTTGACTTCGATAGCCAAATCCTGAGTAGCTTCAAGATCTATGTGACTGGCTCTTCTTAGTAGGAAACTCACTTTAGGCAGTTATGAGTTAATGAAGAAGCAGTTGAGGTTTTTAGGGGTTGGCTGAGCAATAACAGGAATCCAATTCCTCAACTTATCAAACTTTGCTATGAAATCCCTCATAGGCTTGTGGGGCTTCTTCTTCATTTGTGTGAGCTGGGACAATAAGGTGTGTGCATCCTTTATAGGCTTAAATATAGCCTCAAATCTAGCTTTAAGTGTGTCCTAATCAGTTATTGAATAGGATTGCAAGTGATAGAACCAATCTACAGCAGCACCTTGCAGTGTTTCCATGAAAATCCTAAATGCCATGTCTTCAAATTCTATGCCTATCATGCCACAGGTTATGCTGAAGGCAACAACATTTTCATCAGGATGGACTTTTCCATCCCTAAATAATTTTGGGAAATTCTTTCTTGATCTTCGTGGAAGTTCATGTAGGGGTGGAGTTAGATTAAGTAGGCCAAAAGAGTTACCCCAGGGGCCTCAAGCTGCCATGATAGGATTATTAAAAGTAGGGATAGCAAATCTAGGTAGAATTTGGATAGGCAAAGCTCTACTAACTATAGGAAAAGTAGCTCTACCTTGTGTTGGTGTCTTGATATAGGTAGGAGGGACACTCCTAGGTCATCAAACTTGAGATTGGGGAGAAAGCAAGTCGAAATCTCTTTATTGTGCCAACTCAAAGATAGGATCAACAACACTATGAGCTCTCTGTCTTTTGGTATAGCATGGGGTTACCAGATTGTGAATCAAAAATGGAAAAGGATTGGTCACACTTTAGTTTAAAGCTTGAGGCTTTGAACTGCTTGTCCTTCCCCAGTGGAGTCACCAAAAAATTGTTGGGTGAATATTTTTTCAATCAGCGTACTGATCAACAAAATAGGTTTGATCAGCCACAATAAGAAGATTGGTCAGCTAGGTGTGTAACTTTACTACATCAACCAGAGACAAATCTCTCCTCTCATCAAGGGGAGGTTCCCTATTAAATATGTAGAGGTTATATACTATATATAGAAGTAGAAAGTAAGACATAGGGGTAGGATAAACCATTTGTCTCTCTTTTTTTAGAGATGATACCAATAAATGAGGAAGAAATCTTGGGTGATGGGGAAGGTACTTCTCTTCTTTCAGAAGCAACTTTCAGCCAAGAGCTAGATTCCTTGCTAAATAGTAGAAATCTTGGTGCAATGATAGAAGGTACTTCTCTTCTTTCAAAAGTGTTCTTTAGTAGGCGGAATAAATCTTTCAAGTAGCTTGTAACCAGTAAGAGGGTGCTGAGTGACCAGCAACCTGAGAGAGAAAAATGAAGAACAATAGGGGCACCACAACATCTCAAGGCTCTTTACATAAGAAGGGAAAATGTAGACACACTGAAGGTACTTATGGGGGGCACAACGTCATCCCACAGTTGGCCTTCAGGACACCTTCTTAATCACCTCCACTAATTTTGCTTGTAAAATCGAATGCACAAGAAAGATGTTAGGAAATAGACATATGAATAATTTCCTAAGATAACACAAGCTATAACAGCACAAAGTCTGTAAGTAACTTGTTTTCTCATTTAGATAAAATAGTATGAATTACAATCTGAGCTCAAAGTCTTAGTAATGTATTTCAATTTGGGTAGAGTTTTGCTTTTGGCAAGTGGAAGATCTCTCTAGAAATGATACAAGAGATTAAAATATATAGAGGCCTGAGGGAAGCTTGGTACTTTCTCCTAATGAAGTGACCCATTCAGTGCATTCAATGTCTTGGATGAATTCTTGGTTTTTGTCAAGAAGGGCCATGCTGTAGTAGGGTGGCTGCCTTGACTGTGGTGTGTTGATTCATCTCTAGTGCCTTCTTTTGAGCCTAAATCTTTCATTCCATCACTTGCTTAGCCATGCAACTATCTATTCTACCTTATCTCATAGGGTACAAATAGATGGCACTTTTAATGTTTGTAGGCCTCAAATATCTACCCAGTGAACTACTCCACCTACTGTAAATAACTCTCATTGAGTTTCCCTCTTTGTCTCTTCCTTCTCTTGGTCTAGCCTTAGGCTTTTTAAATGCATTCAGGTCTGCAACTTGAGTCTACTGGAATCAACAGACACTTCATTGAAACAATTTTGACATTTACAGGCCTGTCATGCTTCTTAACAACTCCACATCTTTCTTGGTTGCCATGGTCACATTCTACTATGATGCGGGTGATGACACATGGCGAGATCCACAGCTTCGAGATAGGCTTATCAAAATAAGCTTTGAAATTGATTAGCAGCTGAGGGGGTGCACAGATGTAGTCATGTGCCAAATTTTGTTGCGTTGGGTTGGGACACATGGTGGGTTCCACTCTATGAAGCTTTATTGAAAACTGTGTCTCAGCTCATGACACTTGGCAGCTTCCATAGCCCTCTAAGACTCAAACCTTTTCCAAAGGAAACTTGTCCTTTGGTGTCTTCTTAGTGGCCTTTGGCTTTGATTCTTTGGTGGCCTGTCATCCCTTTCATTTCCTTCAAACAAAATGTTTGAAGGAATTCCTTCAAATAATTCATCTGAAGGAAACCTTTCCTTGGCTCTATATGTGCCTTTGTATTACGAGTACCCCTTTCCTTCGACATGTGGTGCCTTCCACTCTTTAAACAAGTGCCATGTAGTGTCTTCCATAGGAAGAAGTGAGGACATGTGGCATCTTCTATTGTTGACACTTGGTATCATCTACCACCTCAAGCCTTTGCGACATCATAAAAACATTTGGGGCTCAGTTGGGTTCTCACAGATGATGACACTTACCAGCCTCTATCGATTTATGCAAGGTACATGTGGCACAGTCTGAATACTTTTGTTAGTCACGTGGATGCAAACACTTAGTGCATTTCACTTTGACCCACCAGGGATATGTGGTAGCTTCTATTGTTTTTTGCGAATCATGCAGATGATGACAAGTGGTGGCTTCCATCAAGCTCTAGCGAGACTGTGAAGATCAAAAGGATTTATTGAGACCATCTTGGATGGTGATGCATGGCATACTACTTTTATGACTTACCCAGGGCCTACCATGGTCTTTAATGAAAACAAAGGGTAGAATAAAGAAGTCATGGATAATGACACTTGTCAGCTTTCATCGAGCTTTGGAGGGGCCACGTGGCACGTTGTACTACTCTTAGATGAATATATTGGGGCCTTCGATAGTTGCCACTTGTCACCCTCTACAAGACTCTAAGAAACTTATTGAAAGAAGCTTTGTAGCTTATGAAAAGGTTGGAGATGCAGACACTGACATTTGTCACGCTCCATAAAACTTTAATGGGACACATGGTGGCTTTTGTAGGCTTTTTCTTGAACATGTCGATTGAACCTACAAATTGAACCAATCATTTGAACCAATTATTTACTAATTCTTTCTTTGACTAAGGCCACCTTTGAATTACTTGAACTTTTGAACTTTGAACCAAAGTGGTTGAAGGTTCAACAGTTCATTGGATCATGTGATTATAAGATTGCCGATGACCCTTTTTTTGGTTAAACCAAAACATTGAACCTGTCTTGAAAGTGTCCAAGTTTGAGAAACTAGTCCCTTCTGATTGAACTCACCTGTAGAAGCCTTTAAACCTATTGAACCTATTAGTTACTTTACCAAATTTTTTGAGAAAATGATGAAATTGAATGTTTCAAACAAATTTTTGGAAAGGGGAGGGACAATTTTGGCCATGCAAGATCGAAATAGTCCTGTGTTGTCTGAAAAATGAGGAATCACTTTTCAAGGACAACACTAATGATTTTTTTTTTGTTTATGATGTGATGATGATATCATGTGATATGATTATGATTATGGTCATTTTTTTTATATTAGGGTGAATTACATAAGGTAAGTTAAATAATAAAACTAGAGACAAAACACTTAAGTGAATATATCAACCAGTATGGGAGAATAAGAAGAAGGAATGATGCTTCTTATTTGTCTACGACTAAAATAATCCAAAGATGGTCATCTTAAGGAGCATAATCTCTTTGATTGCTTCACATTAACATGCATTAGTTGGTTAAAAATTTGTCTTGATCACATGATGTCAAGTAAGATCAAAATCTCTTGCTTTATGGAGTATGTAAAGGGAAGGGAGATGAAAATGGAACCTTCTTGGGAGACTATATTACCTCCTTTATGGGTTACTAAAGAGTCAATATAAACAAGTCCATATCATACACGGTGTCGACTGATCAATGTGGGTTGTCTACTTATGAAAGTAGATTACAGATTCTAAATTCTTTTGATTTTGTTTGATGTATGATAATGGATCTTTTGATATTTTGTTATTGTTTTGGAGGGTTGGGGAAGCTTATCCATGCAAGGATCTTCCAAGAAATTTCTATGCTTTGATAAATGCTTTACTCATCCATCATTTAAGGGAGAAATCTACCTTATATTGAGCAATTTTGATATGTTTTGGTAGTTGTCCTTTAAGAGAGTAGTCTACAAATGATAAGAATGAATCATAATTGTGTTTTCTTATGAATTTGTTTCTTATTTTGATTTTTTATTGACATAGACTGGATTATATAGGCTTAAAGGTACATCTTTAATGAGGGAAAAATGAAAAGTACAAGAAGTTTGAGTTGGTATGAAAGGGGTTTAGGTAACAACAATCATGGGAATACATTCTTTAAAAAAGGGTGAAAAGTACCATGAGAATCATGCCATGGGTAGAGACATGGTACAAATGCTGAAGATTAGGCTATTATTGTGATGAAAAATCATATGATTCAACTTTAATTGGTTGTTCCTAAAATAAGGAGATGAATGTGGTTGAAAATAAGGGATGAGCTTAAGTTAGATAGAGGGGTGAGTTTGATCCCATTTTAAGAAAAGAAAGGACATAGATGTGAAGCATTAAGGGGATTAGGTTTTGGGTTTCCTTCAAGAAATGACATACAATAATCTCTTGACAAATACTTATGTGTTATAATATAATTTCCAAGCCAATTTAAAGTAAACTTGCCTCGCTTGATTTTCTCCACATTGGTGACATGTTGATTTTATTCTAGGATGATGTCTCTGATATTGAAATCACACACTTTAATGTGCTTTTTATAAGAATGTTTGATGCATTCTTAATAGACATAAATATGGGTGAGTGCTTCTAAATGACACTCATCAAGTAGCTCAAGTTGGGTTAAATGGTCTTGGTAATAATCGCTCTCAGAGATGAGATATTTCAAGGATATGTGAAACGAAGGAATTTACACTTCAATAGGCAAGATAGCCTCTACTCCAAAAACTAGAGACAAATGGGTATCACCCCTAGGGGTTTTAATTATAGTAGATGTATTAAATGCAAATCTCAACTAGATGTATTAACCATTTTAGTTAGCATGTTGTTGAGAGTTTTGTTAGAGGCTTCTACCTATATATTTACTTATGGATGATAAGGTGATGAGAAACTTAACTTGATACTAAATGCATCATGATGACCTTGGACTTTTTTTTTAAAGGATTTACTATTGTTAGTGATGATTTTGAGAGGAAGACTGAAATGATAGATGATATGATGCTTGATAAAGTTGATGATCTTATCATCTTTGGTTGAGACAAGAGGAATAACCTCTATCCATTTGGTAAAATATTTTGTCATGGTGATGACATAATGATGTCACTATGAAGAATGGGGGTTAATTTCACCAATAAGGTCTAAACCCCATTGTGAAAAGGGCAAGAAATGTGTAGATACATGAAGACTAGGTTCATGATTTAAATTAACATGTTGTTGACATTTAAAACACTTTTTCACATAATCAAAAGAGTCTTGGTTAAGGGTAGGCAATTAATAGATAAATAAAAGGATGTGTTCAGCGATGCCTAGGCCACTAAAGTATCCCCCATAAGTCCCATCATGTTTTTGCCTAATATCATGAGAGGATTCATGACTATATAGGCAACAGAAGAGGAGACAATCAAAGCAACATTTATAAAGAATCCCCCAAAGTATAGTATAACATGAGGCAATATAGATAAATTTTATGTAAGCATTTATAGAAATACTGAAAGGAATGATGGCAAGGTTGAGATAGTCAAAGATCTGCTAATACCAAAGGTTAGGTTGGATCTCCTCCATATTAAAGATGAGGGGAGAGTCCAATTTTACATAAGAGGGTTAGGTAAGTCTATGGATAATGATAGATAGCGTAGAGTTAGAGGGTAAATATGGGATTTGAGAAGTGAGAGAAGCCATTGTATCAGTAAACTTACTCATATATTATAGAGTAGTTTAGATATGATAAAATTTAAATGATTATATGAGGATGTAAAATAATTGTTTGTAATATTGTAAAATATCATTCTTACACTGGTAAGAACCTTTGATTTGATTGACCACAAGTTGGGAGTCACTGAATATGTTGATCATTTTGACTCCCAAGGATAAGATGGTTTGGAGACTTATCACTAGAGATTCATATTAAACCATATTATTGGTATGTTCTAAATCTAGATTAAAGGATAAAGGAAGAGGTTCACCATGAAGGGGGACAAAGATGATTATGATTCCCACCACATTGACACTTTGATCCATCAAAGAACATGGGCACTTGATAGGTAAAGTATACTTGAGAGAGGTTCGTAATGGACTCATCAGGAAACTCAAAAGGAAGAGGTTGATTGTAATCTAATTGTGCTATGGCCAATTTATTGGTAATGACTTTCCCTTTAATTGAATTATGATATAAGAACTCAAGGTCGAACTCAACTAGAAGCATGACACACTTGGCCATATATTGGTTTTAGTATGGCTTGGAGTGTAATACTTGAGTGGGTTGGTATTGGTTATGACATAGGTTTTATGGTTGAGAAGGTAGTGGCAAAGTTTGGTGGCTATGAAGACCAAATCCATGCAAAGTTTCTTGGTATGGGTGTACTAAGTCTCATACCATACAAACATGCAACTAATGAAGTAGATGGCTTTCTCTTTATGTTTTTCATCCTAATGAACAAGCATCACCCCTAAGGAGTGGTCAGTGGTAGAGATATAAAGGTAAAAAGGTTGATCTTCATTGGGAGGAATGAGGATAGGTAGAGACAAAAGGTATTCTTTAAGCAAATCAAAGGTCTTTTGATAGTTGTTATTCCACTTAAAAGATACATCCTTCTTTAGAAGGTGGTGAAATGGTTAGAAATGATTGGAGAAATGAGATATAAAGTGATGAATGGATTGGAGCTTCCCCTAAAAGCTACAAAGTTACCTGAGGTGGGTAGGAGGAGGCATGTTAAGGATTGCTTTGATTTTGGCTAGATCGACTTCTATTCCCTAAACAAAGATAATAAACCTTGGGAGATTTCCTGAAAAGAACCTAAAAATACATTTCTTAGGGTTAAGGCAAACATGATAATAGATGAGTAACTCAAAGATAATGTTAATAATGGCCAAATAATCTTTACGATAGTTGGATTTCCTAAGAAGGTAATCAACATAGTCTTCGATGATTTTGTAAATAAGGTCATGGAAGATGTAGGTCATAGTATATTTGTAGGTTGCACCAATGTTCTTGAGTCCAAAAGGCATGAAACTATAGCATAAATTTCCCCATGAGGTGATGAAGGAAATTCTATGTTGATATTCAAGGGTAATTTGGATCTGATTATAACTTGAGAATCCATCCATCAGAGATAACATCTTATGGCTAGCTATAAGGTCAACTAGTTGGTTAATTCTTGGTAGAGGAAAGTCATCCTTTGGGTAAGCAAGGTTGAGGTCAAGAAAGTCCACATAAATGTAAATCCACCTTATGGATTTAGTGATAGGTATGACATTCAATACCCATTGGGGATAGTCAATGTGTTGAATGAAATTGATAGATATGAGATGTTGAAGCTCTTCTTTGATGAGAAGGGCTATGTGACGGTACATTCACCAAAGTTTCTATCTAATGGGTTTGACATCATGATTGGTGACCATGTTGTGAGTAGTGATGGAGGTGTTGATTCATGGCATGTCACTCTAATACCAAGTAAATGTTATGCTACAGTCTTTCAAGAAGGAAGGGAAGTCTTGAAGCTCCTCAAAATTTAGTGATTGGCTAATTTTGACAGTACGTGCGTTGTCCAGAGTGCCCAAATTGATATCCATAATAGATTTATTCAACACAGTTGAAGTCTCAAGAGGAAAATATTTATGGATAGAGGATTAATCTAAACCAATATAGGTGAGAATGGAATCTTTACCCTAACATCATCTGGTATTAATTATAGGAGAGTCATCTCCTATCATCTCAAGGTGGCTCAGAGGAATGGTTACAATTTCCTCATCTTTTTTATAAGTTAAGGGTTTGAGAATGATCATGTTGATGAAAATAAGATTTTGGGAGATGATGTCATAATCCTCATTAGTTGATGGTGAGTGGGTGGTGAGGATGGGATATCCTCAATAATGATGATAATGGGAGTTGGGTTGGTTTGTTGTTTAGATGGCATGAAACCAAGGCCATGATTTTTATGAGGTTTTTGGTTTTTGATTGGAATCCACTTATGCATCTCATATTTGTATCGAGCTAGACCAAATCCTTTCTAAGCACACCTATGAAGGTATTCCTAGATAAAGTTTGGTTTATCTAGATAGGAGAAGCTGGATGGAAATGGTTGAGGTGAAAAAGAGATGGTGAAAGTGTCAAGGGGTTTATCAAATCCCCAAAAGATAAAACTATTTTGACAAGTTGAGGGTCTGAAAGGAACAATGGTTTCAATATTTGGGTCATAACTAGGTTAGTGGTCAAGTTTCCCATACTCTTGGAGATTAGGGAAAGCATCAAGGGTTAGAATGCGATACTCCCCCAAATAAAAATGCTAGAAGGTTGGTTATAAAGGGTCTATTATGGGTATTTTGGTGGAAGGAATAGATGAATTGGTGGAGGCTTTGATGGTAGAGGGAGATGGAGCTTCATCTTTTACTAGTGAAGGCTGATTGGATGGAGGAAGGAGAATGTCATTAGGTTGGTACATCATTGTTAGATTTTATGGTAAAAACTTGACCTTCATGCTCAAATTTGATGCATCAGTGTAAGGTGGATGACATGCAACCCATAAGATAGATCCAAGAGCATCCTAGAAAAATGTGGTACTAAAAATCACCTCCTACTACATAGAAGAGCTCAAGAAGCATGTAGGGTCCTAGATGAATGTGAAGGAAAATAGTCCCTAAAGTCATGGTCATGGTATCATTGAATGATCAAATCACTACAAAGGTTTATCACATAATTTTCTTGTGTAATTTAAGTTGGTTGTATGCATGAGAGGAGATGATGTTGATATTATCTACTCATCAATCATAACTCTCTTTATGCAAGTCTGGTTGATATACCTGGTAATGAAGAGGGGAGAATCTAGGTAATCTCGATGGATGAAAGGTATTTATGAATCCTTGAAGGTAACAAGGTTGGAATGTTGAAGAGATCTGACAAAGGCTACTAGAGGTTGTGGATCTTTCAATTAGACCTCTATAGATTGCAATGCTTATATCATTTCTTGGTGATGATAGGGTGAGGTATTGATTAGCACATTAAAAATCATCTTTACTAGTATTTGGTTAAGATGTTTCAAAACTACTCATTGTATTGATTTAGATGGATTGGAGTGAGAGTGTCCCAAGATGGAAACTTTGGGTTTTTTTGAAGGAAAAAGTATATGGTGTTGGCTGGTGGAAGAGGGATATATCCATGGAATGGACACCTTTGTCTTTCCCTTATCCTTTGGTTGGGATTGTGATCATGTGACCACATGGATGGTATGGATTTATGGAGGAGTCATGCTAGGTGATTGCTTTGGTTCCTCTTCACTCTAAGGTGAGAGTGGAGAAGTAGGTAGGTGTTGGTCAATGGCTATTGGTTCTTAGATTAGTATTAGGATCATAAGATGATCATCTAATAATAAGTCATCCTTATGATATAATTCATGGTCTAGAACTTGGAGAGACGTTTAATTCTCTATGCCATGCTTCAGTGACCTATGGTATGAAAATACTAATTTTTCATTATACCAAGATGGTTTAGGACTATGTGGTTTAAATAGTCTAATAGGGGTTAAGGTTAAGCAAGATGCTTGAAATAACCTTTAAAGGATGGTTGAGTAGGACTCGGGAAATGGTGGCAAAGGTATAAGGGACTTGGTTTCGATATCTGGGGTGGAAGCCCTTTTAAGAGTGGACTTAGTGGTAGAGGTTTTGGGTAAATGAGTGTCTTTTGTAGATGGTTTTTATTTTCATAGAGAAGTTGATAGTTTGGGGTTAGAAGGTTTTGGGGTGGACGTTTGAGAGATAGGACATATGCTCATGGAGGGTTCATTGAAAATATGTATGGATGAAAGTATGAGGGATGGCATAACCAAAAGTGGTGGATGGGTTTTTATTGGGATTGTTGGTTTCCAAATTAAGGTAGAGGGATGAGGTCCCAAAATAGAGGTTAAAGTGGAGAGTGGAGGTAGAGTTTTGGTTTTCAAGTTTTTAGTTGGTTTTACCTTATTTTTTGGCTTGGATTGGGGTTTGTTTAATATGTTTAGTGGGTTTAAATCCAACTTTAATGATGGGTGAGTAATGTTACAAGTAGGAAATATGTCAAGGTCCTTGGTGGGTCTAGTTAGAATGATAGAAGGTGATTTGGTGGCTTTGAATGACTTTAGTTTTGATGGTGTTGTTATAGTTTGTTGGGTAGAGGTGTGTGATGGTTGGGTTGTGGTAATAGTGAATTTGATAGTGAAAAGGGTAAGTTGTTCTGATGGCAAAGGCTCATCCTTGGTTTTATATGGGAGTATGAGTTATTGCTAAAAGGTGGCCTAGTCTAGGTTAGGATCAGATATGAACTCTTCTAACTAATCTTGAGAAGGTTTTATAGATAGGTATGAATACTTTGGTAGTAGATTCAAAGGAAATACCCAAGTGTTGAGGGGGAGGAATGATTACCTCATCCTTTTTCTTGATAAAGATGTTCTAATATCTAAGAAGGTAACTCCTCATTAGGAGATGTAGGCAAGGTTGTTTCTTCCTTAGGAGTGATCGCTTAAGGAAGAGTGGATTATTGTATGATTGAGGAAAATGATAAAGTGGTAATTATTTCTTCCTTTTATTTATATATCAAAGGAGATATTGGTGACTCCACTACCTAAATAAGTGGAATAAGGGAAGAGGTGATTTCGTCAATAGTTTCCTAAGCAATGAATTCATCAAGAACCATATTGATAGTATGGGCCTCATGATTATGAGGATTATACTTTGTTTTTTTTTTGGTGGAAGGAGCATGGTTAGGAAATGGTTGTCTAAAGATGTTAAGTGATTAATTTATGGGTGCATTGGGGTTATCCAACACAAGTTACCTTTTATCAATGAGATTTTGGACAATGTTATTAAAGGTATTACAACTACTAACATCATGTCCACTAACTTAGTGGAAGTTACATAATTCATTCTCCTTATACCAACTAGGGATAGGATAAAAAGAGTCAAATTACAATAGAGGTTTGATTAGGGGAAGCTATATGATATTGGCTTTTAACAATTTCTCTAAGACTGAAGCATATAACTCTTTGAGTAGAGTAAATTTCTTCTAGGTGTTGTGATTTGGGTTCCTATTGTTCTTATTTGAGGAATTGGAATATTTATATTAGTTTACAATGGGTGAAGGGGAAGTCTTAAGGACAACCTCATTTGTGGTTCCCTTGTTTTTGTAGTTATTGTTGGTTTGATTGTTAGGTTTGAAGGAAGGAATCTCATTTGATTTGAAGGTTGAGTTCTTTTTTCTCAATTTCAACTTGCCCTCATCAATAGCATTATTCTCTAGTTTCCATGCCATGGTGAAAGCTTCATCAAAGGTCCTGAAGATTTGAACCCATAAAGTAGAGGAGATATGCTTGTCACACAACCAAGCAAAGATTTCAATCAATTTAGGTTGGGTCATAGAGGAGAGTTAGTTTATTATAATTTTCCAATGGGATATGAATTCAATAATGGATTCATCATCAAAATACTGGATGGAGTATAGATCAGTGATGGAGACATTCTTAGAGATGTTAATGGAAAAGTGATCTAAAAAAATCTAAGCTAGTTAGGCAAAGGAAAAGAGGGAACACTTTATAATATCACTATACCAATCTAGTGTCAAACCTAATAAAGACATGGGAAATTTATAGATAAGAGAGAATCATCATAGGTAATCATATAGCATGAATTCTAAAATTTAATCAAGTGTTGTTGAGGGTCCTCCATAATCTAAAACTTTAAAAACTTTGAAAGTTCCCATTGAGGAGGGCATGGTCAAATGGGGATGGATGGGTGAATTGGTTCATTATAGATTTTGTCATATTATAAAATATTATGAGATCTAGAAATGGATGAATCCAAAGTAGTCATTTTGTCTTTTAACATTTTGATGAGGTCAGTTTGGGGTTTTTCACCCCCATAGTTATAAGGTAGGTTGTGTTGGGTTTGGGTAAGTGTGACATATGTATAGTTGGTAGGGATTGAGAGGCTACCATAGGTTGTTATGTGGATATGGGTGATTAGGATGATGCCACATATGAATATGTGGAGATAGGTGGTTGGGTGTAAGGTAGAGGTATGTACCCTTATGGGTTAGGGATGTAGCTCAGGTTTGGTGTGATGAGAACATGTTGAGATATTAACATAGGTTGGGTAGTGGGTATGGTTATGTTAGTAGACAGAGGGTAGGTGGTAACTTTGGTGCTAATGGGTAGAAGGGTAGAAGGTATGGGAACCACGAAGCTCTAAAATAGACTAGAGGTAGGTTGATTGGGAATAAAAGGAATGGTGGTGACACTAGTAGAGGGTATTCCTATGGTCAGGGACGTATCGGTTCCCAGAGTTTGGGCTACCCCTATACTAGGAGGGGTATTAATTGGGGAAGAAGGTGCTTGGGTGTTGCTTAGTTTCATGGGTTAATTTTGGATGGTGGTATCAATAGGGTTATTGGTATAAAATGATGACTAGGTGACTAAATGTTAGGTGGATATGGTGGATAGATAAGTGTTATCCATTAGGTGGGATGGCATGCCATAGGGTGGGTTTATAGGCATAACCAAAGTAGGGGTACAGTGAGATATGGTGTTAAGGAAAAGCTAAGTGATATGGGGTTTTTATCTAAAAAGGTGGATAAGTTTGTATCACCTTGGGAAATCATTTGAGTAATGGTAGGACTCCTAAAAAGATGAGGAGAACTCTCTACATCTAAGATGCACTCCATGAATGAGGAAGAAGAGGAAGACATATGATTAAGATGTGGGTCCTGGCTTCCTTAGTTTCTTAGTTATTTCCTAGTTAAAACCATTTAGATAAGGAAAGGAGAAATATATAAGAAATCTCATAACTCAAACAAAGACAAGATAAGGAAAAGTCAAAGAAATGAAACACATACTAAATCATGTTAAATCTTAAGGTTTGTTTAAGTCTCTCTTATGGATTATACCTTAAGATTTAATATTTATTTGACTCAAATTGGCTTGTGGAGTGGGTACTAGAAAATAAGTATATAGTTGTTTTCAAATTATGTTTAGTCTCTCAAAGGGATCTATATTGGAATCAGTATGTGGCTTGATAATGGGGCCTACCCCCTTACTTCACACACTACAATGATAAGGGTGTCGGGTTCTTAGCCAAGATATACCAATTACCATAGATTATACTCAACTAGAGAGATGATTTGGTTTTCCCCTTGGTGATGAAATCCAAGTAAGATGGCTAAGAAAGGTGACCATTAGGTAATGAAGTCCTAGTCAGGCCTTATGTCAATGTTTGATGCTTTATTAGATGTAAGTGTATTGGTCTTGTGTTTTGATAAGAGTAAAGTTATGATTATTTCACTTTGTTAATTAAGCTATGGGGGCAAAAATTAGAAAGAAAACAATGTATGCAGTCAATTTTAAGACCAAAATGAAATTTTGATTTCATTGTAATAGTAGAAAAAAAGAATAAAAATCACCTAGATGCAACTATGAACCTAAGAAAAGACTCAAGGGTCCCATTGGGTGTGCCAAAATGTTTTATATAAATTTATCTTATATTCTTTGGAAGAAGGAGAAAAGAAAATCAAGAAGGGTATGGTTAGTAAAACTTGATATGTTATACACACTTTTGATCTAGATGGTTGTAGATACTCCTCTTTGGCTTGGGAGGAATGACCTATAGAAAAGAAATCACTCAAATAAATGGTTTAATTAGTTAGATAGTAGGGTATATTGCCTAACAAGATATATCCAAGAGGCATGAGCTTCCTTAGAGGCTATCAATCCACACTTCTAAACAATAAAGTTTTGAAAGGTAAAGTACTTACATAAATAAAAAAGATACTAAAATAAAATACAAAAAGTTCTTGATAAATGAATAGTTAAATTTGGCTAATTATATCAATAAAAATATTGAAATTAATGTAAAATGAACCAAGTATGGTTAAAAAAATAAGGTAGGGTTCTATGATTAGGTAAGAGGTTATAAAGTTGGATTTAGTTGAGGTCTGGTGGGTGAAAACAACTTGTTGTTTATTTATCTGATAGTGATTGTTAGAGATTAGGTTGACCATCGATGGTTGGGGTGATTATTGATGGTTGGGTAGCAATGATGGTTGGGATAGACCATCAAAAATCAAGGTGACCATTGATGATTAATATGGGTTTTGTCTAGTTAAGAAAAATAGATTGGTGAGGTTACAAAATGAGATTATGGAAGGAGGGTTTTGATTGGTTTAGTTGTAAAATATAAAGAAAGTAAATAATTACTGAACATAGATACTTATCTTTCCTAGTTGTTGATTTGAAGAATGGTTGAGGTTGTTGGCTGATGAACTAGTTGATGGGGTCTAGAGTAATTTTTTTAGATTAACAATACATGGCTATTGGCTGATGAGTGGCAACACTTCGAGTCTTTGTCACACTTATTGGTTCACTAGTTTTCTAGGAGAATGACCTACTAAAGAAATTATGATACTAGAAACTCTTGATAGCTACAAATCCATTTTCACCTCTTGCTCCTCTCTTTTTATAAGAGGAAGGGGAGGTGGAAGTGCATGTATAATAAGATGTTTAAATTTCTATCTAATTTTAACTTCAACATGTATTAATATCTGAGTAGATTAGGAAAGCTAATTATAGAAAAATAATTTGTAGTTAAAGTGGGTGTTTAATTATAAACTTGACTATCGATGGTCATGCCTAATCATCAATTATTAGGGTGACCATCGATGGTTGAGGGTCAAAGGCTACATTTGGTCAAGGTGGGTTAGTGATCTAGTTTAGCTAGTTAGCCAACTAGACTCAGGTTTGTGGTCAAAGGATTAGGGGATGGTCCCTATAGGGTATTTAGGTGGTTTAGGGTTTAGTTCAACATCTAGAATTGTTGTGTGCATTTTTATAGTGTCTAAAATTTACAAGATTGAGAGTGGGTTTTATTCCCCAAGAGGGTTTCCCATGTAGATCTTGTGTTATGTTTCTAATCTTGCATCATAATTATTATTCATTTTTATGCACATTTTTTATGATTTATAAATTCTTTTGGTCATTGTTTAAGAGTTTAAAAGGATTAAATTTGATGTTTGAAATATCTTGCATCACTAATTCACCCCCCTCTAAGTGATTGTACCTCCAACAATTGGTATCAAATCAGGACCTTCATTATAAGTTTAACCACTTGAAGGTGATCCAATGTACAATATGGAAATTTAACATATGAAAGGTTTATCTAAAAATAAAGAATTGTTCTTCAATGGGTCAAATTATGCATTTTAGAGTATAAAGATGAGGACAAATTAGACTATCTATGAAGGAGATTCTAAGGTAAAATTGGATAAGTTATAGAAATACTAAAGGAAATTTAAAGGTATCAAAATAAATAAATAAGATACTATGGCATCCTATATTCTAAGGTTTGATGAGGTAGTAAACATGATCATAGGTCTTGGAGAGCTGATTGATGAAACTACTATGGTACAAAAGGTATTGAGGACTCTTATACTCAAGTTTGATTCAAAGGTTTCTACTGTAGAAGAAAGTCATGATCTCATTTAGATGAATATGAATGAACTACATGGCATCCTTACTACCCATGAGATGAGAATTGATGAGGAAAGACCTCGTAAGAAAGAAGCAACCTTCAAGGTGATCAAGGCGACAAAATCCAAGAAGAAAAATTTAAGTCTTGAATATTTTGATCTTCATGAAGATCAACTTGAATCCATGATTACAAGAAAATTAAATGTAGGATCAATCAATTAATAAGGAAAACTTCCTCTCAAATGTTTTTCATGTGGTGAAGTTGGTCATTTTGTAGCTAGATGTCCATATAGATACAATTTTGAGCACAAAGAAGCTTATAAAGAATCTCATGAGGATGAACAAAAGAAATTTGAGGGTTCTAGAAAGTACATAAAATTATTCAGTAATAAAAATGAAAAGAAATACAAAATAAGTAAGAGCCTTTACCATGAAGAAAATAGTAACTCATTTGTAGAAGAAGAAGTAAACACATCTTACAATGATGATTCTTTTTCTAATAATGACATGGAGACATTTTTCATGGCTTTTAGTGATGATGAAGGTGAATGTTCTTTAAGTAGATATTTCTTTGGAAAGGATAGCTTAGAGGAAGAAGATGAGAAAGTCACTCTTCAGATAAATATATAGATACTTTGGAAGAAATGAAGATACTACAAATAAAGAATAGAAAACAAGATTCCTTGATCAAATCCTATGAGAAAAAAATTGGAATTTTTTAAGGAGGGTTGAGTAATGAAGTCAAGGAGCATGATGAGATCACAAAATAGCTTGAAACTCAAGTTTTTACTCTTATTGAAGAAGTAAAGAGTAAGGATGAATAATGTATCATGTATCAATCAAAGATAGAGTGTTTGTAGATGAAACTAAATCATGTTATGAACAAAGATACAAAAGATGATTTAGATAATAAGGATGAATTGATGAATGATCTTGAGGATCTAAATATTGAGAAGAAAAATAAAAAGAAGATGATGTCAAAAATAAAGTACTATGAATAACAATTTAGTCTGTTTGAAGTAATAATGAATGATGACATTAGAGAATGTGAAGATCCTATCAAGCATCTCAATAGTCAATTAGAAACTATGTATACAAGCCTAACATCCAAAGAAGATGAGTTATTAAGGTATGTGATTGAAATTGAGTCATCAAAATCTAAGTTAGACTAGACAAGACATCCTATAATGTGAAGTAATTTTTGAAGTATGAAAAGAGCTCAAATGATCTTGACAATATTCTAGGTAGTCAGAATCATGCTAGTGATAAATCTAGTCTTGGATACAAAGAAAAACAAAAGAATGTAACTCAAGACAACATAACGGCTCATGTGAATAAGGACAATCAGACTTTGAAGATCAGTCATCAGTTAAGGAATTTAGGTATTGGTAGAATGAAGACAAATCAGATCAAACAACCAAATGCTATAAGGTATGTAAATTTCAATCGTCATTGTTACTCTTGCAATCAGTTTAGTCAAAGGTCCAAACATTGTAAAAGATACTCAAGGAATGAATTTTCATGGAATTATAAGAAAGATAATGCAAGCATGAAGAACATAATCACTCACGATAATCAATAGGCTCATAAGGAAGGAATGACATCTTTTACTGCAAGTGTCAAAGATTTGGTCATATTACAAAGTTTTGTAATAACTTCATCAGGAGACCAAATGATCAGGGATATGAACAAAATAATGAATATCAAAGGAATAATCATATATTTCAATAAAAATGTATATACAATCTGAGAAACCTCATTTGTTTCAAATGTCATGAGAGAGGTCACATAGCAAGGTTCTACAAGAATGATCAATATTCTACTTCAAAAATTGTCTATCTGGTCATGAAGAGGAGTCATAGTGAATGGATACTTAAGTAGGTAGATGAAAAACATGCTAAAAATAGATTATTTTCCATGAGAGAGTAAGGAACAAGTTTAAGTATCAAGGAACAAACCTTATTTGGCTAAATAGACAAGGAAATCAAGTAAGATTTTGAGATAAAAGAAATTAATAAGGTTGAGAACTCATTCAAAGTCAATTGGAAGATGAGGAAGGATTACAAGTTGAGTAAAAGCATGGAGATATGGAAGTCTCTTGAGTTTTGGGATATTTATTCCCCCTTTGAAAAGTGGGTGTATCTACCTATGATTCTTAGAAGACATCTTTCATGTGTGGAAGCATGTGTGCTCTAGGTAATAATCAAAATGCCAATAAATAGAAAGGAATATTCTCTTTAATTTGATTATATGTAATGTATGCATTTAATAAAGGGGAGATAACTTAGTTATCTTGAATGGATTAGAGAAGATGGGCATGATGTGAGGGGGGAACATATGTAAAGATTCTTCGGTCATGATAGAAGTGTGAATATGTCTTCTACAGTTGTGAATTAAAGAAGATTGACATTATGACTTGATCAAACCATGTCATGTATTTTGACAAGGTATTGAATCCTTATGCATGAGAAAAGATAGTTTGTGAGTTCTATAGGTAGACAGGTACAAGGATTAGAAAATCCCAAGTTCAAATTGGTGCATGTCAAAGAACAGATGGCATAAGATGGAGCATGATGTTATGGGGAGCTTTTTAAGCTCTGTGAGCAATTTGACAGGTCCAAGGATCATATTAGTCCAAGTTTAAATTAGTGCATGTCAAAGGGGGATAAATTGATTAATATTATTAAAATTATTTAATTATCTTGATAATCTTAAATAATATTTAAATACATACAAAATGTTGAGGAATATTTGTTGGCATGTTGAAGAAGAGACCCTTTGTCATTAAGGTCAAAGGTGGAGAAAGATTAGAATGAAGGAGTTAAAATGAATAAGAAGTCATTTTGAGGTTGTATTTATATCAATGACAAAGGGGGAGATGTTTAGAATGGTAATTTATGTTTGGTTGTCATTGATGTCAAAGAGATCATGTGGTACTAGTGCATTAATGATAAAATGATCACATTAATGGTTTGGAGAGTATTTGACTTAGTGAGGAAATTTATGGATGATATTTATGGTATGGAAATGTTTCAAAGACTCTATGGGGTGTTATGAGTGATTAGAGTGATTATGGAAGTGGAAAAAAATCATTTGATTATCTAGATTCAAGTAGTCATCTTGACAGATAACACTGAGTAAGCAGTTTGATGACATTATATTTCACACGTGTGAATGTTTCAAAAGCAATTTGGTATATGGGTAGATTCATCTATGTGAGGACATCATATGGTTGATTTTTTAGGTGTGGAAATGGGGTGTATAAATATTTATTAAGGTACAAAGTTGGCTTCTCAGATAGAGTTTACCAAGTGCCCATACATAGCCAAATTTGTGATATCCAAGATCTATGGTGAACGTTTAATCATATCATAGATCTAGTAGTGTGCATTTCATTTGAATAAATAAAAATCCAATGGCATAGTTGAAAGTTAAATGCTCAATATTTCATGCACTAGTGAATTGTGTCACAATCATAAAGTTTGAGTAGTAGATCTAATGATGAGCATGAAACTTGCTAGATAGAGATCAATGGTAAGCATGTGATCATGCAGATTATGATCTAGTGGAGTGTATTGAGTCAAATAGTCAATATTTCATGTAGGGTTTCCAAGTGGTGGAAATTATTTGGAGTCAAATATTCAATGTTCTTATAAGGCACATGGGACTTCCAAGTGGTAGAAGTTCATTAGAATATTGACTGTAGGGTGTGCAAAAGGCATGCAGAGCTACCAAGAGGCACAATTATGGAAGCTCAGATCAAAAATCAATGATGGACATTGGAAGGTAAAGACTAGGATACTACCCAAGAGATAGATTGTGCATATTTTTTCAAATTTTTATTTTAGCACAAGATGAGGTCAAAGTGTCTGATGTTTAGCATTTTCACAGTGACTATTGGAATTTGAATTTTGAAATTAATGAAAGAAAATCATTCTATATTTTTTGAGCTATATCTTTTGATTCAAGAAATTTTTTTAAATTATTTCAAATGAAAATTTATAGAGAGATTCAAGGGGCATCCATAAAATTTTATTATGAGATTTGGATGTTTGTACAATTTAATATAATGAGTTTTTCAAAGTTGACAGTTTGTTCATTCATGGTGTTACTATGTACATAATTTTTTAAAAGCAATTTGTGCTTTAGTAGAAGAGTTTTTAGGTGGGAGTATTCATTTTTAAGATGTCTTCAAGGTCATATGGACTAGACCCATGTATTTTAAAGTGATCTTGTATTCTATGTTTTCTTCATTAAGTGATAAAAGGGTAATAGGTCTCTATGAGACATGTAAGGGATACTAAAGCCTAATTAAAAGGTGTAGCTACTTAAGTGTTATCCATGGATGCTATGGTTAACCTATAAGAATGGTATTGAGATATGTGTTAGCATGATATAAGTCTTAAGGGTTAAGACAAGTATTATGGATGACCTAGAAGTTGATATCTTCATGAAGACTCAATAAAGAGTGGAGACCAAGGAAATGGTTTCTAGACTTGAATGTTCAAGTATCAAGAGAGTAGAAGATAGAGACAAAAGAAAGATATCAGAGATAAATGGATGGAATCAAGTACAAAGTAGATTTAGGATGAGAAAAAAATATTAGAGTGATAAAAAAGGAAGTTTTGGATGAATTTCTTGTATGATCAAGTTAGAGTTTGTGAGATGAGTTGAAAGAGGTGTTATACATTATTTCTCCAATCAGATTGAAATGCAATCAGAACTTTAGAGTTATTGATTTCATAAGGTGTTATGTGGGTGCCCAAAATCTAAAATAAGTGGGTGATTGTTCATACTTAGGGGTGGGTGCTCATTTGAAGTGGGTGCTTCACTAAAAGGTCTCATGTTTGTGATTATCTTGTAGAACTAGTAGTCCATGTATTTTTAGGCTTGAGAGTGGGTTTTATTCTCCAAGAGGGTTTCCCATGTATATTTTGTGTTATGTGTGTGATATTGCATCATATTTCTTATTTTTTAATATTAAAATCTTATATGTTTTATAAATTCTTGTGGTAATTGTGTAAAAGTTTGAAAGGATTACATTTGAAGTTTGAAATATATTTCATCATTGATTCAACCCCCAATGATTGTACCTCCAAGAAGGAACATGAGAAGGGGGATGTTTTGAGACCCCCTAATGAATAATTAATGTAAGCAACATGTGATTTCATGACATATATTCTAATCTAAAATATAAATTTGGTAATAGAAAAGGTTTTCCTTTGGTTGTGGATGGATAATGTGAATGCTATAATGAAGTTTTAGGAGGGGAATTAAAAATTCTTGAAGATGCTACAAGACATTTCTACACCTATCTATATGATGTGTAGAGTACTAGTTCCAAATAAAATTATATCTACCCATATTTGGGGACATAATTTTATGGATACATGTTTGGAATACTATAGATCTTAGTTATTTAAAAACAATTTTTTTCAAGATACTACTAAAGAGCTCAATAGTAGGTTTATTTAACATTTTTGGGAATATTGGAGTGTTATTTCTAATTTAGTTAAAGGTCTGAGTTGAATAAATTAGTAAATAATATTTCAATAATTTATCTACTAATTTTTATAATTTAATTATATTTTTGAGCTTTCTATAAATAGCAATAAATATGAATAAAATAATACTTAGCTAAAAATTAGATGAAACAACTGAGATAGGGTCTGGAATATGCTATGCAAGACTAAGATAGTGTCACAAATCAAGATCTAGATTTCATTTTGTGAAAGGATAGGAGTGCCAAAATAGGACACCTTAGTGTCTAATGCTATAGTCCTATTCTAACTCTATTATCTAAAAGACCTGTGTTTTCTAGGTTTTATTGATTATCCCTATGCGAGTCTACTTATGAAAGTTTTACTATTAAATGTATACAAAAATCCTTGTGGAGTTTATTTTTTCTTAAAAACCTAAACTTCATTATACTTTGATCAATATTAAGAAAGAATGGGGTTAGTGTGTGTAAGATATGTTAAACGTGTATCCACACCCCTTGTGTGGGCACACTACCTACATACCAATACTCTGAAGAGGGATCAAGCCATATGTAATTCTCCCACTTGATGTGATTTGTGAAATAGTGTTATGAAGATTCAAAAATGTTAAAATAGGTGTGATTAAGGTGATTAGGGACTGGTTTGAGGTTTTGGATGTGCTTGTAGCTATATTGGATGGTTGTATGCAGAGAATAGGAAAGTTTGCCTTAATGGTCTTGCTTGTATTCTTGATTGATTTTATAATATTTTCTAACCCCTTATAAATGAACTTTGAATGGGATTTTATAGAGATCTATTAGTCATGGGTCGAATGTATTTGCATTAGGTTGAAAATAAGAAAGATAGGAACTAGAAAGAAGTGATCATTGGAGCTAAAAATTTAATTAGATAAGAGCACCCAAAATAGACACCCTAGGGTCCGAAAATATATTCCATGTTGGGCATTATTGTCCTATAAGTGTAGGACCTAGGAGGATGGAATTATCATATGAAATGTAGCCTAGTTAAGGTAGAATCAGGGCTCAAAAATCTATAGATGATTGGGAATAATAAAAAAGGTGTCTAGAAGGCTCATGAGAGCATGAAAGTAAGGTTTGGGTGTCACAAGTCACACTCAAGATACCAATTTTCATATTTTATCTGGTTACATTCCCTCCCCTTTTATTCTAGTGATACAATAAAGTGAAATACTAAGATAAATGAAAAATAGAAAGTGTACTTGAACTTACCTGAAGGGTAAAGATCATGAAGATATGTGTTATTAGGTGTGCATATAGAGAACACATCATGAAGTGTAAATTTTTAAGAGAAATAAAGAGTAGATCAATTATTACTAGACATGCTATGTCTAAAGTAAAAATGTACAAAGCTAGGTAAGAAAGTGAGGAAGAGAAAGGAATGAATACAACTCATCAGGTATGAGAACTAGTATAAAACCTGTTGTGATGTTGAGTAATGATGGATCATGCTAGGTAATGTTGGGTACGTGTTATACCGAGAGTAATATCATGAATGGAGTTGAGTGATGAATTTCCCAAGAGTGGCTTCAAAATGCAAAGGCTAGCCCTTTGGCTCCCTCATTATCGAATAAGAGAATCTATGTGATAATGCATGTGTTAATTGATGTTTAAACTATGTGTCAAAACCCTTTGAGTAGGTGTCTCAAGTATACAAAGGATAGTTAATCCTTTAGATCCATCATTTCCCTATGAAGTGAAGCTATGAACTGATAGTAGTATTAATGTGTCATATGAGATGGAATTTAAAACCCATGAATGTACTTTAATATAACAATATGGCATGGATATTCAAATATGTGATGGAAACTAGGCCACTTTTGGCCACTCAAAAAAGGTGGAGATTAGGCTTGTATGAAAGCCACTTTGAAACTAGGTAATAGTCTTATGTAGAATCCTCTAAAAAATGATGCCAACTATCTTTAGATGGAATAAGGCATGCAATTGCTGAGAATACATGGTAATGTACTAAACTCAGAAAGAAAAGAAGTCAAATGTGCCACGCACATTGCCCCTAATCATTGGTGTCTAAAACATTTGATTTTCATCTAGAAGTTATACCAACTGCCTAATATGAGACTAGAAGTGAGAGCCATAATTCCATGCATAATGCCCCCTATATCTATATTCTCTGAGAAAAACTATACTAAAAATACTTATTTTGAATTAAACTATTACAAACAAAATTATAATTGTACTTAATTTTTTGTTTGTTTCTAGAAAATCTAGTTTTTTTGTTATTTGGACAGGAGCATCAAAATTAGACACCCTATTGTCTGAAGTTGTAGTCTAATCTTAGCACTTTTTTCCTATGATGATTATGAATATTGTTATGTAATTTTAACTATTTCCCTAGTTTGTTCTTCTTGGTTTGAAGTTTGGATGCTATTTTGGGTGTGACAAAACCTTTGTTTTTTGCCCACTCTTTTGAGGGTAGGAATGAAGACCCTATAATGATTACCATAAGAAGAAATATTGCTAAAAGTGTGTTTTGTTATGATAATATATGATATAACAATGATAATTGACAAGATATCTCAAGATATAGCATGGTTTTTAATGGATATTGTTATATCGATAGAGGTATGCCTAAATAGATATAACAATGTAATAACATGTGCAATGTACTAAATTGAAATTAAAAATGTTAGTTGTTACTTGTCAAGGAGGGATGGAACATAATGTCCATCATGACATCCAAGAAAGTAAGAGAAATGCCTGATATGGATAATGACATTGGAAACAATTGAAAATCAATCAAGAAACAAGCACAAAAGGCAATAAATAAGAAGTATACAAGATTGGATAAAGGTCCAAGAAAATGAGGGACATGGGCACATGTCACTCAAATTGGAAAGCTATCATACAAGGCATGTTCAAATTCAATATACACATATAATTGGAAACAAGTAATGTTGGCATGAGGGCCACAATCACATAGAAGATTACAAGCAAAAGACATTGGAAAATGTCTTAAGGCACACATAAGAATAAAAGTAAAGGCTATTGGCAAATGTCCTGAGGCACATGCATGAGATAAAATAGGAACTGAGAAATACAATCAGATCTAGCTATGCAAAGAAAGAAAGGAAGGCATTTAATTTACTAGAAATACAATCTCATATAACTAATCAAACCAAGAAGTGAAAGTATGAAAAACATGGAGTACAAGACTAGGTATATGCTAAGAAATACATAAGTGTTATATACTAGTGAAATGTTGATAGATTAATCTATGTAAGATAGTAAATAATGTATATCATCATGATAACTAGAGTATGTGGTATAGGAATGACATAACTTGGATCGTGTATTCATGTAGAAGGTGCCTCTAGTGGGTAAATATATCGATATATGTCTTGAATGTAGAAGTAATATGCCCCCTCAATAGGTAAAGTGAAGCAATCATGGTTATAAATGTCATTGCACACATTCAAATAAGATCAAGTGAAGCATGATAATGTAGATAAATGAAAAAACAATAGTGTAGAACAAAAAATGTAAGTCTATCATGGTATTATAAATTTAAAGCATGGATAATGCATACATTTTAAATATTTTTCAATTTTTGAATATTTGAATGTTTTGTATTTTGAAATTTTGTATTGTTTTTGGTATTTCGAGTTATTTGAATGTTTTTGGATTTTTTGATATATTTGAATGTTTTTATGTTTTTGACATGTAAGCTATGTATAAATCTAGCATGGAGAAACTATGTACAAGTAAAGCTGAGGAGAGATGATACTAACTGATGAGTCTCATGATAGACTCCCTATAATGGTGTCATGTATCAAGGAGAGGGATCATGTGTGATCATGAAGCATTATGGAAGGGATGAGACTGTGGCTCTAAAAACTATGTATACTATAAATGATATAAAATATCTATAGTGGAAACTATGGGTTCTCCCTATAACTCTAAGAATGGGATGCAACTGTAGGGCTTTTAGGGACCCATCTAGTAGTAGGATATGTTCTCTAAACACATGCTCTATGTGTAGAGGAATGAGACCTCAATGATACTACCATGTCTGTGAACACTATATTTGGAAGCTATCTAGAATATTTAAATTATGGTTTCTCTAAAAGATACCTTTGTGGAAGTGTATGAACTCTCTGTGCTAGCGAGGAAGACCTCGACTATGTTTGAATCTAAACTGGAGGAAGAACTAAAACTTGGTGAAGAAAGTGAAACTAGTGGTGGAACACAAATTGGTGACTACAAAATAGTATATGGCTCTAAGGTGGGCAGTGGTAACTCATATGTAACTCCACGAACTATAATAACCTAATTAGCGTGAATGAATTTCATGCATCTATGAACTATAGAAGGAATTGCTTAAAGTTTCTGAATCCATGATCGACCAAGTAACATATCAAAAACTTCTACACTAGGAATAATAGTAAATGGTGTGGCTACATGTGTTGAACTAACCTATATAGGAAATACATTCTCACCCTATGAACTTTGTATGTGCCCATTGAATCTAGTGATAATTGTGTCCTTTGGGGTAATATCCTGCTCTAAATATCCCAAATGCCATAGTAATGTCATAGTGCACATGTTCATGCTGGATCCATTGTCTATGAGAAAACTACGAATAGGATGATTATGAATGTAGGCTCTAATGAAGAGTGCATATAATCTGAATCATCCTCAACTTCCTTCTTTGAGAAAGATATCAAAGTTCTAGATGGAACTCTAGATTTATACACACTAATCATGTTACTCAAAGTATGTGACTCAACTAAAGGTTCCCTATATGTAGTTGGTGGTGGATGTACATGATATGTATGGTGAACACCTAATGTGTCCCTTATCTCTTGTTTATAATGTCATGGAAAAGGATTTGATAAATTATTTAGATATTTATCTTGTGTTATCTTTACTTAAGGAGGCTCAACTTGAGTGCTAATATCAATAATGTTACCATCTATCAAGTCCTATATCTTTTGTTCCAAACTGATGCATCTATTTTTTGTGTGGCCTACTGCCATATAAAAGTCATAAAATGCATTCTAAACATATCACCATGGAACAGGATTTGTCGGATCAAAATCCTAAATAAGAGGGAAAGATATGATTTACATTTCAATAACTATTGTAAAACTCTAGCTGGAGAAACTAGTAGATTAGTAAAAGTTCATTGAGGAAGTGCTGATAAAACCAATCACTAAGGGGGATCTAAAGCTGCATTGACTATAGGTTGATTTTGACTTTTGTTATCATTGACCTTGACTTTGTATGGTACTTTACTGTTACTCTTGTTTTTTATTTCTGATATACTTGTGTACTTGATTTTTCCCATTTAAATTAATTTGACTTCCCTTTCCTTTAGTGTATGACATAATTCAGTGAAGGAAGAGAACCTTTTTAAAATTATTAATTCATGCAAAGCCGGTATAAGACTCTATTTGAAGAGAACTTGTAACTCTTGATTAGCCATGGGGATAGTCATCTTAGCAAAAATAGTCTTATATCGAAGAACATAATATGTGGGATGCTCATTTGAACTTTGTTTCTATTTTGCAACTTGGGCATAAGACAACCTATCACCAATGTTAATGCTAAAATAATCTAGGAACATGTCTAATAAAGGATGGAATGTGTTGACTGAATGATTTGGTAGACTATAAAACCATTGTAAAGCATAACCTTTAGACTTCATGGAAATAGCTTGGTTAGTAGCTAGTCATTTGGCACATAGTCCAAGAATGCTACGTGAAAATATCTTAAGTGTGTCTCTATATCTCCCTTGCCATCATATAGAGTGAGATTAGGTTGAACAACACCTTGTGGTAACGGTGTAGAAGAAATATGATGTTCCAATGCTATATTAAGTAGAGAAAAAGAATCCAAGGCCTACATAGGTATAAAATTACCTTGCTCAAGATGTATCACCTTGGATTAAAGAGATTTTATCTCTTGCATAAGGGTTACCACATCAAAAGACAAAGATGCACTAGCTATAATTGGTAGTGCCTTAACGGGAGGTTGGGATGCTATAGGGGGTTATTGAGATATAGTTTCTCATGTAGTGTCATTTAACTGGATTGTCTAAAGGAATGGAAGACTCAACTTCCTTAGCCTTTTAAATTTCCATGATATATTGCAAGATAAGAATATGATCTTAAGGTTGTTCTCTGAGTCTTTCTTGAAAACTTTGTAGGATCAAATCTTTGTTGAGGATAACTTCATTTTCAATAATAGGTAGAAGTGGATCAAGAGTCTGATGTGGTGGGTCATGAGCATTTATGTTTATATCATCATTGTTATTCTCACACTAATTTTTGTCAAAATTATCCTTATGCAAATTGGTGTAATATGGATGTGTAAGATCTATAGTAATAACGTAATCTTGTTGTTTATCCATGGTATATGATTAGGTTGAAGGAATTTGGGTGAATTCAGGAGGGTTACCACTAAGTCTTTCACTTCATCTCAAAGGAAAAGATGCAAGGAGCTCAGGTGGCATAAGGAAAACAACTTGAATAATAGAAGAAAAAATTAAACAAATATAATCTAAACAAGGAACTGGAATATGCATAAAAGGATATGAAGCTCACAAACATGTAAGGTGATACATCAACAATAATGGGACCTAGTATATGCAACTAGGGTTTTATAAAATTATTTATTGATTTAAAATTACTAAGGAATTTACAATTTAATGTGAATTTCAAATTTAAATATGTAGGTAAAAAATCAAAAAAATATTAAAAAAATATTGATTTAAAGGGACCTAGTATATACATCTAGGGTTTTAAAAAATGATTTATTAATTTAAAATTAATAACGAATTATAAAACTTAATGTGAAATTTTGATTTAAATATGCAGGTAAATAATTAGAAAATTATTAAAAAATTCATGATTTATTGGAACATAGTATATGCAACTAGGGTTTGAAAGGAAATGATTTTTAAAAAAAATTACTATGGAATTTTAAAAATTAATGCTAATTTATGATTTAAATATTCAAGTAAAAAATTAGAAAAATAAGTAAGGAATTTACCCTAGGGTTTCTAGGGTTTTTATGTGCAAACAAAGTAAGTTGGGTTCACCAAATGATTTAATAGTTTTGGGAGTATTGGAGTCTTATTCCTAATTTAGTTAAAGGTTTGAGTTGACTAAATTAGTAAATAATATTGTAATAATTTATCTACTAATTTGTTTAATTCAACTATATTTTTAAATTTTCTATATATAAAAATAAATACAAAGAAAATAAGACTTAGCTAAAAATTAGATGAAGCGACTAAAATAGGGTTTGGAATTTGTTATGCAAGACTAGGACAATATCACAAATCAAGATTTGGATTTCATTTTGTGAAAGGATAGGAGTGTATAAATAGGACACCCTAGGGTCCAGTATTATAGTCCTCTTCTTATGTTGTTGTCCTAGAGACTTGAGTTTTTTGGGTTTTATTTGTTGTCCTTGTATGAGCCTACCTATGAAATTTTGCCTATTGAAGGTCTACAAAACTCTTTATAGAGCTGATTTACTCTTCAAACCCTAGACTTCATTATAATTTGATACATCTTGAGAAAGAAGGGGGGGATTAGTGTGTGTGTAAGATGCACTGAACGTGTATCCACATCCCTTGTGTGGGAATGATACCTACATACAAATACTCTAAAGAGGGATCAAACCATATGTAGTTTGCCCACTTCATGTGTTTTGTGCAATAGTGTTATTAAGATGAAAAAATTTTAAACTGAGTATGCTTGAGGTGGCTAGGGATTGGTGTGAGGATTTGTATGTACTTGTAGCTGTATTGGATGGATATATGCAGAGAATAGGGAAGTTTACCTCAATGGTCTTACTTGTATTCTTTCTTGCTTATATAATATTTTCCAACCCCTTCTAAATGAACTTTGGATGGGATTTTATAGAGATCTGTTGGTCATAGGTTGAATATATTCAAGTTAGGCTGACAAGAAGAAGGATAGGAACCAAAAGGAAGTGACTATTGGAGCTAAAAATCCAATTGGACAAGAATGCCAAAAATAGACATCTTAGGGTCTAGAACTATAGTCCAAGTTGGGCACTATTGTCCTATAGGTGTAGGACCTAGGGGGATGGAATTACCATAGGAAATATAGCCTAGCTAAGCTAGATTCAAGTTTCAAAAGTCTATAAATGATTGGGGATAAGAAAAAAGGTGTCTAAAAGGGTCATGAGAGCATACAAGAGGGACCTATGGTTTGGGTGTCACAAGCCACACTCAAGATACCAATTTTCACATTTTATATGACTATATAGGTTGAAGAATTCAAATTGGTCACATGATAACACAAAAATGTGCTTAGGACTGGTAGACTTAGTTGGTTGATTATTAGTAGTAGAGGCTAGTTTTATGTGTTTGTTCGGCTAATAATTTTTGATAATTTCTATACATTTTGGCTAAATTCCTAGATGCCTTATGAAACTCACAATATAGTTCATTTTCTTAAGTGAGTGTGTGTTGTATCATATCTAGCCTAGTTATAGAATCATACTTAGGTATAGTAGGAACCTTGTCAAATAAATCATTAGAATGAATGAACAAAGTGGTAGACTCAAGAAAATGGTTCTTTGAATATCTATGGTACACTCAAAACTGGTACTATGGGTGACCATAGACTATGAAAAGAATAAAAAAGTGATGCAAATTCTTTGGGAGATAACCTTAGTATAAGCCATACCATTATGGTTAGCATATCTAGAAGAATGAAGATTAAAAAGTATTAGAACCCAGTAAATTGGTATGGTCCAATCATGGATCTATCTTAAATCATGATCCAAAGAGACTTAGAAAAAACAAGAGTGGTGTGTATGGTGGAGGATGGAATGTACTTAAACTAAGACATATGGATATCAACCAAAGGAGTAATGTAATTTAAATTAGAATAAGTGAAAATGATGTTAATTAAGTTAATGTTATATGAATATTTATATTTCTCATAGGATTTTTGAAGAGAAGAGTAATAATGTTCTGATGAATTTTAAGGATGAAACACAGGTGTCATAATCTTCATCTATCAATGTGTGCTTAACTTGAATATCATAAACATTTACACTACTGAACAAATGAGTATCCTTTCATGAAGTAATATTTCCTTGGGGATCATGAAGGTTATATGTGATTTTATTGAAAGAGAGTATTTTTTAGTTTCGTAAATTTGGATGGACATTTATTCACATTGTTGTAAAATAGTGTCCTCAAACTTAAGCAAGGTAGATTCTTTCTTCATAGTTGGTTTTTGATGAATGTTTATGTCAAATAGGAGTTACATAAGTATATTTATAAGATGAGCATAAGTCCTTATGAGCACAATGAATGAAATTTGAGAATGTAACTTATAAATTTACTTTATGGGGTCCCATTCATCAAATCCAATATGATATGGACATGGATGTGAAAGAAGAATGAGATATAGAAGAATATCATTTTTAGAAGAATTAGATCTAAACTTATTATGATTAGGGCTTAAGTGTTTGGTATTGACATTAATTGTATATTTGAGGTAGGCTCAACCAACAATATCAGCCTAGATAATGTAGTTGGTTACACAAAGACCTTATAATAAGAGTGTATTGACATATATGATAAAATCATATCGTAGTTAAAGGTCTAAATAAACTGTATCATCTTGTTAATAAATTAAAAAATGAAATTGTTAAGGAAACAAAATATATAAGACTTATTGATATATTTAGATCTCATTAGTAAAATTAATAATATACTAGGTTGGTCGATACATTTAGAAAAAAATAGATTTATAGACATAATACATTGAATTAGATGATATCATTGTGAATATATAAAATTGCACTGTGTTGACCTGTATATTTTTAAATGAATAAAACTATACTAGGTTGGTCAGTGAAGAAAAGCTATCATGAAGTACCAACGTTATAATTTCATCATATTCGATGTCTAAATTTTTATTAAGATGGTTATCCTAAGATTTATATAATTATGATAATGGACATGATTTTGATGAGGATATTATTAATATATGAGACTGCACACTTCATTTTTTTGTATTATCCTGGTTTTCTAGATCATTAAAAGAGTGTGGGTTAACCATAGTTTGAACAACATTAGCTATTAGTGGCTGTTTTTAATTTTTTTAGATATTAGTTTTGATTATCATTTGGAATTGAATTTGATTAAATATTAGGGTGAGCATTATCCTGGTTAGTTGCATCAAACTTGAATTTTTAGTCATGATATTTGGCTATCTTTTCATGGGATTTTTATCATTATTATGTCATGGCTTCATGATAAAATTTTGAACTAGGTAAGAATTATTAAAGAAAGGTGTTTTCAAGTATCATGGGAGTGCCCATAATTTTAATGTAAATAATTTTTTTAATGATCATACCGATGATAAATATGATGGGAATTGTTAAACTTTCTATGTGAGGGTTTAGGAACACATTTCCAAATCTCAGATAAGCAAAAAGGCTTTATAATTTCAAAATTATTTACTTGTGAATATGATGCAGGATGGAAAAAAATTCCATTGATATGTTGTGAAACGGTCACTTCATTAAAGCTTCCTTGTATAATAGTGTTGATAGTTATCTTAGAATTAGATGTGCCTGAGAAACCATTATCGTTAGCATTTATTTTAAGACATTATAAGCACATAATTTCTAATCTTGGGTTGGGAAGGCTTGAATTGTATTATGAGGAAGTCATGGCATTTATATTGATCAAGGGCTTCTTATAATTATTTTTGGGAAATATTTATAATAATATATTTAAGTTTTATACTATGGGTATTGGTAAACAAGTAGAAGAGACTGTCTCTCAAAATGTGATGCTTTGATTTATTGTATAAAGATTTCCAACACTTAATGAAGGCTTGGGATGTCTTGTTATATGTTTATTTGTAATTCATTAAGAGGTATAAATTATTTTCAAGTAAGTTATTATATTTAAAATCCATAACTAATACAATAAATAAATCTTCCAAAGTAGATATGGAGTTAGATATGAGATGGTTATACAAATCTAAATTATCATCAAAGATGGTTTTCTCTAGTAGGTTGGTAGTAGAAAATATATTCAGCTTAATCTATTATTTATAAATACTTCCAAAGTCTTTGAAGTTACAATCAATATTATTGGATCCACTATAAGTGATTAAAGGAGTGATTCCATGAATGTCGATGTTTGAAATTTGAAGAGCCAATGGATAATTTTGAGGGTGTTTTATACAATTCTATGAAGTTATGGTTACAAAATAAGATTATCATTAGCATTTATAAGTGAGGGGTGTGTGGGAATTCATATTAAGTAATCCTCACTTAAGTTGCTGAGGGATATTTGTATTTAAAAAAATTTATTTTCAAATTACATCATTTGGGAAATAGTATTGGCTTGAAGGTTATCCATTTGGCTTATTTCTTATTACATGATTTGTTGAGGATCAGGTGCATTTTTATTAGAGGTGTAAACTTGAGTAGCTTATTAGGATGGGATATAGGTGGTATTAATATTGGTGTTAACATTCGTATTTTGAGTATACCTACTAAGTGAAAGGCCCACCATGTTAGTAGTGATACTAGGTATGGTGCATGAAAAATGAAATTAGGAAATCACATATTGACTTGCCCCAAGTCTAGTAGATAACATGAGTATGGGAAAAAGAACTATGCATATGGGGTGTCATTATGAGGTGATATATCACCAAATGGTTATTACTCTTGTGTTCAAGATGATCATGAAAGTGTATGATGATTTTAGAGGTATAATTGAGATCATATTTCTCCCCCACATCAGGGTATTGGGGTAAATAACCTTGTTTAACAATGTTAAGGTTGTTATGTGGCTTATAAATTTTAAATTTATTTTAAGTCGTATGCCAATGTCTTAGATTTTTGTCTTGAGTGAACAAAAAATTATAAGGCATATAAATTGTATGGAATTATGGGAATTCATTAGTCAATGTATTCTTTTTTATTTTTCTCTTTTGAATGGTAAAACATTCCATTGTGGGAGAGAATAGATTATCCATACTTGGTTGGATGATTTATTTAATTACATAATAATTATGAAAATTGACTATTTTGGCCTCGACGATACTATATTTAACTAAAACTATGAAAATGATACTACTATATTAGGTTGGTTGAGAATACATGCTAAAATTAAATAATTTGATTTGATTGATAGTTAAAATTGGTATGAATATGATAAAAATAAAATATATCAAGTTCGTTGATGGAGTTAACGAGACATGTAAAATTGTATAGAACTGCTAGATGTAGTTGGGAAAACACATAGAATAATATCAGGATGGCTTAAGTAGTTCACACATAAACCATAGACTAGTATCATGCTACGTGATATAGCTCATAAAGCAATAAAGCTGAAATTTATCTAATTATTTACAAATAACAAGATAGAGAGTTCAACCAAGAAAGGTATTTTTTTATACTTTTAGGCTATCATATGTATTGATCCTAGTCATGAATAGTGAATATGAATGGAAATTCACTAACCACAGATGATTCCACCATTCATATGGCCATATTATCTCATCTTTGAGGTACAATGAGAGTAACATTTGGTGACTAATTGGTTACCAACACACCATAAGATAGAATGATAAAAAGGGTTTCTAAAGGCCATATTATCTCATCTTTGAGGTACAATGAGAGTAACATTTGGTGACTAATTGGTTGCCAACACACCATAAGATAGAATGATAAAAAGGGTTTCTAAAGGCTAAAAACATGAATCCTTTATGTTTCCAATATACCTTTAGGTAAATGGAAACTAAATTCCATGTATAGTGTTTTACAATGACTTGAGTATTGGTGTAGTACCCCTCATAGCATGATGCATATGAAATTGGCAACTTCTTGAACCAAAATGAAAACCCATATTAGTTTTTAAAATGTTAGATCATAGTTTGTAGGAAAGAATTTAAAATTAAAGGTAAAAAATGATATATCAAAATTTAAATATACAACTTGAAATGAGTTAAACATGAAAATAGAATGGTATTAGCTTGGTTGATATAGTAAAAGACTAAAAGTGATAAAAAAAAACTATATCAATCTATATGATGTAGTTATAAATATATAAATAACTATATTAGGTTATCCTATAAAATTTTGACAAACATAAAAACATACTAAGATGGTTGATACCATTTTAAGGTAGATAACAAACTACATTAGGTTATCCAATATCATTGGATTGAAAAATGTATTATGGCTTGAAATATTTTTCTAATAATCTAGAAGGGTAAACATGAAAATAAGCTAACCAAAGGATGGATACTAGTCATGTCACGTTCACCAAAATGTATGATTTGGCTAGGAATACCTATAACTATCATATTTATCTTAGTAGACAAGGAATTAAGTAATGTCAATCAAATAGATCTTGTCTATACTTGTATAATTAGCTAGGGACCAATGAATTCTATATAGCTTTTAGATTATAAGATACAACTCAACTATTAAGAATAAAGTATTTCAAAGCCTTTACTTATGACATAAGGATATATCTCTTAGTAAACCTCAACAAAAGTAAAAGGTTATAAATGTTGGTTCAATATGTAAGTAAAGTAAATGGTAGTAAAAGGGTACAAACTAAAGTAAAATATGGGTGAGAATGATTGTAAATTCATATGGTTAAGTGATAAAGAATGGGGATCTATTAATCCTATAGTGGATTATGGTAACTATAATAAATGTTATATCTACACAAGATTATTTAGTATTAGTAAATATTAAACAAATATACACACACATACATCCAAAATACATTAAAAAACCAATACCTAATCAGATAACTAAATAAATGAAATATTATAGGTATAGAAATAATTACCTTCGATGCACTCATTGATGGTTCAATATCACCCTTGGATCAAGAGGATATTTACAAGGGATTTTTATAAATTTAATACCTCAATTTTTTTATTGATACCTAGATATATTTAAATAGTAAATCTTAATGACTTGTTCTATTGAGATTTAGTGATACCATAATACAAGATTTACAAGATAAGGTTCTATGTCACTATGTCTCTCAAAACTTCCTTAGGACATAAATAAGAGGTGAAAGTATATTGTATTAATTTGATATGATATCGTATGAATTAAATGTAACAAATATATACATATTTCCAAAATCTAAAACTAACTTTACATTATTAGATGATGTGTACCATGTCACACCATCCAGGTTGATACAACTAAAATATGTTAGCTGGCACAATTTTTTATTGGTGAATTAGACATAGTACTAATATAAAAACACACACTCATAATTCTATCAGGCTACTTGATATAATACATCAAGGATAAAGATGAAAAAGGATACTTGGAGGAGATCATATTGATAGTAATAATTATGTAATAAGGATAAAATGCAAATATATTTTGTGAATCACCAAGGGATGATCCCACCGCATTCTTGTTCACTATTTATGGCATGCACTCAAGGATATTGATGCATCGACAAAGCATTTTAATAAAATGCTTTAGTAAATAACAAAATGAAACATATTATGTATATACACTTTGCATGTAACTTTAAATTAAGGTGAGATAGTGCTGATCTAGAATATTAATACATTTTATATCTTTCTCTCAAAGGGAGGAAGATTTTATAATAAAATCTTGAAATTATGTCAAAATTATTATTGTATTTTACTATATTTTGTTTTATCAAATTTTGAATATTCAATGGGATATTTAAATAATATTTTATTAGATGAAATTTTTATGTGAAATTTCAATTTAGTTTAATTGAGCATAAAATAGTTTAACTATTTTTAGAGATAATACTTATTTTATATTATTGATTTATGAATCAATATATTTATGTAATTTATCATAATTCAAAATTTGTTAAGGTAATGATATAATAATTATGTTTTCAAACTTATTGTCCTTAGAATATACATTATGTTTGCTTATATCAAAATCATAAATAGTGATAGGAAAGTATCATTTAAAAATATATATAATATTTTAAGAATTAACTAGTTGCGTAAGATGTCCCCTATTTGTTTAGTAGACTTTTTTTTTCTATCCATTCCATTAATATGTTTCTTGTGATCAAAGACAATATCAATATAATATATAATTGTGAATATCCACTTTAGGATAATTTATTAATTTTTTTTTGCTAGGGTTGGTTGATACATGCATGTTATTTTGAGTAAAAACCACCTTGATCAATTTATATTCAACCAGGTGGTTATGGTTACTTATAATATTTAATACATGTAACTCATAGACTAGGTTATACCTTGTGATATTAAAATTAGAGGGAGTTTTTCTATCAAACTCTATGGGTTATTATTACATGTATCAGAAATTTATATGAATAGGGACACACTAAACCATTTTCATAGAAATAATAATGATATTAGGCTTCACTATTTTTCCTCAATGGGATTTATCCTCCATATACAATGAAAAAATTAATTTTAGGAACCAAATTCATTATGTCTTTAGGTTGGATTGAACCCCAAATAAGCTTAAATCCTAGATTATATTGGCCTCACCTAAAATAAAACATTATCATCTTGTGTGTAGTAGAATTATGGTCTTCATAATCACCTTCACTGGTGATCAAGATATTCAAATTTGTAATATTTTTCAAATTGGATTTACACTATAATAATAAAATACTCTCTAATCTGGAAATGAGATAAATTTTCATATCTATTCTCTATCCTCTTGTTGTCCCTCATATTCACATGAGCCTTCATCCTCTTGTAGATAACTACTCTCTCAACCAAGTCAATTTGATGATTTTATGGACTACAAATCAATTCATTAATATCTTTAACAATATTATAAATATTTTATTAATATATGTCACATCCATGGGAATATGTTTCCATCCTTCTCATTCAATAACATTTTTTTTGGTAAAGATATTAGGGGATAAATAAAATGCACATATGTTTAAAAATAGATCAATTTAAGGATTATATATGTTACTTTTAATTCAAAGTTTTAGAAAAAAACAACTTTATCTTTAAAATTATAATAGAAAAGAAAAATGATTTAGTAAAGTGTTAGAAAAAATTGTTATGTAAAATGGAAAATGTTTATTATAAGCTACCTCGAGAATTAAAAATACATAATTAATATTATTTTTTAAACTATGAAAACCTAAAGCATATAATGGGAGTAAATTTTTTATTTTTTTTAAATTTATAAAAGATGATGTAATACACTTTTAAGATATATTTTTTTAAAGATATATATATATATATATATATATATATATATATATATATATATATATATATATATATATATATATAGATGAATAATATAATCTAAAGAAAACATTTTTTATTGAGATTAAAGGCAGGGATTTTTTTAACTGGAGACCCCAATCCTAGAAAGAGTACAACTACAATAAAGAACAAGAGGATTAACTAAGTCCATAAGAGAATTAGAATAAAACAATCACAAAAATAGTAAAAAAAACTACCAACCTCGAAATAGCTTAAGAAACACCGAAGATAAAAAGTAGACATAAAGTAAATAAATGCCTTCAACATGTCCAAGTTTCCTCCCACATCCTCCCAACAAAATTTCATGGGTTTTAGGTTTAAATTAATTTGAAGAAGAAATTTTTCGTTATATATGTCTTTAGAGCATCCACAAATCTAAATGTGCTTTCCATTGACCTTAGAAGAGGTCCTGAAATCAAATTATTCTCCCATGTGATCTCTTCAATTCTTCACATTTTGAATTCATTCATGCATGACATCCTTACTATAATTAACCAAATAGTTGATGTTTTTAAGTTTGTCATTTTCACATTTAAGGGCTCAAATCTTGTCTCAAATCCTTTGAATTTGAATCTTGTGTTCATTATCAACCTCTTCCTATGTCAATATATCATTGTCCTATTGAAGAATTTTCAATTTTCCTTTAATCTCAGACACTTCCCTCATAAACCACCACATTATTGATTTTTTCAAAGCTAATTCCTCTTTAATTTTTCTCTATATTTTTCTTACTTTCTAGAGAGTCAACCATGGCATTGAAATTTTCATTTGGATCATGGGATTGGGTTCCTAGTTCTTCCAATTCTTTCACCATAGAACAATCCCTCTCTTTACCTTTGCCTTTATCAATTTTATTATTCAGAGTATTATTTTTATCCCTTTTAGATACATTTTATCTATTTATCTCCTCCTTATCTCTAGTCACATGTTCAAGTGTGATAGATTTCCCAACTGAGAGCCCAATTTTTCTAGTGTTTGTAACCTTTTAACTAGTAGCTGGAGGCTCCTTAACAAAACTTCTTATCAAGGTCTTTATGCCTAAACCTTGATATTTTGATGAGTTCCTAACAACACTCTATTCTTTATCTTTGGAAGGATTACTTCCTAGATACTTAATCCTAATCTTCTACACTTTCGTAACTTCCTCTTTACTTTTGTGAGGTTTGGGAAGTTCTATTTGATTCATACCTTTGAAATATTTACGAATGAGGAAAATTAATCCTTTATGCTGAGTGGATATGTACATTTACCCTTTTCAACCTTTTCAATAGGGGTTTCTATATAACGTAGAATATAGAAAGGTAAACTCAAGGGAATAATACATTCTAAAGTAATTGAGAAAGATGAACAAATACCAATGCACGACATTGGACGTACCTTTTAGAGTGATATATTGCATGAAATTGACTTTGAATAGAAGTTCAATAGTTTTTGAAAAATAATTCTTTGCTACAATACCTTTGTTATGTATGAGGCTTTTCTTCACATCATTGGTTGGAAATTTTTTTAAGATGCCTCCATTATTTTCGACCTCTTCTCACACATCATGCGAATGTTACTATCACTCCCTCTAAAACAAATGTAAGATTTCTTATCTATATGATTTGTTGTTTAGTGTGAATCACATAGTCAAAATAACAAGATATAGTTTAATAACAACTATGAAAATAATTCTTCAACAAAGTGCCTTTTCCTTCCTCCTCTATAGGGACAATTCATCCCATTTCTTCTATGGAATTTTATTTTTTTTAGATCTTTTTCAGTCATAAAACAAAGAGATTGTTTATGCTCATTGTCAAAATAGCAATTGGGCGCACTCAAGACCTCTGACTATTTTTTTTTAAATGGATGGTGCTCCTTTTTATGCACTTCTATACATGTATAAAATCATCTTCATTTTTTTAATTTTATCTACCAATATTTTTTAACAATATCACTGACAACAATTTTTTTTATAATCATAGGTTAGAATTATGTTTGATCTTTATAATTTCAAGTATTCTTTCTATTTTACATTTTTATTTTTTACAAACATTTTCCTCTTTTTTAGATTTTATTCATTAATGTTATTTTGAAACACTATTAACAATAATTTTCTTTCAAGTATAGACTAAAATTAGATTTGATCTTTATGATCTTTATGATTAGATTTTATTCAACAATGTTCTTTTAAAATACTATTAATAGTAATTTTTCTTTCAAGTATATACTAAAATTATATTTGATCTTTTTGACTATAAAAAATATTATTATATTATTTTTATATCTCGCAAAGGAATAAAGAAACCATAAAAAATCCTCAAAACAAATCATTCTAAACAAATTTAATTAAATAATGGATAGCATTAATTAAGACATTCAAAAAACAACTTCCATTTCACAATAATAAACCCTTAAATTATTCTTCCATCATAAACTATCTCCTACTATGATATAAATTTTGAAATTTCAATCAATGACAAGTTATATATTTTATTAAATCATTAATTGATTTCATAACAAAAATATTTATCTTATTTTATTTAACTCAAATACTATCACAGTTACCTTTGCTCATGGTGTTAAGGTCTATTTATAATTTTTTTTTACATCCACCGAACAAACTATGATTAATCTTTAAAAAAATATGTTATCTAAAAACTAATTATGTGTAATGATACTTAACATGTACTCATGATTTAAAAATTTAATCTATAATTATTTATAATAATGGTCTATTACATAAAAAAGATTATATATTTAGTTGTATTTTTATTTATTTTTCATTCTCTTTCTATATATATTTTTTATGTTAGTCTATAATTGTCTAGATTATTTCAAACAATATTCAACTTTATCTTTTATATATATACATATATATATATATATATATATATATATATATATATATATATATATATATATATATATCCAAAATTATCTATCAAAGATAAAGTTGAATATTGTTTCAAATAATCTAGACAATTATAGACTAACATAAAAAATATATAGAGAAAGAGAATGAAAAATAAATAAAAATGCAACTAAATTCACTTTTGAATAAAATACGCTAGCTAAGTTAGAGCATTATCTTGTATAGAATTATATGAAACCAATATTATAACATAATTAAGCTAAAGGCTTATACAATGGGGAAAGGTCTCAAGATTCTTCTCAAAAGAGACAAAATAGAGAATATACTATTTAAATTGATTCAAATGATGAAACACATTTGATAGGTTGCTCGCTAGTAGGTTGGTCCATGGTATAGAGAAATCCAATGTGTGGGTTTATATGTGGCTAGGCAGGTATGTGGCAAATGTCATTGTCAATGTGGAAAATGTCCTCTCCAAAACCTGCCACTACCCTACTTCCCAGATCTATTTTTCTTAAATGTGAAGTGCATATTTGATGCACCCATCACTTGAGACAAATATTTAGATTTCATTTAAATAGATGTAGGTATTTTTCATTAATTATTATTATTATTTTATTTCAGACAGGATTTTAATATTTCTATAAAATTATTGTGAGATTAAATGTTCTATTTTTGGATTTGAAATATGTAATAAAAAGTAGAACAAACAACTCTTTCTCATTAGGGATCTCTATTTTAAACATCTAAACCATCTAGGGACCTATCTTTTAATAAAGTATAAATTTTTTATCTACATGTATGATTGGAATATATTTGTAATTAAAGAAATAAAATGTAGGTAGTGGAAAATAATATATGTAAATATATTTTAAAAAATATGGAGTGAAGTATAGTATATCAAAATAATTTTAAAAAAAGTATGGTAGCTACAAGTATTGTTAAAACACATAGGATTTTGTAAATATAAAATTAGGGACTTACAAAGCAAAGATATGTAGGCTTATGTGTAGGGCCACATCACTATCTATTTTTTCTGAGATCTCAACTAGATAGGTATTCTCCTAGGGGAAGAGATGCTAAATTTGACTAACTTAAAACACACTAAAGATGGATTTGATATGAAGTAAGAATAATTTTCATTCTCCATATTTTTAATAGTTAGTTTACTACTATTATGACATGACTCACTCAACCCCCTAGCACATATAAGTCATAGGGAAATATTATTTGAAAGGTGAAACTTGCTCCATCAAAATCTAGCACAATAAAAACCATTTGGAAAACTAATGAAAGCTTTCAATCATTACCAAATGCAGAGGATTTGTGAGAGGCTTCCATTCAAAGATATGCATGTCTGCAAAACCAAATATTTAGTGAGAATCTAAGTAGCTAATGTTCCAAAACCTTCAACTTTAAAAAACCCATGACCATATCAAAATTTACCATAGAAATGACTGGTAAGTAACATTCTCATCACATGCTGAAAGCAAGTAATGCTACATGTAAAAAACCTATGACCATAAACCACTCAAAGTTTTACAACTATTTTTAAAAATTTAAAATTATTTTAATATTTACTTTTAATTTAAATTTATATTCATCTCTAAATAAAAGTCTACTTGTGAAATTATTTTTAAAACAATTTTTAAAAATTTAAAATTATTTAAGTATTTCCTTAAATAATTTAAATTTATATTCATCTCTAGAGAAAATTGTGACTATGAAATAGTTCTTAGAAATATTTTTAAAAATTAAATTAATTTACTATTTCCTTTTAATTTAAATTTATTTTCATCTCTAGAGAAAAGTCTACCTATGAAATGGTGAATGAAGGGAAAACATTTCCCAATAAAGCTTCATAGTAACTATATTGAAGTGTTCTCAACATTGCCTTACTAGCATTACTTTCCATCTTGTCTATCCTAACAGATCACTATAGGGACCCATCATCATCTTGGTAGAAAAAACCCTACTATTTACAAAATTGACAATTCTGAGCCACTCTCACTTGCTCCGGTATGCATCCAACCTCTGGTATTTCCTTCTCTATACATAATCTTTCACAAAATCATAAAACCCCATATAATTTTTTTCTTTCCTTGAAAGAATAGATTTCACGTGTAGAGGTGTACTAAAAAAATAAAAAATTCAAGTTAAAATTATGTGCACACAAATAACTATTCTTGGCTTGGGGATTAGGGTTTTCTTTCCACCTAATTTATATCTAATCACGACTGTATTCCTAGCTATTCTTATTATGGGTAGTAAAAGTATTAAGTGGGGCATTTTTTTGTGTGGATTGGCCATGTGTCAAGGAGGATTAACATGCGAGGTTAAAATTACTTCTCCGTTATTTGAATTTGATTGCGTAGGAATTTTTTAAAACTAATTTTATGTCATAGGGTTTCACAATTTTAAATTTTTGAGAGTTTATTTAAATCATGTGAGATGAGTATAGCATAAATATGTATATTTTTAATTTCAAAATGAATTCCACTCTCTAGAATTTAAGGAAGTTTATTAAGTGACTATCAATATTATATGCAAACTATTTGAATCCATTAAACAATTATTTTATTATACAACTATGTTGATTTAGTTTTATGCAACTTGTTCTTATTCACAATGATAAATTAATAAAACCATAATGAGATCTATAACATGCATATGAATTTTCAATGGTCTTGTTAACTACTTTCAATTAGGATTCCCCATGTTCACCCTCATCATTATGAAAGTGGCACCCATGTATAGAGAAAGTTTTTTTTTAAAAAATATATATAATATTCAATATTTACATTGATAATCGCTTCTACTTCCATATATATGACATAACCATAAATATCTTCAGTTATGTAAAAATAAGTATATAATTTTTTTAATTTAATAAAATAGAGTGGCCTTTTGATATGTCGTCTACACATGTTATACTATTGATACAATCCAAGACCATCATCAAAGTGCATGCTCAATTTAAGGTGGAGTGGTCTCAAGGGTTGTTGAAGACCATAGAACTAATTATTGATTATTTTCCATTTTTATCCATAAACAAAGCTAAAGCATATGCAATGTCAAAAGAGGGACAATTGACATCCATAGTATTATATTATCACATTATATTTAATATTAGACATTATTTATATGGTATATATAAATTCTATATATTATAATATATTTATTGTATAAAATAGCTAAATATAAATATATAATTATAACTGATAATTATAGTAATATTTAATATTATATATTAATTATATGGTATATATAAATATTATATAGTTTAATATATTTATTAGATAAAAATAGATGTAATAAGAATATAAATATAAAACACTATAATATATTTATATTATTTAATATCTATAATATCCAGTTGAATTAATTACAAATTATATTTTGCCATCTAAATTGAAAAAGGTGTTAAAAGTTATAATAAAATAAAATTTTATTAATAACATAAATATAAATTCAATTATTATACACATATAATATATTTATATCATATACTATTATATTTTTACATCTGTCCATGATCCCCCAAAGGTTCATCTATGCATTTAACTACCTTTTCAGTGTTTGTTTATTCATTTATCAAACTATGTGGGGGGAAGGGGTCCTTGCTTATTCACCTTTAAAAAATTATTTAATAAGTATATTGTACATATTAAATAAATATAAAATTATAGTTATAAATAGTAATTATATAAAATAGTATAATGATATTTAATATTATGTATTAATTATATAGTATAATATATTTATTGTATATATTCGATAAAAATAAATATGTACTTATAAAATATAATAATGAAATAAGAATATAAATATAAAGTATTATTATATAATTATATTATTTTTTATCTATAATATTATTAAATTATTATACACATATAATATATTGATATCATATATTATTGCATTTTTACATATGTCCACGATCCCTCTAAGGTTCATCTATGCATTTGACCCCCTTTTCAGTAATTATTTATTCATTTATTGAACTATGTTGAGTGAACTATGTTGAGGGAGGGGTCCTTATTTACAACTAAATAGGGGAGCAATTGCCAAAAACTACATGTGTCTTCTTTGGAATTTGGTGAAACAATTTTAGTCAAATACTTATCATTTGATTTTGATGGCCTATTTCTAAAATACAATATCATCTCTTAACTACTGTTACCAACAAATTGGACCATGCGTAGTGTATGGTGAATGTAATTCAAACTATTACATAAAGTTTTGAACTAAAGACCTTAGGGTATATGTTTTGATTAACACTTATTTAAATTAAACTCTTTTTTAAAACATAGATTTGCACTAGAGACCTTAGAGTATATGTTTAGATCAATAGTCATTTAAATTAAACTGTATCTTATAATTTTTTCATAGTGTCAATTTATTTAATTCAATACATATGTTTTTTTAATACATTTAATTTGATATATGATTTTATATTGATACATTAAATTGTATTTTTTTTTTAAATTAAAAAAGGATGTAATAAATTGTAAAATGTTCTTTATTTTTTTTGAAATCAGTATTATTTTGTTATAAAAAAATATGTTTTTTTTATCAAATACATTGGACTGTATATTCTTTCAAAAATGTAAATAGTCATTTGAAAAGAATCAATTTATTTAATTTGATATATATGTTTCTATAATATATTTAATTTAATATGTGTTTTTTTATTAGTATATCAGATTATATGTTTTCTTAAAATAAAAAATGGTCTATTAAATTATTAAATGTTCTTTGTTTTATTTGAAATTGGTGTTATTTTATTAACAAAAAAGTATTTTTTGTTCAAATATATTGAGTTGTATATTATTTCAAATATATAAACAATCATTGAAAAATTAATTTGGACATTTAGCTACCTCAGAATCTAGACTTGTAAGTGCCTAATTGGGTACTAGGAGATGAGTTTAGTGAAAGAATTTTGAGTCCTATGATGCTAACTCACCATGTCCCCAGTTGGATGTTAGAATGTATACACAAAAGGTTTTTAAAGCAAGTTAATGAGGGATCAATCCAATGTATAAAATACTAACAAACAATATTAACAATAACAATTATTTACATATTTTTCTATGTTAATTTAAATTAAATTGTATCTTTAAATTGTTTTCAAAACATAGGTTTAATTCTAAAAATTCAATTTTCTTATTTCGTATTCCTAATTTATTTAATTAAAAAATAATATTAAACAATAAATAACATTAAAGTTGTTAATATTTTTCTTTAAAATTCTATTATGTTACATTTTAAATATTATAAATAAAATAACTAAGAAAATAATGATTGATATTTGAAAGTCCATAAATTTATTAAAATAGTTAGGAAAATAAATAATGTTTGATATTGGCAAATCCATATATTAGTTTACATCAATAACATATTTATTTAAAATATTGTGTAAACTAATAAGATTTATAAATAATACACTATTGTAACATTCAATCAAAAATTAAATATATTTATATATAAAATACACTATTATAACATAACATATTCACTTAAAAATATTGAAAACTAATTAAACTTATAAAGTATACACTATTTTAATATTCAATCACAAATTAAATATATATTTATAAATGATACACTATTGTAAAATTTGATCACAATTTTTAATCCAAATATAATAATGCTTTAATGCAGATTTTTAAAAAAATGCATTTAAATATATTATCTTATAATATATTATTTTTTTTGAAAAAATACATTAAAATATATAAACATATGTTATTAACTACAATACTTACATATTCAAAAGATAAATTATGTAGTCAAAAATATCTATGCATTCAAATTACAATTTAAAAAGTAAAAAATAATAGTACTGTATATATATTCTATAACATGATATGTAAAATAATATATAATTTTTATTGAAAACAAATATTAAAATATATATTATATTATTTATTACAATATGAAAATATATATTTCAAAATATAAAATAAAAATTAAATTGTTCTAGCACCTACAGATTAGGACATTTACATGCAACAAAATGAAAATAAACAATATTAATCACAACATTTATTTATATTTTTTTAAGTTCTTTTCAAATTTTAAAAATTGTAATAGTTATATATGAGTTTTAATTAGTTATATATAAATTATAAATTAAAAATAGTTTTACAAAATATGATAAAATTTATGTAAAATATGTAATCTAGTTTCTGAAGTGTCTGTCATTTATATCAATAATCAACATTTATTTACATGGTTGTTTACATGATGATGTAAGTTCATTTCAAATTTGAAAAATTATTAAAAACTAAATTAGTTTTTTTCTTAGTTATATTTATGCATTTTATTTAGTATTAATAATACCTGTATATTTATTTTGTTTATGTTCATGCACCATATTTAATGTTAATAATATTTATATTCTTATATGATACTATCCATTTTTTAAATCAGATATATTTGAACATGACAACTAGGAGTAAAAAAAAAGTGATATTATACCAAAGGAGACTCCAACATTATCTTTGGTCATAAAATAACTACAATACGATGATAATTTCAATAGAAAATAATTTGTCAATCATATTGTGCATCATATAATTCAAAAGCCTCCTATTACCTTTATTAAACAAGACTTAATGAAATGTTTCTCAATTGTCAATCCTCATACAATTTTCATGACAAGTTTTAAAAGCAAGAAAAAATATTATAGAGGCTTTGAATTAATATATAATATAGTTTAAGATGCTTTAAAATATGAACCTGAGCATATATTAACTCGGAATGGAATCAACTATCCCAATCCTAGGCCCAAAACCCAATGTCCAAATAAGTAAAAAAAGATTCAAAATGTTAAACATTTCAAATCAACTTGATTTCTAAGTTTATATGTAATTAATAAAATAAAAAGATTACCTTTTCTATATCAAGAGGATCTCATCCACTGTTCCAATATCTTCTATGAATTTTACTTAAATATTTATGTGTCCAATATGTTATATGGTTTTAATACAAAGGCAACACAAAGGCAAATTTTGATATATTTTTATACTAGCTCAAAAAATTTATTATAATTAATTATTGTATAAGTGACTTGAGATTCATATTTTATATATTATATATCTTGCATTTAATAAATATTATAAGTAATAACTAGAACATTATCAAACTTATCATTACTACATTTTCAATTTGATTTATAGGACACCACCCATACCAACTACAAATGCATTAGATATTTTTATTTATCCTTTAATTTCCAATCTCAAATAATGTGTAGTCATGGAAAAGAAATTGAAATCATTGAGTCATCAACTTCAAATATGAAGGAGAATGCATTCAGATGATAAATTGAACTACAATAAATAAATAAATTCATACAAAAACAAATGGACTATTGAGGGTAGAGTAATAAAAATGGGATATTACGTAATTACATAAACATCAATGGTTTGGGGTAGGTTTTTAGATTCAATGTTCTTGATAGTGAGGGAGATGACATTAATATAACTTCCTTTGGTCAGACAATAAATCTTTACTTCAAATATATTTAAGCCTAAAATATATATTCAATTAAAAATCATACATTAAAATTTGACAACAATAAATATAATAAATCAAAAAGCCCATAGTAGATCATTCTCAACATGATATTTTCTATTAAGCATTGGTCTTAAGAGGATTATACCATCCCATTATTCCAGTTTGAGTTCAAAATAATTAAGGATATTAAAAATGTAACTTCATACACAAAGATTAACATTATTGGTATTGTTATATCTATTACTAGTGTATCTCATTTTAAAAGGCCTGATAGAACCCTAGATGGTAAGAGAACAATAATATTTCAAGATAGTTCTAAATTCAACATCCAAGTAACCCTTTGGGGAGTATACTGTGACAAAGAGGGGAAACTACTAGTGGATATCTATTCTTCTACACCATAATTGGCTATAATTTTTTCCATCTAAAATAGTAAATTACAATTATATAATGAGAAAATAATAGGGACTAGTTCATATACATAACTTTTCATCAATATAGATATCCACTAGGCACATGAGGTTAGGACATGGTTTGACCAAATCAAGAAAACTCTACAAGGGCCTTTTGTTAGTGTAAAACTGAGTCATCATAAAATAATTGAAGACGTCCATAAATCAAGAGTGGTTAGATAATAAAATTAATTTACATTAGATGCTACAATAATACAAATTAAAATTATTTTTTTTTGTTATCTTGCTTGCACTAATTTAATTAATAATAAAAAAATGTCAAAATAAAATGATTCAAAATAATGATGTAATGTGGCATTGTCCAAAATGCCACATTATGTTCAAAACTATGAATATAAGTACATAATGAATTTAATATTGGAAGATGCTATAGGAACAATATAGAAAATAACATTTGATGATGTTGTTATTACATTAATGGGTATCACAATAAAAATTCTACAAGAGATATCAACATCACCTGATGAGGTTAGGGAAGTTATTAGGAAAGTGTTAGTCTATAGTTACCATTTCATAGTGTCAACAAAATAAAAAATGTACAATGACAAGGAATAATTATATTGTACCATATTGAATGCAATTAAAGATGAATCTACACTAGCAAATACATCTTTCATTGATGCATTTGATGTATATTAACATTTATTAACTATACAACTAATATAATTAATTATAGTCTATGATCAGTTGCATTTATATAATACGTAAATAAAATTGATTTTGAAAATTGTTTGTTGGTATTATTCATTTTCTAACAATTTATTCACCATATTGTAAAATGTTCAATAGACCTTTATTTTTTTTGAATTTTGTATCGAATTATATATTCGATAAGTTTGTGATCTTCTACAATGGTGTGTTGTAAATCTATGACTTTTAGTGTTTTTAAAGTCTTAACCCATGGTTGGTTTTGTATTGACATATACATAAGGATTATTGTAGAACTCTAAATCAAATAAACATGTCATTGTAACATTTTCTTAACTTTAAGGACCCTTTTTTTTATTACTTTAGATACTCATTTTTGTAACATTTTCTTTGCAGTTACTATTCGATACATTTTTTGATCTTGTAAAAATTGAATACAAACCTTTGAAAAATATGGCTCTTGTAGCAAGCCAAGGACCAATTAAACAAGAAAACATAGAGGGAGAATAACATACACATTTAGATATTGTTTCTAATATTAAGTAGTATGCATGAGAATGCAATGAAATAGGCATGGTTCAATTCCAAATAATTTTAACTATATTGAATGATGAAATAGACTATGAAAAATGTAGTTAAAGAATACTTGAACAGTAACGGCTAATATGAAAATTGTGAAAAAAATAAAATGGAATATTAGAAAAGCAAACAAAAAGCATTCCTATATATATGGTCAATTACTAGATTTGCTAAAAAAGCTTTTAATTAAAAAAACCCAATAATTGTTATTGATATCAAGAGACAAAAGTGATGCACAAAAGGATCCCAAAGCAATTAATTAACCAAAAGAGGATATTTAAATATTATCTATTTTCAGTTGGTATAAATTTATCTATACATAACCCTTTTAATTTTTTTGTAATTAGTGCTTCTATTATGACCATTGTAGATACTAATGGGAAGTGAACACTCAAATAAAAAGGTCCATTTTAATTATGAAATACACATGGTTGAAATAAATTCACATCGATGGCTTCAATACCATAAAAAAAATATATACTTACCCACTACTTACATATGAAGCTATTAGCCAACCTCAAGGAAAATTCCATGAAATAATATATAGTTTTTCTTCAATACATACATGCTCCATTTGTAAAGAATCATATACAGTCATTCAAATAAGAAATTATCATAATCACCTTACTTATTATCAATGCATTGGTGAAACAAACATTAACTACTTTCGTGTAGTGAATAATATGAACCTAGGTATATAGCCTAAAGTTCTATCTAATCTCACTCAAGTTAAAGAAATGCTTATTGTAAGAGTTAATCCAACACTTGAGGTAACTGATACTTGTGGTGGAAAATACAAATATAATGACCATACTATTATTTTCCCACAAGATATATCTTCTATTGTTAATTACCTACCACACTAACCTATAGACCTTGATATCTTAGTATTAAGAAGAATTGGATCGGAAAATAAACCATATGATTGATTTGTAAGAAAATCACATGTTAGTGAAGAGCATTATAAAATGGAAAATGATCCCTACTATAGATATGTTCAAATTGACTACAAAAACTAGATGCTCTACCATCAAGGCCTATTTATATCTCCTCACTCTTTCATTAAATCACAATGAAGTTTCAAGATCTACCAATTACCAATGTTAACTTTGAAGATGAGATAGATGTACCTATAAATCTACAACACCAATAAACAACATCATTTATAGATTCTCTTACAAATGAATGAAGAGAGGTCAATCATATAAGAGACTATGTGAACAACAAAAACATTGGAAACCCACCTATAATTAATTGTCCATATGTCAACAATTTATTTGTCAATGAATACAACACCAAGGGATTATTTCCTATGGTATTTATGACTCTTTTTCCAATAGGTGTTTACATGTTCCAACAACCTCATATTAAAAAGCTCTAGCTACATGAATATTCTTTGCACTTGCTTAGATATCAAGATAACCAATTTGGAAGCCACCCATGCTTCTATTATTTTCTTTTAAACCTAATTATGTGCCATCGAAGCCAAGCTACATCAATAGTATTTTCAAAGAGAAACATTGAAGATAACTTGCCACTCAAAAGTTTAGACATACGTTCATATTTAACAAAATTACCTAATGCCCTAATGCAAGTATTATAGATCAATTAATGCATTTTGAGTCAATGCAAGAGGTACATGTGCATTTTGGTCAATATGTAGAAGCAAATTAACAATATGATAAAACAAATGGGATCACTAACACTGTTCTTCACTTTGAATTCAATAGACACTAGATGCCTAGACATGTACAAAATCAAGCCAAAAGCCTCAAATTTTACCCTAGAGAACACAACCCAAAGGAAAAATCAGAACCTAATTGTGATTCCCCATCTCACATCTTTATACATGGAAAAAAGGTTTGCAATCTTCTGTGATGAAATTCTTAATATAAATCTTCATAGCAAAGACTATTGGTATAGGTATTCATATTGAAATTATGTTTATGTTTATATATATATATATATATATATATATATATATATATATATATATATATATATATATATAAGGTTAAAATTATTTAATGTATTTGTTATACTCAAGTATGAATGGTAACAGAGAGGATCTACACACATCCATGGATTCATATGGTTAGAAAATGCACCAAACATGGATACACTAAATTAGGAAAATGCAATTGAGATTGATTTTATAAATAAATATTTTGATCAACATGTAACATCATAGAACCCATGAAATAATGATAGCCTCTAGAAAAGAATCCACTATTTTAATCTTGATGACCCATGCTTGCTCACCACTGATGTAATATTACATAGCAATCCTCAAAAACATTAAGAGGAACTTCTAAACCAAGTTAAATCTCACATAATGTGAAGTGAGTTTACATGTTTACAAAAAAAGGAATGACTTTAAAATGCAAATATAATGCCCCATGGTCATTACAAGCAAATTCAAGCATGCTAATTAATAGTCAAGGACAAAAGACCTATCTTCCATCATGAAATGATGAAATATTAAATATCCATAATGCAAGAATGATTTCAATATGAAGTGAAAATATAGGTTACCAACCAGTTATTTATCGGTACCCTATGCTCAAATATATAGCAAACTATTTTGGAAAAGCTGAAAGCAAATCTGAAAGCTACCATCATATGCTAACAAGGATATCATCTATAATTGGAGTTAAAAGCATAGCCAGGACTGTATATATCAATGTTATATCAAAGACTATTATTGATCAAGACATATGTGCATAATAAGCATTCCACATGTTTCAAAGATACCTTTAATAGTTTGCAGTTGGACCTTCACTATGTTATCTATTAGTAAACAATTCTTTAGATGAGTTCTTCAAAGTGCATCTACTAAAAATAATCTACATCTTTCATCGATGCATATCTAAAATTCTCTTCTTTTTTTGACAAAATGCCACTCATTGAGGTTACTTGGACATGGTATTACAATATTAAGAGGAAAAGTAATTAATGAAAAAATAAACCAAATCAATCAATTATTCATATATTCCCTCGTTTCTCCTCCATGCCTACTATTGAATCACCATTATATGAGGATTTATGTTGGACAGAGATCTTAATTTACAAAGCATTCTATAAAATTATAGTGGACATTGGTTTGAATAAGGTAGACATTATTAGACATTGGGAAGAAATAAAATATTCTTAAAATCCATGACATACTGAGTGAATACCTATAGAAGAAAATAATAATATCAAGACAAGTAGTGATGATAGTGATAATAAAGAACATATAAAATGGGATATGGAAATGTATGAGAGAAATATTATCTCATACACACCCATATAGAAATGCTAAGATAGATGACATCAACATGTTTGGACTCCATGACTTAGACAATAGACACAACAAAAATCATTCAGATATCCTTCTCAACTTGCACATAACTACACAATAATTCATAGATTCACAACATGCAATGTTAAACGATGCAAACATTGAGTGCAATAACAAACCAATACCATATGAGTTGTCAATTACTCAATAGATAACCTTTAACATAATTCACCAAAATTCTCAAACAGGATCATAGGGTACATCATTTTAAATGATTGTACAAAGAAAAATAGGGACAAGCAAATCTTACTTGATAGGCATAATCAAAAACATGTTGGATAAGCTTCAAGGAAAAATCAACTCTCCCCTACTTTCTTATTGCTTCAAATGGTATTGTAACATTTGACATAAATACATCGATAATACATTCAACACTTCATATCCCTATCCAATAAATGAATGTGCTGGAGGGATAAACATTAACAACTTTTCTAGAAGAAATGAGACACATTCAATAACTGATCATACATGAAATGAGTTTTATAGGGCCAAAAATGCTTAGTAAGATAAATAATCGATTGCATGAAGCATTTTCTCAATAAAATGATAAAGACTTAGGTAGTTACTCAATTATACTCATTGGAGACCTGGGACAAATCCCACATATAAACAACATTTTGGTGTATGCAAGAAGATCTTTTAGGTGCACATTTGATACAGTTGTTACATTAGAAACAAATTTTTGCCAATAGGGATGCACAACAAAAAAATACAATTCAATAATTTATAAACTAACATCAGAGATTCAAACCCAACAAAACAAGATTAGAATATGCTCATGTCAAGAACAACATCCTTCATACCTCTAGAAGAATATATATTTTTTAAAAAGATCTACTCATTTATATGCAATAAATGTATTGGTAATAATGCATAATAAGCAAATGTTGAAATCACTAAATATGCCAATTGACTTATGTAGAGCCAAACAAAGCAAAAAAATAAATACATCTAACCACAATGACACTCAACTTGAGCTAGTTGTGCTTCTATGTAAGAAATAAAAAATTATGTTAATATTCAATCTATGGGTAAGAGAAGGATTAGTTAATGGAGCTATTAGAGAAATTGTAGACATCATCTATAACTTAGATTCAAATCTACCTCTCTTATCCATATATACAATTATTGCATTCAAAAAATACTCTAGCCCCCCATGGGATGCAAATAATCCTACACGTGTATCAATTGATCCTATTACACAAGATAATCACAGGTAGATGCCTATAAAAATAGTATGGTCACTAACTATATACAAAGCACAAGGAATGATACTGAATAAAGCAAAAATTGATATTGGAGACGTTGATCACCAAGAACTAACATTCATTGTTGTATCAAGAGTACGTTCAATCAATGACATGTACATCTCTCCTGCATTTACCATTGAATGCTTTACAAGAATGAAAAAAGTAAATATGTAAATCTTCAAAAATTCGAAGAGAAAAGATTAACAGAACTACCTCTTCCACACCATTCATAAGAACTCTAGCTTTGTAATCAATATTGTATACAATCAAAATAAAAAGAGAGAGATATCCATAACTATTGTTACATACAATGCATTTTATAGATTCAACAATTTCATCATTAGTAAGTATTATAAAAACTGATATAATATTAAAATATAAATTATACAATCTAATATTAATATAAATTATATAATATATATAATAATAAATTTTTAATGTAAATAAAATTTATAATAAATATTATATAATAGTTTCATAAAGCCAATCAAAAAAATTGATAACTGAATTACGTGACATAAAACTAAAAAGAAAATAGTGAAAAATAACAATAAACACTTAGCCAAAAAACTACAAATTAAAATACTTTATCATTACAACAAGCCAAATATGCTAATAATATCTCAATACATCAATACACTAATTACATAATAACATCTGAATGCACTAATCACACGTCTCATTTGGGATTTCAGATCACAAATATTTAGTGAACAACTAAAAAATATGATTGTAGTATCATTTTTCAACCAAACATATACAAGAAACAATTATTTAACGACAATTATGTTCAAGACTCATACCTTTAGAAGAAAAAAAAGAAAATTTTAATTGGTACAAGATAACATTTTGAGGATTAAGGGTTATCTTTGAAGTATAAAAAATTGCGACCTTTTTTTTAATCAATAAGCAGGAATAATAAATTTAGCCACAAAAACATTCAACCATATGATGTCACATACGTGACTCTTAATGTTGAAAACAGGAGCACCAAATTATATTATATTAATTTGATGTGACAAATTTATCGTTAAATTAATTTGATTGACAACACTCTCTATAAAGATGTCATTTCCGTGTGGTTCATTTCATGTGAACTTTTAAGAGCAACTTTTCAACGTTCCCTCACCCCTTCGTCACCAATTTTTTTTTTTTTTTTTCCAAAGCGAGCCAGCCCCCTCGACTTCTCTGCCTTCATGAAAAAGCAGGATGGTGTTTTACGTGACAATATTAGTAATTAGCAATGTTGAATAAAAGGTGCATGCCACTTTCCTTTTCAACCCTTCACTACATTTCAAAACCCTCGTTCAAACATGACGTTTATAAAAGGAAAAAAAATCTGCACTCTCAGCTACTGCTGGCAAGGTTCGATTAATGCTATACATTTAATTTTAGAGCACAAAAGCTTCAATGTATGTTTTTCTTTGTTAGGAAACCATATACTTTATAGTAAAAGAAAACTGATATAATGTGAATGTAAATTATATATTCTATAGCAACAGGAAAATAATAGAATGTGAATATAATAACAAAGATAATTAAATAGATAAAATATTTAATATGTGTGAGACATGGTAAAATTTTAGTGAGTTAATGAAACATTTATGGTGTAAGATACCAAACTTTATTAACTCTAAGATGAGCATATTACATGTGAATTCACAATGTAGATTACGTGTGAACTCCACAAAGATAAATACGCTTAATTGACAAAACAGAGTGAAAAAAGTCATTAAGACTTTCCTTCCTAAAAACAAAATTCAGTGGAATTCATCTTCTTAGAAATAAAAGTTCGACTCCTTTATTTTTTACTTTAGGGGGCATTAGAAGAGGGGGCACGTTACCCCCGCTGGACCCCCCTGCGATAACGGTGGGGGGTCATTGCCCCCCAACACTCCTCATGTCGAGGAATGGGCTATAAACCATAGCGTAAAATGATCTAAAATTTACTTTTGTTGTCACATATCTAACAATATCCACCTTGACAAAAATTTCTACTCGATATCTTGTCGACCAACTCATCACCTTTTCCACAAGTCAAGAGAAGTCAGACACCATTTTAGTTTCTCTAACAAAACTGGTTTTGTGAACATATCACCACTATTTTCCTCTATGTGAACCTTTTCAAGTGCTACTTTTCCTTTATCAATCACATGTCTATCAAGATGGTACTTTACCACAAGATACTTTGTCCTACTATGATAAGATGGATTCTTAGCCAAATAAATTATACTCTGACTATCACATAATACCTTCATTTTGTACTGCTCTCTTCTAAGCTCACACAATAGGCCCTCTAGCCAAATTACCTCATGACAAGCATGATAGGTAGCCACATATTCTACCTTAGTAGTTGACGCAACAATAGTCTTTTGAAGCTTCAACATACAACTAATAGGCCCATCTATAAATGTAAAAACGCAACCATATATTGATCTTCTTTTGTCCATATCTCTTGCAAAATCAGAATCAACATATACACAAATAAAATTTCCAATAGTGGGGTAGGGGGAGAGCGGAGAGGGAATGAGGTGTTACCCCCCACACCCCCTTGATCGAGGAGTGGGTTATAAACTGCATCGCAAAAAGATCTAAAATTTAACTTTGTTGTCACATATCTAACATTCCTATGATAGGATGTCATTAGTAAGTATGTATTTATTGAATGTTTGATGTTCAAATTAAAAATATTTTATAAGTTACAAAAATAATTTTTTACTAGTTTTTTTGTATTAGTTTACAAAATAACTCATTATTTAAATGTTTGTAGTATAACATTATAAGTGTACTAACAACTAGCAGTTGCACTAGGGAAGTACAATGTAAATGTCTACAGAGTGAGATAATTAAAGACCATTTTAATGAAGAGGCAATTCTGATAGAAGATGTAGCTAATGTCATTTATTTATTTATTTATTGAAGTAGATGGATGTTGCATTTGAAAATCTTCCATATCGGTTAAAATAAAAGGATAAGAAATACAAAGGTTTTATAAGGATTGAACTGTTGACATTACAATAAAATTTCAACCATGTTATTTAGTAGTACCAATATCATTTTTTCCCTATTGTTACATTACTCCTCGTGACTTGTGTATTGTCAAAACCTATATCAATTTCAATGGATGTTATTTGAGGTTGCCTTGAGTTATATGATAAATCAATATATATGATAATTATTTACATACCATATTGGGCATGTATAATTTTAAAAATGTATAACCACAAACATTGAAAATTCATGTAATTTTGTGTCATTTATATTAACTATAGATTTAATTTCATGAAGAGCATCATTAACCAGTCCAAACTTGTCACACAAATTGGACTTGAGCATAATTTTTTTCCTTTTATTACAAAAAAAAATGGTATTTAATTATTCATCATCAGGGTCTCTAAATTTGTTTTTATTGTTACACTATTCACTACTCTGTGTGATTGACAAATTTCATGATTATAAAATTTTCTTGTTATGTGTAAAAGCCAATGTATATAGTGTATATAACTGAATTCATAAATGAAATCATATCCTTTATTAATAATACAAGTACTATCTATTCAACACATTAAAAATTATCAATATTCAAATTTGTTTTCAATGACAAACACTTTCTCCCCCTTTAACAAAATGACAAAGTGGGCTCACCTTCTGATCTTGAGGACTTGTAAATTTTAAAATGTTTTCAAAGCCAATATCAAGAAAGGATATCTTGTAGGAGATGATAAAAACTCCCCCTATCACTGTACATATTGTTTCTTACCAGATCTTCATAGTATTGCTCATTGACAACACACCATCTTGACCATGCCTTGTTATATGAAGAAGAAACACACACTATCAAGAAAATGGGAGTGATCACACCTTATTGACACTGAGAGGGACTCCCCCTAAGTCTCTTAACCTAGGTTACCTTTGAGTACCTTTAGAACATCTCCAACCATAATGGTACCTCATAGTTGCCTTCAAATTTTCTCTCACAAGTCAACTCCATGATTACTAATAGATTTTCAAGTCATATTCAAAACATGAAAAGTGTTCAAAATAGATTGATAGACTCATATAAGAGCAATCATACCCTGGTCATTTAGTGATCTCAAGGTGTTCCTTGGAGATTATGCTAGCTCCAAAGACTTCTTCCATACCTTTAGATCACAAATACACACTTCTAGATCAAATATTGAGGTCAGACTCATTTTGCAACCCATAAAATCATGAAAAGGTTTTTTACCTTTTAGCTCTTATGTATAGACTGGCATACCTGAGAGGATTCAAAAGATATTCAAACCCTAAAACCACCTAGATCACACCTAAATGAGGTAAAAATACCTTTTTATCCCATAATGTTACCTTGAACACTCACCAATCTTCATTTGACACCTGAAACTAGTTATTTTGTGTATATACACCCTGTGTATACCCCTGCCACTATGCCAAAACACCTTAAAATGATCATGGAAAACTTTTGACAATTCCTCACCTCCTTTTGTATATTGACACATCAAATCTAACTTGCCTCCATACTTGACTAGCCTTAAATATCTCAAAAACATAAATTTTTCATGATGAGCTCTCACTAAGCAGTGATCACTAAGTAAAATGGAGAAACTAAACAAATGATCATTAGAGCTAATTGTGACCAATCCAATGCATGAAACATCATAGAATATACTTGAATAAGTCTTCTCTACACTCTATACCAACCTTATCTTCATACTTCACGATTTGACCTATCGAACAAAGCATCAAATTTTGACTAAAACATGCTTTTAGGACCAATGTCCCTAAAAAGAACTCTTGAAGATTTTCATTACAAACATATGGAGAAATATCATGAACTTATTGTCCCCCATTATTTAATGACCTTATATGATCAATACAATGCTTGATAACTAAGATTATCAATTTTATATAAAAAAAATTATTGATCTTAAAGACCAATCAACAACTCTACATACCTATGTATTGATTGGCATCTTGTACATCATCTGGACCACACATACTTGATTCCAAATATAAAATATGTCTCATAAGAATCATAGCTAGAGACACCCACCTGTCATACAGAGACAAAATGTCCTATAACTTAGGACTCCCATATCTCCATGATCTCAGTTGACTTGTTGTCCTGCCTCATCATCAATTTGACTTTGACTAAGTTCTTGGATTCATTCTTTCCTTTTAACTCAAAATACTTCTTGATCTTATTTTCCCATTGAAAAGATAAGGCTTGATCTTTGACACTTAAACTTATACCTTATTCTGTCATGATAAATAGTCCATTTTGGACCTATTTCTCATTCACCTCCTTGGGTCTCCATTAGTTCTGGCTCCTTTTCTTCATGTTATGATAATCATTCTTTAAATTAGAATACCGACCATTCCTACAAAACCTTGCTATGTGACCTATCTCTTGACACTTGAAACAAAGGAATTTCCCTAATTATACATACCTTGTGTATGATCCATATGATGACTCCTTGAATTTTCATTATCCCATTCATGTACCTGATCATTTTGTCTCTTGATTAAGTCATTGTAAAACCTTATTATATGACCAATCCATTAACACGTGTAGCATAAGATGTCATGTTTTTCCTTGTGGACATATTGATTATATTGAGTGATGATGTTCTTCATGCTTGTCATTATCTTGCTCATAATTCCATGAAAATCTCTTACTAGGAGCCTTTCTTTTGTAATCATTGATTCTATGACCAAACTAATGACAAGAATAACAATATCCATTAAAGGAGTTATTATATCTTATTGCATTATCTTACTTGATTTCATTTGAAATTTTGTAGCTTTTGAAGTTGTCCTTATTCAAATTGGCATCCTTCTTGTCTTTATGATTAATCTCTTGGATTATCATCACTATCTTCTCAATATTTTTGTCCTTTTGAACATATTCATAGGATCCTATGCCTGATTTGTCATTTGAGATCTTTTCATTGCTCAATAGATAATTAATATCGATTGTACTTTTCTCAAATTTATGATATGTTTCAAGCATAATCATATCTTGATCTAGTTTCACTTACAAAGACTCCATCTCTGATTTGTATGTGACACATTCTTCAACCTTACTCTTCATCACTTCAACAAGGGTAAAAACGTAAGTTTCAAGATGTTGAGTGATCTCATCATGCTCTTTGACTTCATTGCTCAATATTTTTTCAAATAAGCCAATTTACTCCTTACAAGACTTGATCAAGGATGCTTGATTTATGTTCTTGCCTTTTAGTAGCTTCATCTCTTCTAAGGTATTTAGATATTGGTATTTAATAGTGAATTTATCATCTTGTTCCTTTGAACTATCTCCACCAAAGAGATCTCTGCCTAAAGAACATTCACCTTTATCATCCCTAAGCACCATGAACAATGTCTCCTTATTTTCATCATGAGATGAATCATCATTGTTAGATGTGTTTCATTCTTCTTCAACATATGAGTTACTATCTTATTCATGATAAAGACTCTTACTACCTTTGTATGTCTCATTTCCATTTCTCATATTGAATGACTTTTTGTACTTTCTAGGACCCTAACATTTCTTGTGCTCAGTCTCATGGGATTCCTTATTAGTTTCCTTATGTTCAGACTTGCCTCTATCTAGGCACTTATCTTGAAAATAACCAACTTTACCAAATTATAAACATTTCAAAGGAAGATTCTCTTCATATTTAGCTAATCCCACATTTAATTTTATTACAATCATGGCTTCAAGTTGATCGTCACTAAGATTAAAGTCTTCAATACTTAATTTGGTCTTCTTACCTTTTGTCTCCTTAATCACCTTGAAGGTTGATTACTTCTTTGGTGGTTTGTCCTCATTGACTCTCATCTCATAGGTAGTAATCATGCCATGTAATTCATCCATATTCATCTTGGTGTGATCATGACTCTCTTCTATTGTATAAATCTTTGAATCAAACTTGAGGGTAAGATACCTTAATACCTTTTGTACAATTGCAACTTATTAAATATCTTCTCCAAGACCTTTGATAGTGTTTAACACCTCATCAAACCTTAGAAGATAGCATGCCACATTATCCTCTTCCTTCAATTTGAGGCCCTCAAATTAATTTTGGTAGGTCTATAATTTAGCTAATTTAACCTTTGAATCTCCTTTATAGATGGTCTTTATCTTATTTCATATTTCCTTGGCATATTTGTAATGGATTACCTTGGTGAACTCAGCATTTGATAATCCACAAATGATAGAAGCCATAGCTTTCAAATTGTTCCCACTCAACTTTTTGTCAGCTACACTAGTTAAAGGATTAGGAGGTGTGGAATAACCATCGATAATAGATTTAAAAATATCAAAACCTAGATACATGATGTAGGTATTCACCCTTTAACTCCAAAAAACATAGTTGTATCCATTGAATAGTGGTTATTGCTTAGTAGAGAAACCACCTTGCAATTGATGACTGTCCATTGTACCTAAGATCACCTTCAAGTGGTTAAACTTGTAAAGAAGGTATGTCTCTGATACCAATTGTTAGAGGTACAATCTCTGAGAGGGGGTGAATTAGTGATGCAATTAATTCAATTCCAATTATAAAGACTTCAAAGTCTTAAGCATTCAATCATAAATATTCATGAAGCATATAAACCATTCATAAAGAAAGCTATGCAATATCAATGGCACATAACACATGAATTATGTTGGAAACCATCATGGGAGGATAAACCCCATTCTTAATCTTTCAAACACATAGACTAAAATCCTATATGAAATCACAAACAAGATACCTTTAGTGAATCACCCACTTCACAAGGAACACCCAACCCTAAGCATGAACAAGCACCAACTTGTCCTAGATGTTGAGCCCCAACATAATACCTCTAATGTCACAAGATCCATAACTATGATTGCCTTTCAATATGATGGATAAATAATGTATAACACCTCTCTTCAATCATTCGCACTCTCTCAAGCCTTCACACACAAACAATGCAATCTAAAACACCCTTTTTGGATCACTCTATATTTCTTCACTCATATTCAATCTTCAATCCTATAAGGACACTATTATAATATCAAAAATATGACTTATAGGTCGTGCATAAATTCGTCAACCTACTATGATCTTAAATCCATCTACCAAACACACTCACACTTCACTATACTTTTCATATCAACTCTAGAAACTTTCACATTTATTTATGCTCTTTATAGAGCCATCACGAGCATTACCTTCTTGGTTGGCCATTTGACATGCCTTCATCCTTAAGGATTTTATTACACTTGAAATATAATAAAAATAATAAACATAGGTCAACCATATCTTTGATACACCACCCTTAAGAACCAACACCTTTCAATTAGGATTAAGAAGCCCTTACAGGTCCATAGAGACCTATTCATTCAGCACTTTACCAAGAAAAATGAGGAACACAAGATCCTTTAAAATCATATAGGTCCATGCCACATGACCCTTATGACACTCTCAAGTGATTAAATTCATCAATACACACCTATTCATATGAAAAACTTATCAAATATCTGCCTTGTACATGAAAGTAGCATGAAGAAACCAAAAGTTAATTTTTAAGCAATTGTTTATATTGAAGATAAATTGGTCAAACCTCAAAAATACATAAAATTATCCCTATGGAGTTTACAGCAATATAAAATAGATAATTCACCTTTAAACATCTAAAAACTATCTATAAAAAATCAAACATCCTTTTCGAGTCATCGACAGAAGAAGGTCAAACCCTCAGTAAACTTTGGACCTCAATAAATATAAGTATATGACCAGTCAAACCTTCAATTTTTTTTGGGATTTCTCTTGAAATTATCTACCACTTTTACTTTTATAACACTATAAAATTCTCCCAACATCAAAATTTATATCCAGAACAATGATGACTAGTTTTCTTTTGTAAATTCAAATATCTGAATTCCAATGGTCACTTTTTAATGAAAATTTGGATATGGAAAATAGATACATATGCCTAGGAAACCAAATTTACACTACCATAAATTTTGATAGATACCATGTCAATACATGAATTTTTAAACACATGATATATGCACAAACCTTAACAAACCCATGTGACCATTTTTTGTTGACACCTTCACATGTGAGAATTCGCACATCATTAATCTACTTACTCACCCTAATTCTACAAAAGACTAATTAGACCTAGATGACCACAAGGATGAACCAAATAGAAACCTTGCACTTTCAAAATAATTACAATCACTTTTAACACCCCATAAGGCCTAAAAAAATGATCACATCATCAACAACATCCCAACCTACATATCCAACCAAATATTGAAGATCCATGCATGATTACTGAAGCACACTTTGTCATTGAGTAGCTAGCAACATTGACACATAATTAACACTCGTTTCCAACTCATGGACACTCTTGGACACCTTGGAGACATAATTAATAACACCTTCACTCTTTCAAATAAGTACCATACTAATTTTATTCCATGAAAATGAAGAAAATTGAATAAAGAGTTTGGAAGCCTACCTAAACTCCATAATGTTTTGGGTGTTATTCCTCAACTTTCAAGGGGATATACCAACTCTAATAGCTCTCATATCCTTCCAACATGTATCCCCTATATCATAATAAGTGATCTCCCCTCTTACTTAAGGGTGCAACACAACTCTCCCAACTACTCCCTACATCAACCCAGACCTTAATCAAAATAAAATCCCTTTGTATAGGTAGCTCTTATAGACTCAAGACTAATTAAATTATATCCAACTTTATGTCTCCTCATTGGTTTTAAGTTCATTTTTTCTCTTGGATAAGATTCCAACCACCACTAGCTATAGTTTAGATGTTATGGTCTATTTCAAAAGAGACATCAAAAGACAAGGATAAGGTAGTATTTTTTTTATGAATTAGAATTATAAGGTTATCCATCTAGATACATGCTATAGCTAAGACAAGAAGGAAAAAAAAAAATAAGACATCCCATGACTAAGACTACTCAAGGGAGGGTTCATGATCAAAGGCAAGGCTTAGGTGATATTTTCATATTTGGAATAATCTCTTTCTTATCCTTTGTCCTATTCCTGTATACTCAATGCACACATCAAATTACCTAGTTTAGTAAGTGAAGTTTTATAATAAACCAAAGTAAGAGCATTCCCATAATCAAATCCACATAGCATTGTTAATTCACATGCATATAAGCAATGATACAAGCATAATTTAATCATATTTCCAAAAGCATATACATATTAATCAATATAGCACCACACATAAGGAAGAGTAAGAAATAGAATTATCATAATCATATCCACCTAATTTTTATGCTTATAAGCAATGAAACCAACATCATTTAATTATATGTCTACAAACATCAATAGGTTCATTAATATTAACAATATACATAAGGAAAGTAATCATGCCTACCTTCTTAAATGACAATTTAACGTAATTGATAAAAGGTATTTTCATGGTCTCAGGTCGAGAAAAATATGATAAAATTTCTTCCATGTCTTAATTGTACATGACTTAACAAAAAAGTCTAGAATCAAGTCATAATAGCATAAATATCAAATCATATAATTTCCAAATGAGCACTATAAAAATAAGGGCCTTAAAATTATGGAACCTATACAAATACTTATATAAAAATAGTTTAGAGGGAAAAGGTCTACCTTCCTAAGAAACAAACATCATATCAAAGAATTATACAAAGTTAAAATAAATATAAATATTTTATATTGTGTCCTAAGGATACTCCTATGATAATTTAGTGTGTTGAATAATAAACATATATTGAATTCTTATTCAATTCTACATAAGACTCTACTAAGTGTTTATTCTCTAGTTACACATGCACTAATATAGTTTATAATTTGTGATGAGGATAGTTAATACAACACTAGATTTTTATTAGATTTGGACACACCTACTTGTAGAAATTTTCATCCATGGAAGTTCAACCTTCAACTCTTTGATCTAATCACACCTTATGGTCCCCATATTTATCAGATTATGTACTTGTTACTTTTATAAAATTTTAAAAAATAACAAAATAATAATTATTATTATTTTAAAAATTAAAAAAATAAAATATATAAATAATTTTAAAACAACCAAAAAATAAAAAATCAAGACCTAGGCATAATATAATGTACTAATTTACTTCATTACATATGTTATTTATCACATATTTTTGTAATTTATTATTTTTGTGATGTAGGAAATACATTGTATATGCATTCTTTGATGTTACAGTCCTTTTTACCTAGTGACCATGCTTATGCTATAGGCATCTTCTTATAAAATTTACACTATAATAGGCTAAATCTATATATGATTTAAAATGTAATGTAGAACTACATATCTTACAAGTGTATTAATAAATTACTCATATTTTACATTGTGTTGCATGGATATGCTATTTGTGCTACTAATATGGAAGTATTCTTCATGAACAAATTAGCATATAATTGAAAATATATGAATTTAACTATGAAAATCAACAGTATATTAAATGAAAAAAATAGAAATAAATTACAATAGTAGAATTGATAAATCATTGGCCTCTTCGAGGGGGAAATGTCCTTTAAGCAAGATCAATTCAAAATAATTCATGGATGCCTTCATTAGGCCTTAACACTAACTTAAATACTAATTCTATTCTTAATAACTATTTCATCTCATGCATGTGGGATAAAACAAATATGCTCCAGGGATGACTTACAAAGCATATACATCCAACGTAACTACTATGCTAATGATGTAAATAGAAGAGTAGAACACAAGTTTTGAACATCCCCTCATTCTTGGAAAAAAAGCTTTGTCTTCAAAGCTTAAATTGTGGAAAGTGTTGTTGAATATGGAATAATGGTTCCCATGTGGCATATTCAGGTTGAAATCCTTGCCACTGAATTAAAATTTTTGTGATGGTATGAGAGCAAAGTTGGTAGGTGCATCGAGCCAAGACTACTTCTAGTTCAAGAAAGAAGGAGCCTTCATTATAAAATTGTGGTAAGACTATTTATGCTTGAATGTTGGTGCCAAGAACTCTCTTCAGACATGAAACATGGAATACTAAGTGAATGTGAGAGGAAGGTGGAAGCTCCAACTTGTAAGAAACAAACCCAATCTAATGGAGAACCTTACATGGACCATAAAACTTAGGGGCAAGATTTTGACACCCTTTTTATTTCAGGGATGATTGTTTGTATGGTTGCAGTAAAATAAAAAGAATATCACTTGCTTGAAAGGTACACTTAGAGTGGTGTTGATCAGCCTACTTCTTCATGTGATTTTGTGCTAAATGAAGATTATCTCACAAGATGTGAATAATTTGATCTTGATGGTAGAGAGTAGTGTCAACTGCCTGAACAAGTGAACTGCCAGGTGTATATAGGAGAAGTGTTGGGGGTGCTTTCCCATAAACTACTTCATATGGCATAATTTTAGTAGAGGTATGATAGGATGTATTATACCACCATTCTACAATAGTTAACCATTTGACCCATTGATGTGGCTGATCTTTGACAAAATAATGAAGATAGGTTTTTAGGCATTTATTGATGATTTTAGTCTAGCCATCAGCCTGTCGATGATATTCCAAACTCATTTTTAATTATCTACCTAGATGCTTGAAGAGTTCTTTCCAAAAATGGTTGGTGAAGGTGGAATCATGATCTAAAACAATAGAAGCTAGGACACCATGAAATTGGAATATGTGATCCAGAAATGTTTGAGAAATGGTGGAAGTAGTATAGGGATGGGCCAAAGTGAAAAAATGAGCATATTTAGAGAGGCGATCCACTATGAAAAGAATCAATGATTTACCACTAGATTTTGGGAGGCCTTAAATGAAATCCATGGAAATCTCGGTCCAAATATGTGTTGCAATGGGAAGTGGTTGGAGTAGACCAAGTGGGGCAACTATTTTTCTTTTACCACATTGGAAGATATCACATTGAACAAAAAATGTTTTGATGTCCCTCTTGAGTCCATGCCAAAATAAATTATGATGAACTCTCTCTTACATTTTTAGAAAACCTTAATGACCAATAGAAGGGGAAGCATGCATCTCTTATAAAATTTATTGTTTGAACTTGGAGCCTATTTGTAACATTAGGTGACCTTTATATCATATTGTGTGCCCATCCCAAGATAATGAGATTTATTAGATTGATCAAAAGATAGATGAAGAATAATTTTTTGGGTTGGGAGATCATTATGCCACTCATTTTTAAGATCATTGAGCTAGGTGGAAATAGGGAAAGTGACTTCACAGAGTTGCACTGGATCTTCAAACTAGTGAGAGAGAGCATCAACCACCAAGTTTTCCTTACCTTTTCTGTAAGTAATTTCATAATCATATATCATGAATTTAGAAACCCATTTTATTTCTCTGGTGAAGATAGCCATTATTCTATAAAATATTTGAGGCTTTGATGTGGTGGGTGAATATTTTGTCGTCAACTAACTAATGACAAAATGGGTATATCAACCACAACACAGGGAGATTTATGCCATGAAAAGTGTGGATTTACCAGATCTAGATGAGGTAAATCTCTCCTCTCATCAAGGGGAGGTTCCCTATGAATATTTATATGCTATATGTATATATAATTAAGCAAAAAATAATACTCAGGGTGGTATAATAGCATCCACCTCTCTTTTTTTAGAGGTGATGTACAAGGAACAAGAGAGAGAAATCTTGGTTGTTGGCCAACAACATTCCTCTTCTTTTAGGAATGGTATCTAGCATAGAGAAAAAAATCACCTGAAGTAACAAAGTTCACAAGGAAACTTGTGTAAGCACAAAGTCTTGCATTGTCTCCTTCGCTGATTCGAAACAAGCGTAACTGTAGAGTGAAACTAAGCACAAAGTCTTCACCTGAAACTACAAAAGATAAAAGAATCACAAAGATAAAAGTAGCTCAAGGTCTCTCTTTTATCTTTTAGAAGCAACCTCAGATAATATCAACACACCCACTTTGCTTATTAAATCAAACAAATAAGAGATTATCATGAAAGAGGACATAAGAACTATTTCCTAAATAACATAGATAACTTCAACACAAAGTCTAAAATAAACCTGCTTCTCATTCATTTAACAAAATATGATTTATAAGTTGAGCACAAAGTCTCAAGAAGTGTCTCAATTTCAGCAGAGTTTTTGCTCTCAATTATCAGAGATATATTTACAAAAGAGGCCTCCACTATATATAGGGAGAAACTTTCAAAATTAGAAAATATTAAAATATAAAAATATCTTAGTTCAAGATGACTCATCTTTGACTTTTGAGATATTTTTCTAAATTTTTACATGTAATTACATATTACAAAATTGCATGCACTTTTACATGACAAAAGTGCATGAGAAGAAGAAGAGAGAAGGAATGCATGGGCAGCAAAAATTGCCGCCCTTGCATATTGGAGAAGTTCTTGTGCATAGGCGGAAAAAATTGCCACCTGTGCACGCCAGGGAGTCAGTGAAGAAGAACATGTAAGGGTGGAAAAAATTGCCACCCTTGCACTTGGAGGAGAGAAAATGGGAATGCAGGGGCGGTAAAATTTGCCGCTCCTACATAGAAGAAACCAAACGATGCAAGGACGGCAAAAATTGCCGCTCTTGCATGATGGATACAAATAGTCTTTTTCCATTAGGCACTTTTTCGTGGGCTTTTCCTTTGCTTTCTTCGAGATCTCTTTGAACTTTGGCGATGAACCAACTATTGAACCGCTCCATTGAATCATGGTTTTGAACCATTTCGTTGAACCAAAGGCTTTGAACCATGTGTTTGAACTAACCATTGGACCAAAGGATGAACCAAACGTTGAACCTATTGCTGATGCTTGCTGATGGTAATTTATATTCAAACCAAGGTGATGAACCAATTCTAAAAATAACCAAATGTTAGAAACTAATTCTTTTGATTGAACCCACCTACAAAAGTCGTGAAGCCCATTGAACTTGTAGAAATGAGCCTGTTTGTAGAGTTCATAGATCTGAGAGAAAGCTTTTGAAAAAAGAACCGAAATGCTCAAAACAATTTTTGAAAGGGGAAGAGAGGATTTTGATCTGTAGGTTGTCCCAAAAAATGAGTGGCATTTTTTGGGGACAACAGCTAGCTCCAATTAGGGAACTTCTTTCTATTGCAAAAATCGATTGAAGGGAGTAGAACATAGAATCTCCAGTGCCTTAAAAGCGTGCCATTGGGATACAGAGGCATGCTACCCAAAAAGAAAGGCTCCAAAAATGAAAATGAAATGAAAAAAACAAAGCAAAAGACTATACAAATATACTTATGTACAGGGGGACTCATCTGATACTTCAAGAATTGAAGTACTTCAAATGCTGCTCCCTGAGAGGCAGTGACAATGGCGATCTATCCTGATAAACTAGCAAGAGGCCATTTTCTCCCTAGAATTGATGATGTGTGAATGGAACTCTCCACTAGGAAACCAATTTCCTGTGCCTTCCCTTTTGTTTTCTCCTGTTGCCCCACAACACGACTTGTCTTTTGATCTGAAAACCATGAATATTTGTTTTCTTGGTGAAGAGTTCTTTTCCCTAATCATGATGCACATCAGCATGGTCAGCTACCATAATTGGTTGCTCTTCTGGTTCCATCCAACACCTGATTTGATTTTCCTCAATTGACACCCACCACTGATTGGCAGTATCAGGCCCACTTGTCGTTGTTTCATCTGAACCAATTTTTTGGTTGGCATTCTCAAGGGTTTTAACAGGCTCTTCATGAACCTCTTCTGTGGTCAAAAAATAATTACCCCTACCAGAGGACTCAAACAGAATTTGAGCCGCAGGGGCTGACGTTTGGGTGACCACATACTTTGCCTCTCTCTCAGGAAGCAACCTTTGCATCATGCCTTTCATAGGGATTCTTTCTTGGGACAAGTCCATGCTCAATTCTCCTCTGACATCCTTACAAAATTTCCATCCAAGCTGAATGCCATATGAAGCTAGGATGTCAGCTACCAGAATTGTCATCTTGATCTTCTTGTCAGGGAACGCTGCAAATGTAAATTGGGCATCTTTTATTTGACCAAGAAGTGGGACTTGCTTGTTTTCCATTGAAAAACACCTCCCAAAAGTTTTATTCAATGTGAGACCAAGAGATTATGCCACTTTAGCAGGCATGACATTGTCAGATGCACCAAAATCGATGATGCAGTTGCTCAACTTGCGACCATTTATTAACAAGGAAACATAGAAAGGTTCTATTTTCCTGGGAGCAACTAGAGGAGTCACGACAGGATTATTCCAAGTGGATACATTCTTTGGGGGATTATGAGTTAACCTCAGAACTTCTTGTCCTGTAGAGATGGCTGTACCTTTCACACATTTTGCCAACCTATCTAACTATTCAGGATGGGCTTGTAGAAATTCAAATTTAGACATTTGAATTTTAGTATTTTTGACATGCTCAATTATGTCAAATGTCTAAATTGGACTAGGCACAGAGGATGGGAGTTCACTCTTTTGTTTTTTGGGAGGGGGAGGGCTAGTTTACAAAGTTGAAGTAGAGGGTGCAGAGATGCTTGGGGTACGTACCTTTTCAACAGTCACCGGGTCCTTTGGTTGGAAGGGCAGAGTGGTTCCCCACTTGGCAATTGAAACTACTGGTTGAGGTTGCTCCTCTATCTTCTCTTTATCAGCTTGTTGAGCTGACTAATTTTGGGACTGAGTGAATAAATCATATGATCCCTCAGCTACATTCCCCTCGCTTATGGGTTCATCCTGATAATTCAGGTAACCAATGACGGAGTCACCAGCTAATTCTTCTTCCTGCTCTTTAAAGGGATTAGCATCATCATGTTGGTCCAAATCAAGTTGGAAAGGGGAAGTGTGTTCCATTTCTAGATATCCAATCATTGAGTTGGTTGGAGGTGCTTCAAGGGTGAGCTTCCTCTGTGGGGGAGGAAGATGATTTGGCTGCACTTGATTCCTAGCAGCATTGCCTTGATATGGCTGATTGGGGAATGTCCTCCTTGGTATATCTTTATATAGAGGAGCAGAAGACATACCTTGTGCCATTTGCCTTATGAGGACTAGCAATTTATTTGCTAGCTTTTGCACCATTGGATCAGTGGTGGCTGAAGAAGAGCTTTCAGTAGATGAACATAATCTATTTTTACTTGGGTCTTTTTTGATCTTACTTGCCAGGATAAGATCATCCTCAATCTCAGTGGCCAAATTTTGAGCCAATGCAAGATCCATAGGGCCAACTCACCTCAATAGGAAACTTAATTTGGGAAGCTATGAGTTGATAAAAAAACACTTAAGATTCCTTGGCGTGGGCTGAGTGACAATTGGAATCTGGTTCCTTAACTTGTTGAATTTGGCTATGAAATCTCATGGGTTCCTAGGATTCCTTTTTCATTTGTATAAGCTAAGCTAACAAGGCATGTGCATATTTAGTAAATTTAAATTTTGCTTTAAATTTAGCTTTGAGCGTGTCCCAGTCAGTCACTGACCCAACCTGCAGGTGGTAGAACCAGTCTGCAGCAACACCTTGTAGAGTTTCTACAAATAGCCTGACTACTATATCTTCAAATTCCACACCTATTACGCCAAATGCTATAGAGATATTAGCAATGTGTTCATCAGGGTGAACTTTCCCATCACCAAGGAATTTGGGGAAGTTTTTTCTTGAGCTGTGTTGAAGCTCATGTAGAGGTGGAGTAAGGTTGAGTGGTCCAAATGAGTTACCCCAGGGGCCCCGAGCTGCCATGATTGGATTATGGAAAGTGGGGATAACAAATCTTGGTCAGGTGTTTATAGGCAGGGCACTATTGATAGTAGGAAAAGAAGCTCTACCTTGTGTTGGTGACCCAATCAGGTCAGGAGGAAGACTCCTAGATCGTTGGAGGAAAGGTGGTGGAGAAAACAGATCAAAATTGCTTTGTTGTGCCAACTCAAACATGGGGTCAAAAACACCCTTAGATCTCTAACTTCTTATGTAGCATGGAGTTGCCAGATTTCAAATGAAAAAGGGACCAAAATTGCTTCAAGTTGAAGGTTGAGGCTTCAAAATGCACGTTCTTCCCAGCGGCTCTGGTTTTGTAGACCAGATAATATAACAGAGATGGAGGGAGGTGGTAAGGCTATAATGATAATGGGTAAGACATGGAATGGAGTCACCAGACTATGTAATGGATAAGGGTAGGGATTGCTTCAATCTAAAACTTGAGGTTTCAGACTGCATGTTCATCCCCAGCGGAGTCGCAAAAAATTGTTGGGTGAATATTTTGTCGTCAACTAACTGATGACAAAATGGGTATATCAACCACAGTATAGGGAGATTTACACCATGAAAAGTGTGGGTTTACTAGATCTAGACAAGGTAAATCTCTCCTCTCATCAAGGGGAGGTTCCCTATGAATATTTATATGCTACATGTATATATAATTAAGCAAAAAATAATACTCAAGGTGGTATAACAACATCCACTTCTCTTTTTTTAGAGGTGATGTATAAAGAACAAGAGAGAGAAATCCTGGTCATTGGCTAACAACATTCCTCTTATTTCAAGAATGGTATCCATCGTAGAGAATAAAATCACCTGAAGTAACAAAGTTCATAAGGAAACTTGTGTAAGCACAAAGTTTTGCGTTGTCTCCTTCGCTGATTCAGAATAAGCGTAATCATAGAGTGAAATGAAGCACAAAGTCTTCGCCTAAAACTACAAAAGATAAAAGAATCACAAATATAAAAGTAGCTCAAAGTCTCTTTTTTATATTTTATAAGCACCCTTAGATAATATCAACACACCTAATTTACTTATTAAATCAAACAAATAACAGATTATTTGGAAAGAGGACATAAGAACTATTTCCTAAATAACACAGATAACTTCAACACAAAGTCTAAAATAAACTTGCTTCTCATTCATTTAACAAAATATGATTTACAAGTTGAGCACAAAGTCTCAAGAAGTGTCTCAATTTTAGCAGAGTTTTTGCTCTCAATTATCAGAGATATATTTACAACAGAGGTCTCCACTATATATAGGGAGAAACTTTCAAAATTAGAAAATATAAAAATATCTTAGTCAAAGATGACTCATCTTTGACTTTTGACATATTTTTCCAAATTTTTACATGTAATTACACATTAAAAAATTGCATGCACTTTTACATGACAAAAGTGCATGAGAAGAAGAAGAGAGAAGGAATGCATGGGTGACAAAAATTGCCGCCCTTGCATATTAGATAAGTTCTTGTGCATAAGCAGCAAAAATTGCCGCCTGTGCATGTCAGGGAGTCAGTGAAGAAGAACGTGTAAGAGTGGCAAAAATTTCTGCCCTTGAACCTGGAGGAGAGAAAATAAGAATGCAGGGGTGGAAAAATTTACCTCTCCTACACAGAAGAAACCAAACGATGCAAGGACAACAAAAATTGCTGCTCTTGCATGATGGATGCAAACAATTTTTTTCCATCGAGCGCTTTTCCATGGGCTTTTCCTTTACTTTCTTTGGGATCTCTTTGAACTTTGGTGATGAACCAACTGTTGAACCGTTCCATTGAATCATGGTTTTGAACCATTTCGTTGAACGAAAGGCTTTGAACCATGTGTTTGAACTAACCATTGAACCAAAGGATGAACCAAACGTTGAACCTACTGCTGATGCTTGCTGATGGAAATTTATGTTCGAACCAAGGTGATGAACCAATTCTAAAAATGACCAAATGTTAGAAACTAATTCTTTTGATTGAACCCACCTGCAGAAGTCATGAAGCCCGTTGAACTTGTAGAAATGAGCCTGTTTGCAGAGTTCATAGATCTAAGAGAAAGCTTTTGAAAAATGAAGAACCGAAATGCTCAGAACAATTTTTGAAAGGGGAAGAGAGGATTTTGATCTGTAGGTTGTCCCAGAAAATGAGTGGCATTTTTTGGGGACAACATGATGGTTAGTTTTAATGCAAAAGTGTCAGCCAATCAAATAGAGATGCCATTTGTAAACTACTAAGAGAATAACCATCATCTCTTTTTCATATGTGGAACATGCTAAATTACATCCATTTAGGGCCTTACTGGTGAAGGTGATGGGATGACCCTCCTACATAAGTATATCACCAAGATCTGTTCCACATGCATCACACTGAAGCACAAATGGCTTGGAGAAATTGGGCATGGCCAAGACTAGCGTGGTACACATGTCATGTTTAAGGTTGTCAAATGCTTGAGAAGATGCAAGTAACCATGAAAAAGCATTTTTTAAAGCGTATCTATCAATGGAGCTATAATTATGCCATAATCCTCGATAAAAATTTTATAATATCCTATCAAACCAAGAAATCCATGTAAACTTTTAAGGGTTTTTGGCTACGGCCAATTTGTCATAACTACAATTTTGGTAGGGTCAACATGAACACATCAAATGCGACAATAAGTACCAAAGAATCTACCTCTATTTTCAAATAAGAATATTTTGAATGTTTGACACATAGGTGGTTAGTAGCAAAAACACCTAAGGTGGTGTCGAGGTGATCCTCCCATGTGGGACTATAGATAAGAATGTCATGAAAGAAGACCAAGATAAACTTTTACAAGAAGGGGTGGAAAGCTTGGTTCATAAAATTTGAAGGTGGAGTGGGCATTACTAATCACAAATGGAATGATAAGAAAATCATAGTGGCCATCATATATGCAAAAGTTTGTCTTAGGAATGTCGACATCGTGAAGATGAATTTAGTGATACCCCAAGTATAGGTCTAATTTAGAAAAAAATGTGCACCACGGAGGTCATTAAGGAGTTCATCAATGAGAAGGATTAGAAAATTATCCTTGATTGATAGTTTTTTTAAAGCCTGCTAATCAATGAAAAGATGTGAATAACCATCCTTCTTATGAACAAACAATATTGGTGAAGAATACAAACTAGTGTTGGGTTGAATAACTCTATCCTGTAAGAGATCATGGATGATCTTTTTGATCTCAATATTTTGATCAAATGGGTATTAGTAGAGCTAAATATTGGGAGGTGAAATACAAAAAAATAGTGGGATGTGATGGTCTTAAGGATGGTGATGTGGAAATCTAGTAGGTTCCTCAAATATTGAGGCATGCTTGACTAAAAGGTTGTGTAAGTTAGAAGGTGGGTGAGTGTCAGATAGTGAAGCAATATGAAGAGAAAAGAGTTGGGAAAGGATGTTGTGGGATCCTATTTTGAGAAGTTTCTCTATGTGGTGAGAGTTGACAATGCTAGTGGAGCACGATTGAAGGCCTTGTAGGGTGTATTTCTATCCATTCTCTGAGAAATGCATCGAAAGCTCTGAAAAGTCCCAAAGGATGGCTCCAAGTGTTCATAACCACTAGGCACCAAGAACAATATCACATTCTCCTAAGGATAAATCAAATATGTCAGCTTGAAGGTTATATTTACCCACTAAAATATAAACATTATGACACTTACCCTTGTAAGGTAATGTGCCTCAATTGGCAATTATGACCCCAAAACTAGGACGTGGGTGGATAAAATAATCTGCTTTCTTGATGACTTGAGGGTTGATGAAGTTGTGAGTTCTTCTAGAGTCAACAAGGATGGTGAGGAGTTGATTCTTAAAATAACCCTAGATATACATCATTTGAGGGGTAGTGACTCTTGCCAAAGCATGCATGGAGATTTTTGTAGGGAAATTTAGGTTTGTAGAATCATCAACTTCCTGAGTGATCTCTTCAGTAGTATCCTCATAATCTTTAGTATCTAGTGGAGAATCAAAATCTAGTAGGTATAATTTTTACTCAATGCATTTGTTCCCTAGAACCCATATATCATCATAATTATAACAAATCCCTTTCTCATGACGTGCACGCATTTCAGCTCCTGTGAGACATTTGATAGGGGTTGTCCTAGTATTGGGTTATTGAAAAAAGGGCTTCAAAGGTGTCCAATTAGAAGTGTGATGTTGGGTAGTGATTTTGTCTTTAGAAAGTTTTGTAAGACCCAAGGTTATCATCATAGTCTGAGGTTGAAACATCTTGACCTCAGAGTGAATGGGATCTTTGAGGCCACTAATAAAATAACTCTTGAAGAAGTCATCTGATAACCCTTCAGTGTGAATTTCCAACTTCTCAAATTCAATTTGATAATCATAAATGGTGCTTATTTGAAGAAGCTTGGTGAAGGCTCCCATAAAATCTTTGAATGTTGAGGGACCAAACCTACCCAAAAGTAGGGATGAAAAATTTGTCCAATTAGGTTCATCATTAGATTTGAGATACCAACGGTACCATTGGAGTGCCTCTAGTTCCAAGTGGAAGGAGGCAATTGGAACTTTGTTAAGATGATAAGTATTATAAAGGTTGAACTATTGATCGACAAGATAAATCCAACCTATCAGATCTATACCATTGAATAGTGGAAAGTCCAATTTTGTCCCACATGGTGGGTGGGTGGATGAAAAAGTATGCTTAGAAGAAGACTCCATCTCTATAATTTGCTGACCAAAAGGCCATTCTATTCATTCAATCCATGTACCATATCCACTAAGTTAATGACCCATGTCATCAAAGTTGCAATTTATTTCTCCATGATCTTGATGCCTACACGTGTGACTACCATAACCTATTTTGTTTTGAAATGGGTGGGAAATCTAAAGTTAGGACAAGTTTATTAAAGGAATTTTTTTAATGTGGATGAAATAGGGACGGGTAAAGGTACTTTTAATAAATTATTTGCATAGAAAGAATATGATTGATGAAGATGAGGGAAATTTTAGAGGGGAACATGGAAAAAATAAAAAAAATATCAAAGATGGATAAAGAAGCAAAAAAGGGACATGAACATTGTGTAAATTTTTTGAGGCAAACGAACAAGGATTGAGAAAGTTATGATAAAACTCAAAAAAATAGAAAGGTGAGATTTATGGAAATTCAAAGTGGAATTGGGATATGGGACCTCAATGAATAAAAGATGGATAATTTAATTTTAGGTGTCCTCATAAATTTTGACAAGCAATAGGGCTATAAATGGAAAGATATTGCAAAAAAAAGAAAATTTCCAACACTGATTTTGTGTTTTTCAGATTTTTGGTTTTCTGCTACTCTGATGATAGTCTTCTAAAACTTATATGGTTTTATAATTCATTCTACTTTTGATCTGCCTAACATAAATGGACCCTAGGTTTGAATAGTTGCCTAAAGGGTTTTTAGAAATCACTCTAGCCACCAATGTCGTTTGAGCGAGTATCAATCTCCAAAAAAAAACTGGCCATGGATTTACCTCTTAGAGATAGCTCTTGGTTTTCCTTATGGATGGGAACTAGTCAATGAAGAAGGGGTTGTTTCCCATTTCATTGATAGGTCCTCTCAATGAGATAGATACTTTAGGGTTCCTATGGTACTCACATTGAGTTTTAGGGATTTCACCCAAGCAGTTCACATAGTTAAGCAAATAGGTTTTACCCTGATCTAAAATAGAAGATAAAAGCTAGAGTAGAACATAAATGCAATGCAATTGAGCAAAAAATCATGATCTTTGGTGATGTCTTGTTGCCAAAATAAAACTACTGATCTAGACTATCATGCAAAGGGGTTGAGAATGGATCTGTTACCACTTTTAGATCACCAGGGTCCAATTATGGCAAGGTGAGAGCATACGATGGGTAGAAAAAACATTCTCTCTAGAAAGTGCTCTGATACCAAATGGAAGGATCCTTCCTGAACAAATTAGCATATAATTGTAAATATATGAATTAAACTATGAAAATTAGCAATATATTAAATGAAACAAACAAAATTTAATTACAATAGTAGAATTACAGAATCGTTGGCTTCTTTGAGCGAGAAAATGCCTTTGGGCAAGCTCAATTCAATATAATTTTTGGATACCTTCATTGGGCCCTAACACTATCTTACATACTAATTCTATTCTTAATAACTATTTCATCTCATGCATGTGGGATAAAACAAATATGTTCCAGGGATGACTTACAAAACCTATGCGTCCAAAGCAACTACTATGTTAATAATGTAAATAGAAGAGTAGAACACGGGTTCCTAACATAATATGACATTGATAAACATGGATGGTGTAGACAAGTTTTCACTTATTATTTACTCTTTCGATGTTGTATAAATTTCTCTATGAAAGGATTATTTTTTATTTATTATTATGTGTGGCCATTATACCTTGTGTGATTTTTTTAGCATCTCATTTATAACATTACTTGGTACGTGTGACATTTGAACATGTCCTTTCCTTTTTGCCCTTAGCCCTGTGTGTGAAATATTTCCTTATGTGATATTTAAATGTGTCCCTTATATGTGGGCTTCGGAATTATTGTGTTACATTTCAAGACATTATTAAATTTTTGTCTTATGTGTCTACTAAAATTAATTATTAATGCCATGATACATATCATGCACTATTATAAGGTAACTTTATTGCATACCTCATTTTTAAATCTATCTATAAATGACACTTTTGTGCCTCAAATTTAATATGTTACATAAATGTTTAAGATGAAATTTTCAATTCTATGAAAACATACTCTTCAAAATTATTACATTATTACTATATTATCATATATTTATCACATGATATAATTAACGCATCCTTTGATATGAGTGACTTGTAGGATAAATCCCTCATGTTAAAGCAGGTGTGATAATGAGATGGCCATAATAAATAAAAACTTCTATGAATATATTTAGGACAAATTAAAGGTTGAAAAATATATAATAAATGTTTAAAAATGATAGAGCATGTGTTTTCAAACATTCAAAGTAATGAAAAATCATATTTTATAGCATAATATGCATTTTCAAAGAGTCAAATAAATTTAAAAATTAAACATATGACATATATTGACACATTCATATAAGTTTTGGAGGCATATGACATGCATACACACTCATTCTTAAAGAATTCAAAGTATGGAATCATACATTCTTTAATGTACATATGCATGTGCATATGCAAAAAAGTTCAAATATTAAGGTTACATGTTGCAAAAACAATTATAGCTGAGCATATAGATACTTAGCATTTTATATTGTTTTTGAAAAAGAACCATGAGGTCATGATACTCATTCATGCTAAATTTTATTCAAAACTTCAAATTTTTGAAGTTGGAAAAAAGAATTGACACTTGTTCATGCACAATTACAAAGTTCAAAGTGGAAAATTTCAAAGAGAAAAAATTATTTTCAAATCAAAATATAAAATCAATGTGGTCATGATGGAGGCATGAATATTTGTTACTATCTTTCAATTATGAAAATTATAATCTAGAACGCTCTGTAATAGTTTGATTCTAGTATGTGAAGGTTATGAGTGATGATTTTATAAGCACTCAGTAGCCTTGACATAACTTATAGTGAACCTAGAATTATACCATTTTGTTACATTATTATATTGGGTAGTATTTCCATTTCACAAGATTTAGAATAATTAATTTTTTTAATCAAGAGCTTGATTATTTATTCAAATTTTAACTTGATCACTCTAAATTCCACATTGGTTCAATTTTTCATTGTGATTCAACAATGGGACATGGTTCTCCATCATTAGTTATAGGTTATAGTGCAATTTTATTTCACCTTCATACATATGTACTCCTTCCTTGCTCTCTTTTTAAAAAGAAATTAATTCTCAAATTTCAAAAAAATAAAAATAAATAAATAAATAAAATGACTATTTCATGAGATATTGTAGGGCTTTACAAATTTTATTTCCATATACAATTTAATTAATTATCAAAGACAAATTATGATTTACACACATAGATTTAGATCTTTCTCCTTTAATTTATAAATTTATTTACTACTGTAAATGCAATGAAAATGTGGACCCATAAATTTGGTCATATGTACTTGGAAATGAAAAATTTTGACACATTCCAAACCACATGAAATGTGATAATTTACAAGTCCCTTATTTTCAATTTCTATAATCCATTTATCTATATGTTTGATTGATACTTTGATTTCCATTACCAATACACAAAACTTCTAATTTCAAATGCTTAAATCATCTAAAATCACCATTAGATTATCCCCAATAGAGGATAATTATCTCTCACCTTCCTAGATAGGTTAAGACTATGCTAATTTCAAATTACGCTAGCCAAATACCATGCCAAATAATGACTACTTTAAAAAATTACATACATGCGTTTAGACTTTCTTACACATTTCACATGGTAAGAAAAATGAAATTGTAAAACTATTCATCATAAATACATGTTAAGATTCAATCATTATCCCCATTTGATATTAACTTGGTTCAATATTTTACATTTTTTTGACATTCATAAAATCTACATGATTATTTCAATGTTTAAAATAACTCAAAAGTAGCATCCATAAGTCAAGTCAAGAACCCTCTAATTAAGATAAAGAGTTATCATTGATAAATATCAATTCCACCTTCCTAATGTATACATATAACAAAATAAGCACAATTTCACATTCATTACTATGAGAACTACCTAGGTTTTATGTCCCTCCTTTGATGAGTAAATATTTAAGAAGTGATCAATTACAGTGGGTGTGATTGAGGTCAAATCAACCCATTACACTTCTCTCTTTTCTTATAGGTTTTTAAGCTATCAAAATGACCTAAGGGTTTCAAGGAAAACATAATACATTTAATTATTTTTTAGTTATCAAACCTTTATTTTAATATCTCTAAATTGTAATAATTTATAGGAACAGAGGGCACAACAACCATTTCTTCATCACAATCCATGGGGACATGTCCATGGTCAACTAAATTCAGTGCATTATGTTATTTTTCACCTGTAATAGTCATGTCAAGAAATATCTTTAACTTTTCCTTTAATCTATTATTTATGGAATTATAATTTATCTATCTTTTCATGTCAGTCACTTGACATAGTCAATTACACAAGTTTACAGTCAATGGACTAGAATACATTTAGTTACTATCATCTTATGATGGACATGTCTAAATATTGTGTCTAATTCTTTGCCTGGTCATGAGCATGCACATTCACCTCTTTTTTTGATGTTCACTATTAGGTAGTCATAATAGTCAATAGATACCAATGTTGAATCTAAGTATTTATGTTGTTATTATTTTCTAAAAATAGAAGATTTCCATTTTTATAAATTTTATAAAATCATAAACTTTGAATATTGTAGCATACTAATATTCTCTATTTTTATGCCTATATAATAAAATAAAATTTATTATGATTTGTCAACAAACACAAATATATTGGCTAGGCAAATAGAGTTGACAAAGAGTAAAATGAAATATTGGTTGATACGATAGAGTATAGTCAATATAATTAAGCAAGGTGATGGTCTATACTATAGGGTATCGCTGATGTAGTATAAAAAGATTAAAATGGATAGCATTATACGATATGGCTGACATAGTTTGATAAATAATCATGGTTGGATTAATTAAATTATTTTTTAATGTAGTATAAAAATGTAAGCATGGTTTAAACCATAGCATATGGTTGATGTAGTATAATAATGTATTGGCTAGTACATTAATTATGGCCAATGCAATTAGAATTTTCACATGGCTAAGGACATGTGGTTTTATCAGATGAGTATAAAATTTAATGTGTAATGATATCATAAGGTATTGATAATGTATTATAAATTTTGTATAATGGTTGGTAAAGTAGAATGTAAAGACCATTTTGATTTTAATTATTATTTTTATTTAAGTATTGAAATTTGATTTAATTTTTTTCCTATAAAAAGTAAATTATTATAATTTATTTTTAAGTATTTTTCATATATAGAGACAATAATGGAAAAGTGTGGATGCTAGTTTGATGCTAGATCTCTTGAAGAGACTATTGGTAATAACCATAACTTAGCTTATGACACTGGGATTTGGTGGGATCACGTTTATGTGTCACATGCCTATGAGCATAAAGCTCATTATCATGTTTCTAGGGTAATGGGAGAGGACTACAAGAATAATTTTATGAAAGGTGAAGGGGGCCATGATAGAATTGGAGATCAATTTGGAGCTCATCCATGCCATATTTGGGTTACCAATTACTAGACTATGGTATGTGACATGTCATATATTGAAGATGAGAGAAGGGAGATAGCTCAATGAACTACATGATTTTATTATTATGATGAGAGAGATCTAATTCTTCAAAAAATTATAGTTTATATTTTAGATATTGTGGATATCCAATAAAACCATTTAAAACTTACAACCATTCGTTTGCTTTATTATAAATTCATTTGGGTAGTGCCTATGTACATTATTTACATTTGTCCATTTCCTCTATAGAAAGGATTGTTTTATGATATAGGAGTTGTAGTGTGGATGTATCTGGTAAATGCATTTTATAGTGTACTTAAACATGATCAACACATTATAGGGCCCATTATTATTATTATTATTATTATTATTATTATTATTATTATTATTTGTTTATACGATAGGTTCTAAATTTATAGACCTATAGGGTTATCACATATGGTGGATGATCATCTCTCTCAACCTAGTAAATGGGCAAAAGGTTACATAGAATGAGATATCTCTCAGTTTCCTACATTGGATACTATTAGAAGAGACTGCATCATATAGTTTTCATACAAGGGCATAATGGAAACATAAATAACATGGCCAACCATGCTATAGGCAAGGGGCTAGATTTAAATTATTATAGTTTATATTGCCACATAGAGTGTCATTATTATTATTATCTAGTCTTTTGTGTGTGACATTATATAAATCTATGATTAGTATAGTGATGACACATTTTGTCTATAGTCTCAGTGGTGAGACCTTTTCACTTTTAGTTTCTAGATGATAATAAAAGTAATAGTGAGTAGCATGGGGAGAGGGAATAAGTGGGAAGGTGGTTTCCATAATTCATAAATAGGTGAGCCTTAAGGTGGGATATACCATCTCTGGTAAGATGTGAAAGACATATCATCATGATATGGTAACTTGTCAAGGGAGATGGAGTGGATTCATCAAATCTTTTAGCCATGATAAAAGATGTCTTATGAAAGTGAGATGATGGGATGATATTAGTATGAAAATTTAAAGATTATGATATTATTTTTTATTTTCATAGTGGTAGGGATATACGTGATTAGTACTAGTGATATAAATGCTTAGATATTTAGATGTGTGTGTGTGTGTGTGTGTGTGTGTGTGTGTGTGTGTGTGTGTGTGTGTGTGTGTGTGTGTGTGTGTGTGTGTGTGTTAGATAGGATGTGTAAATTGGGTTTTTATTTGCATATGTAGTGCCCAAGGTGACATGGAGGATAATGTTTTTATATATATTTAATATTATGCTATTTTTGATATTGTGATAGTAAAGCATGATACCATGAGGATGATAGATCCTATACCACCTTCAATTGAACCACATGATAGTTGGTTTTAATTTATTAGAGTAGTTAGTAAGGAAATCAAGGACCAATTATAGGTTTTAGGTCAAAACCTAGTGCCAACAAATGGAGGATATGTAGTGGTAGTGTTAAAGGAATTGGCCATAGAGAGGTTTTTTCACATGGATACAATACAATGAGTTATATAGCTACATAAATTGGAGGGCCAGATCCAAGGCATGCAATCACAAACTAAAAAATTATAGGCATGTTTACAAGTTATTGATTTATGATATTTTGTAGTGAGCATGGTACATCATCCCTAAAGGTAACCAAATGAACTAGAACCTCCATATTTTATTCAAATGTATTTTTAGTGTATCTTGATGTGATTATATATAAAATTAATAAATATACAAATAAATATTTAATTGTAGTTACTTTATTATTTACACATGTATAATTTATATATGATTTATTTATTTTAGTAGGCATAATGTTTTTAACATCAGTCTATGATAAAATGGGATGCATCGTGATGTTTATTTAATTTTTTTCAAGAAAATGTGTGTAAATGCATGGTTATAAATAAAATACTAATTAATAAAACTATTTTTTGAAATTATGTAAACATAATATAAGTAAAATAAATATTGAACACCAAATATAAATAAGATGTAAATATTAATATTTTTTAACCCTAATTTGGATTATGGAATCCTACTTGTATGGATAGGGTTAAGGATATATAAATGATAGGTCATAAGGGTGAATATTAGATCTAAAATAGGACAATTAATGTGATAAACTCAGATGTACCATATGCTGAATTTTTAAAATTGAGATAGGATATTAATGGAAAGTACAACTATGCTAGATATAAAAATGACATAAAAGAGAGTACATAGTTGGTTCTGATGCTATTAGATATCTACATCTAGTACAATTAGAATGTAGGTAGGAATATAAATCTAGATCAATCATAAGATTCTATATTTGGTGCCTTTGGCTCTTTGGATAATTATGTCAATGTGGGACATTTTTGTCAATACTAGTGTATGAGTTTGATGCTAGTGTCATGCACATAATATTTACTCAAACATGATACAAACACCTAGATGATTTTGGGTTTGGATTCTCCTCCACTGTAGTCCATTCACATCCAGGTTATGGGATATTATTCCTAGTGAAATGGAGAAACCCTATTTTTCCATCTTTAATGTGACCTTGGGGAAAAGTGGATTAGTGGGCATGTGGTGTCGATCTGACCCATAATGACCTCATTGTCAAAGGGCACTGCCTACATAACCAATACTCTATAAGATGACCTTGACTAATGTAGTTCTCCCCTATGTGTTGTATTTTGTTTGAATCATGCAATGTGTGTAAAATCAGTACAATAATTACCTGCCTTATAACTTAAAAAATATGACCTTATGACTACTCCTTTAGTAATGTAGACATATAGCTATGATGTTCCTTTGACTAATATTAGAATAGGGTAAAATAGGAAATCATTTGGTAACTTGAGTGTTGATTGAATGTTTCTTGAGTGTTTTTTTGGTTTGATTACTAGGTGAGGAATGAATAAAGGTTGATATTATATTTATACCAATCTGATCAGGAGATAACTCACATTAAAGAACTTAGGGTGACCATTATAATACATTAACTTTGTAAATTGCATGACTTTAAGGAAATGGACACTTACATCAGTGTAGCACAATGATGTTAACACTATTTTTTATCCTAGACATTAGTGTCCAGAGACAAGTAGAGTAGGCATGGGCTCAAAACATGTAGATATGTAAGATAAGTAAATTTTAAGCATTCTAGGCAAAATAAATGTTTGTGTCATCAAAATAAGGCTTGTTCAACTAAAAGATAGAATAAGAGGAACAAGATAGAGATGATACAAGGCTTCTAGAACAAGGCATGTGTATAAATAAGAGAAATAGCTAAGGTCTACATTTTCCAAGTGTACATGACTAAAGTGCTACATAATCACACAATATCTTCCATAAAGATAAAACATAACATGTGTAAAAAACATTAAGTATAAAATTTATAAATTGCATTTAATTTAAGACAAAGGTAATCATAATATTGAAAAAAATATGTCTATGAAAATAGATATATGATGTATGAATTTTTTTTTTAAAAGATAATCAAACTAGGATATGTAAAAAAAATGTCTAAAACATTTCACCCAGTATAAGACAAGTAAAATTAATTTGAATCAAACATAGGTAAAATAGAATAATAATTTTAATTTAAATCCAACGTAAGATAATAAAAGAATAGATTAAAATAAATAAAAGCTTGAAATAAAGAGTGAAAATTTGAAGTCAATTCTCATACTAAATTAGAATTTAAGTAAACACAATAATCTACAGACATGAATTATGATGACATATATGGTGTGGGTATGAATGGTGATCCAAATTTTTTAGGAAGGCTTGGTTTTATTCCATTAGGTCTTACATTGAAAATGATAAATTAAAAATCCAAGTGGGGTTATAAAAATGACTTAAAATTTAAATTTGTAAAAAATAGATAGCAAATGGGAATGTAAAGAACATAATCATGGTCATCTAGAATTAATATCCATAAATAGGATATCACTAAATATGTAGTGGAGACATAAGGAGGCAAGTCATTAAAAATGTGATGCATAAATTTTTAGCATATAAGAGACACACTAACAAAATAAGAGAGGTAGATCATAAAAAATATGGTTTATAGATGTTTAACAGATAAAAGACACATTAGTCAAGTGGGAAAAGCCAAGAACTATTGACATCAACTACAAAGGGAACCCCAATTTAGTAAGAGTAAGCTTGGGATAATAAATAAATTATAAATATCATTGCATGAAGGCAATATGCATTTAAAGGATCCTACATTCCCACAACATGTTCCCCATTTTTCAAGAGCTATTATATATCCATTAGTTTACCATAAATATTGGGTACTAGTGTGATAAAATATGTGGCACTAGAATGTAAGAAGATAGATAATAATGGAATGAGACTTCCTACTCTAGTCTACTATCCTACCACACCCAAATGGATATTGAATCTACCATGAGGCTAATAGTAGAGTTTGAGATTTGAAAACAATAGAATATGTGCCATGAATATCATGGTTTTTTATGTGATCTAAAGTTTAAGATCTAATTTTGTCCAGGACCTTAGTTTGAGTGATCTATTTCATGTCTACAACAATGATTGGTTGCACATTTGTTTACAGCTAGGAATATTTATTAGATGTGTTATTATTTATTTAACTATTATTGGATGATATTGAGACTCTATTTTGATATGTTATTAGGATATGTTAAATACTAGATATGTTTATATTTTCATGGATGATTTGATTTAGTTCATTATATAACTAATTGGTATTGTTTAATTTTAAATGTATTATCATATTTGATATATTGTTTTCCTCTTAGATACTTATGATCTGTAATTTGGATGATTTCATGAATAGGAAAAAGTAAAATGATATAGGTTAGATTTGGTGCTCAATAGTAAAGTGTACAAAGGTTAATAATGATCTAATGACATTCAAGCTATGAGATTCTAATATTTATTTTGACTAAGTCCTTATTGACTATTTTGTTCACTTCTTCAGGTTCATTGATGAGCGAAGTGGTTTTCTATTAGTTCTTGACTATATTTTTATTTCTTTATCTAGATTTCTTTATCACTAGTGTGATAATAAATTTCATGTTCTTCTTTTACTTGTCATCATGTGTAGTAATTGTAAACCTAACATTTATTGATATTGGTTTTATTGGATCATCAATATTTTTTTTTAAATCTTAAATTTTGTTTTATGCTTGGAACATGTGTATTAGTTTTCAATAAATATTTTGAGCTAGTTATATTTATCATGACTAATGTATGGCTTAGACTAGGTGTTTTTATCTATTTGGTGACTTTCATGTTTAAGATTCATGAGTCGACCATGAGTAGTTCATAGTGTCTTCATTAATTTTTATAATTAAATATTTGCATTTTGAACCTTATTTTGACTCCATTAGCAATTAAGTCATGTTGACCCAAATCCCAATGTCATTTTATTAAGTAGATTTAAAGTCTTTTGCTTGGACATTTTGGTTTTTTAGAGAGCATAGTCTGCCAAACCCTATCTAAACTCTACCAAACATTATTATCAGGGCCATTAGAGAGCTAGTGGGACTCGGTTCTAATTCTTACTTTTAGTTTTTAGTTGCATTTTGGGTGGAAATAATGATGGTTTATCTAGACACATTGCCAATTATTCATAACTACAGTGCAATATTATTATGGGATTTAATGGTAGTTAGTGGAGTTCTTGAGGGCTTGTATAGGTATAAATAGGAAAAAGAGACTATTTTTTTTCTAAACAAGCCACATTATCTTCTACATTGGGACTGCAATCAATAAGTGTTTTTTTTGTTTTTTAATTGGAATATAATGTTATAGTTATTACATGTTATGTTGAAATGGGGTGTAATTGGAAGGAAAAATAAACAATTATCAATTCATTTTAGAGTCTATAGACTTCACTATGAACATATAATGCAATAATTGATGTAGAGTCGAATATACTCTTACGTGGAATGCTCTAGGTTATTGTTCATATGGATTGAATTATGGCAGTGTACTTGGATGTGCAATTTTTTTTTTCTGGATATGATTTGAGGGATTATGAAGATTGCTTTTGATAATTTGTAGGATTTTGGTACCGAATAAGTTATTCCATCGATTTTAAAATAATGGGTGTCAATTTTTGTTTGTCATTAGATATTTGGACATTTTTTGTGCAATGGATGTATAATGTGTTTATATCAAACATATTTGGGACTATATTTGTTGACTACAATTTTATACAGTTATGAAATGATTGTAGATGCTTGTTTGTTTTAATAATGGGGTTTGGTAAACCTATGTTTGAATTGAATGGTCTTGTTAGATCACTCCAAGATCTTTGAAAGTCAGAGATTATATGAAAACCCTAGGAGTAAGTGAGAGAAAGATCCAAAGAAAAAGTGAAATTCATTAATAAATTAGATAAAAAATAAAAAGGAGAGATGTTATATAATGAGATATTAGGGACCACCAAAAAGATTAAAAATTAACTCATAATTATAAAACACATTAAGTGTATTTAATTAATCTGACTAACAACTATGTAGGTAAAATAAAAAATGGTAAAACTCCTACATTAACACCAACCTGAAGCATAGTTTAGGTGGGTAAGAATAATCAGGTCCCAACAACAAATCCTAATGAGGTACTAGACAAAAATAAAACTCCCATAACATGGAGAAAAGGAAAAAAACTCATAGGAAAAAAAAGATCTCTAAAAAGAGAGCAAAGAAGAGAAGAGGGCTAACAAGCAACACTAGATTCTAAAACTACCTATACCCATCCTATATCTTGCAACATAGTTATTGTAAGTGACTATGGATCATAAGTAGATACAATGAAGAGTGGATCACCCTAGAATAAAGAATGTGTCCACCAAGTTCTTGATGGAATTCCAACTAAGGAATTTTGCTCCTTATGAATATTAAAAAGGCCAACCTCTATGCAATGATGGTACAATATAAGTAAAGGATGAAATAGGCTATGAAATGTCCTATACCTATGGAATACATTTCCTTTTGTTTTGATGTGTCCTAGATAATTATACCTACACCCTATAATTTTTAAACTAAACCTAAGGTAGGTGGATCAAGAACTAACTCCTCAATATCTATAATGTGAGAAATAGATGGTGGAGATGTGTCCTCATCACTACTATAATCATTTGTGCTATAAAAAGAGTGATTAATATTAGATGAGTGCTTGGGATCATAAATGTCATAAATTTAAGTGAATCTGAAGAAGAATCTAAAAAAGCGTTAGAAGCAAAGTGTGAGAAGTTACATAGTGGAGTTTGATGATTGACTATTACCATAGTCAATATACTATCATTGTGTATCTATCTAACATACATTGAATCTAGAATAAACTCAACTCCCATGCTTGAACCAAGGTTAGTGATTTAATAAAATTATAAAAGATTATTTGAAAGTGAGGGAACACTTAGAAAATTACTAAATGTTCTACCACTCACTTCAACATACCATCTCTCGAGAATCATTTTATAAGTGGCATCAACCATTTGTATATAAGACATGTTACATGCTTCCAAGGAATTAAAATCTATCTATGAAGAATCCATGTGATTTGAAATGCCAAAGTCAGTGATCCATGTAGGAGTTAGAGGTACAATAGTATTAGGGTCTTATCTTTTTATTTTCCCCTACCATTCTCTTTTTCCTTTTCTTTACCATGGTCATTTGCATTAGAAGATTCATGTGTTGAATAACTTTGATTAGTAGAATCAAGCACACTGATATTGTGTTTCTTGATTATCTTAGTTAGTTAGTCAATCTATCTCTTCAAATATTTCCATTCATCATGATTTTCTAAGCAAAACTCACATTTGATCCTATTTTTCTTAGGCTTAACACTGGAAGAAAAGGTCTCATTATTTGATTTGTAGGTGGGAGGAATCATAGCCTTCTCTTTATCCTTTTTGTTTTGTTTCTTTTCTCTACTATTTGAAGCCTTCTCTTTCTTAGAAAAAAAGCATGAGATTTTGAGGACTTCATTATGCCAATTTGTATCAAGTTATCTTGTTCTCAATTCAATTCAACAACAAAGGTATATAAATAAGGCATCTTCCATGAATCACAAAGATCACTTTTGTAGAAGGGATACTAGACATAAATATAAAATACTATGGACCATGTTAGGAGAGAATTGACAGAATAAAGTTATTCATCTTTATTATAAATTCCACATTCTTTAAATTGTAACCTCAGAAGACTAAAATTGATGGATAAGTCCTGAACGATGTCATAATAATCTGAGCTTAAATTGATGAACTCATTCTCCATCTCATGGCCTCTCATCACATCCTACTTCCTAAGGAGTTTTCTCAGAGCAGTCCACACTTGAGTAGGTGTTTTGATAGATTCTATGTGAATGAGTAGATTAAGAGATATAAAAAGACACAATAGTCCACATAATTTATCAAAATGATTGAATCATTTAGTTTTTTCATTCAAATGTGATTAGGTGGTATGCCTTGTTTCCCAATTTTATCGTAACCATAAATGGTCCCAACCAATTTGGTTTGAAATTTTCTTTCTTGTCCTTTTTTTTATTGGTGTTATTTTGATTTTCCTTTAGTACCAAAGCAAACTCATGTGGCCAAACATTTCCATAAATCAGGTTCACCAAATTTTTAACCATAAATTGAGATAGATCAATATAATATAGGGTTAAGAATATAGAAATGAATAAGAACAAATGTGATAAACAGATCTATAACAAGCCATTTAATTTACAAATATATATAAACAATATTATAAATTTATAATGCTGAGATATGTTAAAAATAAAAATTATAACTATTGATTGATATTGAAATAAATTAGAAACAAGAGTACTTAGCTGGTTTAATATGCATATAAATATCTGATATCAAATAATCTTAAAGCATAATAGATCTAAATTTTTTATCAATCACTAGATTCTATAAACCTACATTTTGTGGCCTCAAATGATTGCATCAGATTTGGATTGTTGTGTTGATACTACTATTTGATTTGAATATAGGTGTTTAGTATATAATATTGAATGGATCTAAATATTATCACCAAGATCCTTCTGGGTTTTTTATCACCTTTATTTTTATGTGTTTGGATTGGATTGTGTTCACATGATGTCATTCTTTATCAAATGATCAAAAACTAGTTCTTCACCCTTAGAGTGACTTTTAAAAAGATGGGTTAGTGAACACATAGTGTCGATCTACCCCAAAGAACCCAATGTTAATGGGCATTGCCTACATAGCCAATACTCTTAATAAAGGTTATCATAATTATGTAGTTCTCTTTTAAATATTTTCTTTTGTGGGTATCAAGATACAACATGTGATAAACAAGTAGATAGAGTGATCTAGCTTATAACTTGGAAAATATGGCTCATGCTATACTCTTTCAGTATTTTAGATATGTAGATCAGTGTTCGTATGACAGATATTAAAATAGGAAAGACTGGAGAATTTATTTTCACTTGAATGCTTGATTGAGTACTTTTTGTAAGTTGCCTTGTGAGTTGTTATGTATGTCCTTGGTGAGGAATGAATGAGGTTTTATCTTGTATATGTACCAATCCCTTTTAGAAATATATTGTGTCAAATCACGTAGACCAACCATAGAGATGCATTTTATTTGTAAATTTGAGGACTTTAGGACATTCGACACTTAGTTTGACACATGACATTAGCATTGACATAAACATTTGGATAAGATGCAAGTGTCCTTAAAGATGGAAAATAGCACAAGTCCAAAACTTGTAGAGGGTGATGATAATAAGCACATTAATGGCATTTTTAGTATTGTGGAAGGGATGGTTATGAGAATAATGTATTGTTGGACTAAAAGATAAGAAATGGGCACAATATATAGCAGATGTGAATCTTTAAGCAATAAGGTCTTAAAACTGAAGTACTTGCCAAATATATAAGACTAAGGTACAATTTAGATTTAATAACTACACTTATCTATCAACATTTTTAATATGCATTAAGCATAAAATTTATACTTATTAATACACTTTAAAATATTATACCATACAAATTTAAATAATAAATAATTTTGAAAAATTATAAAAAAAAGTATTATAAAAAACTAAATAATGAATAATTTTATAGAAATATAAAATATCAAAAAAAAAGTAAAAGATTTAGTCAAACCATTTGTAAATTGAAAAATATATCTAATTTGAATATATATTCAATCAATACATATTTATTAGTTATTTCCTATTAAATAATAATATTATTACAATAAAGAGTATTACAAAAGATAAAAACTTGTCTGCTTGAAAATTAAATGTATGACTCTCTTTAAAAGTTGTGTGGAATGCTAAATTAGGGCACTTATTGCATAGAGACCAAGGACCAAATCTTTATAACTAAATATATTACATTGTAACTAATTTATTTACTATACAAAGACCAAGGTTTTCTAATATTGCATTGTCTTTTAAAATGCGAAGGAATGGTAAGTCGTGAAGAAACTTTAAAGAAAATAAAATAGGCAACAATAATTTAAAAAATATATTTATTTTTTTATATGTTATTATTATTTGATTCATCAAGTTTTAAGATTATAAAGTTTCATTTAATTAAATTCATTTCAGATAAAATTTTAATATATTATTTTTAAACCGAACAACTACTTCAATAAATTATTAATTTAAATTTAATTCACGAATAGAATTCTTAATTCTGAAACCCTGCCACCACCAAGTACTTTTGCACGGTATTAGATTTATAAGGACCAAAAATACATATGTCAAGTGCGAAAATTTATCTATTTTCTAGTGTCAAGTGCGAAAATTTGGATGATATGTTATTCTGAGTAAGTAGATAATTTTTATTTTATAGACGTCATGTGTGAATGAGGGTTTTGTAATGCAGTGATGGGTTGAAAAAGAAATTGGCATAGTCAAAGAAATCGGCATGGCCTATTATTATTATTATTATTATTATTATTATTAGATTAAAGATATGAAACAATATCTTTTACGTTTGAATTTATAATATTTATTTTCGAGTTTATATTATTTAAAAGATTAAGGATAATTTGTATTTGGGGTAGATTATTAAGTTAATTCTGTTCATCTGTTAATTTTGTAAAAGTAATAATAAAATATTTTTTTATTATTATTATGGATAAATTAGAGTTTTTTGAAAGTGATTCTATCCTTTTAGAATTCAGAGCAAGAAATCTAAAACATCACAAATGTCCAGCGAACTAAACTACAATGAATTCACAGCAAGCTGAGAGTCAGAAAATACAAAAAGAAAATCCTTATAACATAATTATAAAAAAAAAATGCAGTAGAAAAAAAACCAACTACAATTTCAAATCAATCAAAGATCAAAATAACTCAATAACCTGAAAAAAACATAATCACAAATAATATTTGATCTCCTTTCATATTGCCAAAAAAGATTTTTTATAGTCTATTAAACACCATCTTTCATCATAATCTCCGCTTACCTTAAGAGTAATGACTCATCCGCAAACTGTATTTATTCTCCCAAATTATTATCTTTTTACAATACATTATAAATTGTGTTGAAAAGCAAACCATTCAAACATAGAAATGTAAACAATACCTTTTACAACCAACTTTTGACCTTTTTATGACAGATACCATTTTATTGGAAAGCAAACCAGTTACCTTTTAAACTATATCTTTTACAATCAAACAATGGACATAATTTTATTTCCGCACGCTACACGTTGAAATCAAAATACACACGTAAGAATTTCTAGATGACAATCTTGTTTTCGAATCAAAGTGGTGAGGAAAAGGTGAATGGACATTCAAAACTTGCTCAGAAAAGTCTACAGAAAATGCAATTTTTATCTAGAGTGGTTGGGCATCCAAGTCATTTAATGATAAATTTGTCGCATCAAATGAATATAATATAAAGTTGCTCCTGCTTTCCACAAACAAGGAGAGTCACGTATGTTTGAATATAACATATACGGTTGAACGTTTTTGTGGCCAAAGTCCTCTTAGCGTTTTAGAGTAGCTCACCTCATCAAGTTGTAGATGTGAGCATAATTTGTTGTAAAACATGAGAGTACATTGAAAGTGTATGTTATATATTTATATTTATATATATATATATATATAAAAGGAGAGAGATTATATTTGGATGAGAGTCAAGGAGGTTGGGGTATTTCTTCCGTCAAAATTATTTAGCGTTCATACATAGTTTGTATCAGAGTTTGATTCTAATCTAGATAAATTAAATAGAAAAATTCAATGGTCACACAAGACAAGAAGTGACTGCACACCACCAAAGTGTTGTAGCAAAATGAAATCACAAAAACAATAATTACACGAGACAAATCAAATTGAGAAAACCAACTTTTCATTAAGTGAAATAGTTTCAAGTAGAGCATACATATAAGAGAGTAACTCACTCCTCCTCAAATGGTGGTCAACGCACCCTTGGAATAGAAATATAACTCCTCCACAAAAGGTGGTCAAAGGATCCCGTAATATAGGTATAACTCCTCCACAAAAAGTGGTCAAAGGAGTTACATCATAGTCTCTCAATACTATGACACCTATAAGATGCTAACTCTAACTAAAAAAACATATCCCCAAATATAGAAAAATTCTATGTGAAAAAATATAATATTCCAAAATAAATAAATTTGTGAAAATAAAGACCTACAATAACATGCCCCCTGCCCCCAACAAGCACAACTTAAGTATGCGGTGTCAAAAAAAATGGATCACTATAACTAGGACTGATCAGGTACCCATGTACAAAGCAATCTCTCATAAAGCATAGAAAACGAGAAAACCCATAGGAAAAATCACCTCCTCTAAAATAGGGACATAAAGAAGTGAAGATGCTAGAAGGTCCTCCTAAAAGATAATGTTTTTACTGATGTAGACTGCCCCTGAAGAAGAGCTTATAGATGAATGAATTTGCTCTCACTGAACGATTTGGTAAACATATCTACATCCTACTCTGAAGACTAAAAAAACTCAAGTTGATAACCTGACCATAAATAAGCTTTTGAATAAAATCCATATGAATCTTAATGTGTTTGGTTTGTTGGTGTTGAACTAAATTCCTACATATCTATATAGTACTCTGGTCATCACAACAGATGATGGTGGGCTTCTTGAAAAGAATGTCAAACTCGGATAGAATCTCCTATAGCCGAATAGCCTTAGTAGTTGCATTAACAACTCTAATGTGCTCTGGCTTTGTGGATGATATAACAATAGCATTTTATTTTTTTGATAGATCAACTGATACGACTATAACCCAAAAAAAAACTATAACCTAATGTGGACTTGTGATTCTGAGCATCACCAACCCAATTCAAATCTAAAAAACCAACCAAGTTAGCCTCTATGCAAATTTGTACTAAATCCTAAATCTATAATAGCTACGAATGTAGTGGAGTATCTACATGGTTGCTTTCCAATGTAACTCATGGAGCTCCTTCATGAATTATGAAATAATGCCTACTGTACATGAAATATCAGGACTAGTACGAGTGAGATAAATGAGGCTACCAACAAGTTGTTGATATCAAATGGCATCTACTAAAGGAGTTGAATAGTCAACCTCAAGATTGACTCCTAATAAAAAGAGAGCCAGAGATGGATTATAGTCAACCATGTTAAACTGAGATAAAAGATGAGAGTGTACTTGGGTTGTGCAAGTGAAATCTCTATATCAGATTATGAAATATCTATACCAAAGAAGTAGCAAGAAGTTTTAAGTTTGTCATGTTAAATGTGAATATTCACCATTTCAATAGATGAAATAAGAACTCTCAATGATCAAAATATCATCAACATAAAAAGACCTATAAGTTAGTAAAGAATCATCCTGCTGTAAGAAGTATACATTGAGGTCTAAATGACACCTAGTAAAACATGAAACAAGGAGGAATAAATCCATCTTAGCATACCAAGACCGATGAGCCTGTTTGAGGCCATAGATAGATTTCCTAATTCTAATAACTAAGGATGAATCTTGAAAAAACCCATGTAGTTTCTACATGTACATCTCCTCCTCAAGGTCTCAATAGAGAAAGCCACTCTGCACATCCATATAATGTATATCCTAAACATGTGTTGTAGTTATATCTAGTGTGAGTAAGATCAAGGTCATCCTTCTAAAAGGTGAAAAGGTCTCTGAGTAGTCAACGCTACTTGTTAAAAAAAATTAGACCAATCATGCCTTTTACTTATTAACTGACCCATCTGCTACAAACTTTTTTTGATATATCCACCTACATCAAACCATCTTTATTCCCTTAGGAAGTGAAGTCAAATTCTAAGTGTGATTTTTTACTAAGGAAGAATATTCTTCCTGTATAACACTATCTCATTCAGGCATCTATGAAGCCTCTTAAAATGTTTCTGGATATAAAACTAAAGCAAAAAATTCATGTGGATGACTCTAATAATCTGCCCAAGTACATCTGTCATATGTTGGATACCCTACCCAAGTTCTTGCACTTTGATGTGTCTCTCAAGCCCAAAGGGGGTTATATGTGGGTGAGTAAGATGTTGACTTCTCTTCCTATAAAACATGAATAGAGGTGGATGTAGATGACTCTGTATCACTGCCATCATTGCTAGAACTAGAATAAGAAGAAGACCCTGGCTTAGGCACCTTCTATGGATGATCCAAGTCAGAATAAGAATCATCAAGTCTATATGAATCAAATGATGTAAAAGAAGTGTCAAATTTTTAGTCTTTTGGACTATCCTCAAATTGAACACTTCCTTCTATGAATAAATCATATATGGTCGGTTGAATAAATCAGTGCCCATTGATACCATTTGGATAACCTATAAATATGAAAGAATTGAATTGAGATTCCATAGATTTATGTTTTTTCTTTGATGTGTGTGTTATAAATGGGGATCTAAAAAACCTAAAATGTTCAACTAGAGGTTTACTTTTATGCCAAGTTTCAAAGGGAGTTATGCCTTCCAAATCTATGTGAAGAACCCTATTTTAAATATAACAAGCAAAATTTATGGCTTTGGCCCAAAACTAAGGTGCCAAGAATATAAAGTGAATCATACAACTAGCCATCTCTTTTAAGAATCTATTTTTGTGTTCTATTACTCCATTATATGAAGGACTATAATTAACTATTCACTATAAATCAATTTGTTCCATGGTGTGAAATTACTCAAATCTATTGCGAACATATTCACCTATATTGTTAGTTCGAAGAACCTTGATGTATTTCTTAGATTATTTATCAATAAGTGCCTTAATGTCTCAAAAAAATTTAAACACTACATACTTTTATCTTAGGAAATAGGCCCATGTGTACCTTGAGAAATCATCAATGAATGTGAGAATATACATTAATGTGTACTAATTATAATGCTTGTGAATCCCTCCAAGATTCACCTTTGTCAAATTTTTCTCCAGGATGATTTTCAAAAAGGAAACCCTTATAAAGTCCATTAGATAATTAGAATCGAGATGACCCTATGACCATGTCATTTTTTATATGTTATTCAAGGTAGTGGTAGTTAAGGTGAGCAAATAAATCATGACATAATTTTCTAAAGTTTCATCTGAATGAGTCAACAATGCAGTCTAAGAAGAATCAGGATAAAACGTGAGAAGTTGTATGACCTCACTTGGTGATCTACCCTACCCACTGCCATTATAGAATCACTATGCAACTCCTTGATGATAATTAAATATGGTAAAAACTCAACCCTCATGATTTTGCTAATATGAGTGATTTTATACACTTATAGGAGATTGGCTGAAAGAGAAGGAACACTTAGAACATTATTGAATGTTTCTCTTTCCATTTCATCATACCCTCTCCCTATAATTAGTATAGAAGTTTCATCGCCTAAACTGATAAAAGATATGCTACAAGGCTCTAAGTAAGAAAACTCAACTAGTGAAGAGCACATGTGTTAAGAATCACTAGAGTCAATATCCCATGAAGATGTTAAATTTGTAACATTATTCAGCATAAAATATATGATACTTGGTAATATGTCAAATAAAAAAATTTGGAAATAGCCTATTAAAATCATCATAATATTTTCAAGTGGCACTATCTTTATAATATTAGTCCCACTAGACTTTGTATTGTGACACTTATCTATTATGAAAATTGAGTTTGTGAGCATCAACTATTTTGATTGGTTATATTATGACCACTTCAAGATCTAGAACCTAGAAAGCATTCCAATCCAACACATGTGAATTATCAACATCATACTTTTATAGATAAGACACATGGAAGACAATATATAAAAGAGTTATAGATGGTGGTAATGTAAGACTATACGCTCTACATCGATCACTTCCATAATCTCTAAGGGTCCTAGATATCTAGGTGAAAAATTCACTAACTTCTTGAATTTAATCAAGTATTTCTAAAGTTTAACTTGCAGAAACACTTTATCACCTATAAAAAATATTCTTGCTGTTGTCTTAATATCAACATAACTTTTCTATCTCTCATTGTCCTCTTCTAACCTCTACCTAATTATCTTAACATATTCTTCTATTTCTATAAACATCTTAGGTCCAAAGACTACCCTTCCCTCTAGCCTATCCCAATTGATTGGTGTTATACACCTCCTTACAGATAATGCATCAAATGGATCCATCTTCAACATTGGTTGGTATGAGTTTTTGCAAATAAACACAACCAATGGAGGGTACTCCTCCCACTTCTATTGTTGATCCATGCCATATATACAAAGGATATCTTTTAAAACCTAGGTAACTCTCTCTATCTATCCATCAATTTCTAGGAGATAAGTAATGCTGAAATTCAACTGCATACTTAGAGATGAATTCAAAGTCAACCAAAATCTATAAGTCATTCTCAAATCTTGATCTAAAATGATCTTTTTTTGAAATCTATGCAATCATTAAAACTCTTTCATGAATATTTTTATAGGCATAGGTGCATCATTTGTCAAGTTGCTTGGTATGAAGTGAGCTACCTTGGTTAATTTTTCAACTATAACAAAGATCATATTATGTTAGTTCTATTATAATAGTAACTCTTATATGAGTTCCATGATAATCACCTGCCACTTCTATTTCGGTATATCACAAGGATATGACAATCCTATAGGATGTATATGTTCAACTTTCACACACTGATATTATAAATGAGACACAAAATCCACATCTTTCTTCATCCCTTTCTATAAATAGAGAGGCCTTAACTCGTTTATGATCTTAGTTACTCCTAGATGTCCTAAATAAGGGATATTATGCAATTTCATTAGCACCATGATCCTTATATTATCTCTATCAAACTAAAATACCCTATCATTATATCTCAAAATACCATCACTCTTTAACTTGAATTATTTATACTTAGGATTTTGAGCATTTTTTGATAATGCTTTCTTGACTTGTTCATAGAATTCATCTCCTAGTGATAATTTGATTACCTAATCATGGAAATTACTCCCAATAATATACATAGCTACTATGTGTCTTCTAAAATTAAAGAATTATCAACTCTATTCTCTTTTCCCTTGATATAGTTAATATCAAAATCATAATCAAATAAGCATTCTAGCAAATGTCTTTAACATGTTTTCAGGATTGGTTGGGTGAATATGTACTTGAGTCCCAAGTTATCATTTCTAAGCTCAAATAATTTTCTTAATAGATAATGTGTCCAAACTTACTAGGCATGCACTATTACATAAAGTTCCAGATCATGAGGAGCATAATTCACCTCATAAGGCTTCAATTTTATAGACTTGTATGCTGGAATTGAACCATATTGCATAATAATTCATCCAAGTCCATCCTTATATGCATCCATGATCACTAATAATTGGCCATTAGGATTAGGAAATCTTAGCACTAGTGCCAAAATAAGCCTAATTTTTAGTTCTTGAAAGGCTTTCTTGCACTTGTTTGACTATACAAAAATCGGATTCTTTTGATGAAGAGAGGTAATTAGATTATCTATCTTAAATAAATATAAAATAAATTTCCTATAATATCCTACTAATCCCATGAAATTCCTTACCCCATGTACATTATTGGGTGCTGGCCATTCCATTCTGGATCTTATCTTCATTGAATCTACTAAAATTTTGTTTAAGGAGATAATATGTCTTAGATATTGCATTTTATTTTGAAAAAATGGACACTTGAAAAACATATTATATAATTTATGCTTTTGCAAACACTACAAAAATAATTCTAGATGTTGAATATGTTTTTCCTCATTATTTGAATATATGAGGATACCATCTAAAAAAACTAACACAAAATGGTCTAGATAATCTCTGAACACACTATTCATGATATTTGTAAATGTTTTTGGAGTATTTATCAAACCAAAAGGTAACATTGTGAACTTGTAATGTCCATATCAAGTCTCGAATGCTATTTTGTGAATCTCCTCACTTTGATTATCAAATGATCATACCCTTCTCGAAGATCAATCTTTAAAAATATTTTTATGCCTCACATCTGATCAAGGATAACATCAATGTGAGCCAAAAAAAAATGTTCTTGATTGTCACCTTGTTTCACATCCTATAATCAATACAAAGGTGAAGAATATCATCCTTATTATTGGTGAAGACTATTGGTGTACCTGAATGTGACACACTTGGTCAAATCAACCCTTTTGATAACAACTCCTAAAGTTCAGCCTTAAAGTCAACCAATTCGATAGTTATCATCCTGTATGGTGCCTTGGAATACAATTCTAATCTAGACATGATATCAATTGACAAATAAAACTCATGTTTGGGTGATAATCTTGGTAACTCTTCAGAAATGAAATAAATTCTTGGCATCCCTTCCTATGAGCCTTCTTGAGTTGAATTTCAAAATTTTTCCTAAGCTTTAACTCTCTTTTCTCACCTTGAAGTTGTGTCTGATTTACAAAATCATCTTGACACTCAACCTTGTTCAAATAATAGTCAACCATAAATTGTTTTTTTCAATCCAGTTGACTCCTAAGATCATATCATATGACCCTAATGGTACATTATATACATCCACTATTGTAGTGAATTCAGGCAACCTAATCTCATCTTCTACTAAACAATTGTCAACCTTGACCTTTGACTCATTCTCATACTATATTGGCCATACATTTTCCATAACTCTAGATTTTCTAGATAATTTATTAAGCATTATTCAAGAAATAAAACACTTTGTATCTATCGTGGCAATTAAAATAGAAATTGGAGGATCAAACATAATACCTAAAAGTTCAATGGGTGAAACTTAAAACTTGGCTTAACAATTTTTAAAAATTGCATGAACTCATTGCTAAGCTGAGAAGGAGAAACCTTGTTCTTTGACTTATAATGAGTACAATCTCAAGTGTAATGGTCACCTCCATAGATGAATCAACCTCCAAGTAGCCCTTTCCTATAAGACTGTTTGTTTCCCTTGAAAGATCCTTTGAAACCATTCCCAGGTTTCTTATTCCCTGAGATACTATTAAACTTAGCATTCTATTTATTAAATTGGCCCTTGTATTATCCACTCCTTTGATTCCAATTCTTATTTTTTAAGGTTGGTTTAGAAATTCTAAACTATTTCCTAAACATATATCTAACTTGGGCAAAAGATTTTAGCTTTTGTTCCTACTTGACTGCCTTATAAAAAACCTAATCCATGGTATATGTTCCATGCACATCCAAATCACAACCAATTTGAGGTTTTTATCCCATAATGAATTTCTTAATTTAGAACCTCTCATTCACTTGATATTGAGGTACATACTTTAAGATCTTGGTGAATTGCTCTGAATATTCATTCATAAAACTATCTCCTTGTTTAAGATTATAAAAATATTTCATCTTATAATCAAAATATAGGTATAGAATCCATCCTAACCTAAATAGTATCACAAACTATTTCCAAGTGGTGGTGGTAGATTCGAGGTTCATCTCGATCTTGTTATTTTCCCAACAAATTATTGCTTCACTAGTAAGCTGATATGCTCTGTAGAATACTTTGGTGACTTTAGAGTAATTTCATATCTCAAAATATTTATCCATATTTTTCATCTGTGTTTTATTTCCATCTCCCAAAATAGTTTTATTGAACTTGGGTGGATTTACCTCTTTCATATCTCGTACCAACTCTAAGGCTAATCAAGATCTTGCATCTATTGGAACTTCTTCATACCTCTACTCTTGAGGATTTTATTTCTTAGCAAGATGCTATTTAAACTCTTCTTCAATGTTTTCTTCAACATGCCCATGCACTTTCTTATCTAGGGCCATGATTTAGTCCCTAGTTTCTTGCATGGTTGTGAGGATTTGATACAATTTCATATCTTTCTCAATAGTAAACTAATTTGGATCCATTGGAGGATTTGTATTTAGGGTACCCTCACCTCCTAATATATCCCACACCATTATTATTCCTAACGAATAGAAGAAAAATTTTGTGTTGGAGGACACATTAAGTTCTATATTTTGAACACCAACTCTGGTACAATAATGTAACAACCCGATTGGGTTTTCCTAGAGTAGGATAATTTTTTTAAACTTAATGCATAGATTCAAGTAACATATTTCATCATAACAAAATCAACAAGAGTGATATTTAACTAAATAAATTATTTTTATTTAACCTTATAAAGTTATATATCTAATTTATTTAGCTAGTGATCACCAAAAAGACAATATCAAGAAATAAGTATAATGTTGAATATACAAATAAAGACTGCATTAATTCATAAAAGTAGTATTATAAATTTAGCCTTGGTTGATACAACATTAAAACCACTTTTATAATTGTAGATATGAATATAATGTACAATTTTAAAAATATAAATGTCTTAATAATAATATACAATGATATGAAGTTCCACACAACATGAGTCTCAACGAACTTGTAATATCTAGAAGTAATATCAAGTGTAGTCTTGAGTGTAGTAATGCTACGGGGAGGGAGATCATCATCGGCATTATTTTTCACACTAATTATAAACCACAAATCCCCCACACTATCTCTTAACAAGAGAAATACCCTCCCTTCACAAATGCATAGATAATGATGGTGCTAGTATCTAGAGTAATAAACTACAACTTGTGTGCTATAAGATAACTAATAAATACTATATACCATAAATAAATTCATTCTTACATGATATTATACAAAAAAATAAACTATATCAAATACATAAAATTATAATGTTTAACTATCAATATTACTTTAGCCAACGCTTTCATATAGTCATTGAACGCTAAGATCAATCTATGTTATAAACAACACTAAATTAGATTACACATCATCTACACATTAATGGCACTAATTCATAGATTGAAATCCATCACACTACTAATTAATGGATACAAAAATATAGAATACATACATTTATTCCATCAAATGTAATTCTATGAATCTTAAATAATCTAATTTATTACATATAATAAATAGATTTCATAAACAATCCTCAATAGAATCATACCATCTGGGTAAGAAAAATATCTAAACATAAATTTACAAAATATCTATATATAACTTCAAAAGTTATTTCATCCATCTGATAACATTAATTCACAGATTAATATCCTCATATTAAAAGTGAAATAATAAGCTCATTTTAATACAACAACATTAAAATGACTAGTATTCAATATCAAATACACATATCTAAAAGTTTTTTCAAACTAAATATTCGTAACAAAAACACCCATAATTCTTTACTACTTAAGTAATAGTCACAAGTATTGAATAGGATATGTACATATATATATGGTATACAAGTTTCATATTTGTAACTCAATTGACAATTCACATATATACCATATATTTAGGTGCACATAAGAACACCCAGTTTTATTTATTATAACATGTTCAATCGATAGTCTAATTATACATGCTTAGAGACGGTATACTCTAAGTAGACAATATATTATCCATGTTTATTAGAGTATCACAAATAATTAAATAATCAACTAAGATTTTCAATCAATATTCACAATAAATAACAACTCAAACAATAGTATTTAGTCTATTAATTTTATCATTGATACTCATCATTCCGTGATTTGAATAACAAAATGTATATAGTCATATGTTCAAACTAAGCCACTGTATAAAATGTATTCTTTATTTTTGACAAACAAAGTTAAATAAATTTGTAGACCCATCTAATCCTTCATAACACCCAAACATAAAAAAATTAATTAAGTGTATATATATGATAAGACATATAGATTTAGAAAACAATCCATAACTCACATTATAATTATTCATATATTTGTATATAACTTAGCAAATTATATTTATATCGTATACACCACATATGTATATATATTCATATTCATCCATGTCTTTATTATTATATATTAATATATCAATAATTAATTTTATACCTTATGTTTTCTATGTCCTTGTAAGAAAAAGGTTCTAAGTCCAATAAACGTATTAATGCATGCTACAAGCTTTACACAATATTATACATATAGTTTTCCCATTTCTCATAAATTAAACATATGTATATATATTCATATTCATCCATGTCTTTATTATTATATATTAATATATCAATAATTAATTTTATACCTTATGTTTTCTATGTCCTTGTAAGAAAAAGGTTCTAAGTCCAATAAACGTATTAATGCATGCTACAAGCTTTACACAATATTATACATATAGTTTTCCCATTTCTCATAAATTAAACCCATCAATAATACTATAATTAAAATCAATAAACTATATCATTACCTTAAGTTGAAAATATGTTTAAAACGTTATACAAAATATATATTGCAATAAAACCCCTCTATTTATATCATTCTATTATGACATAGGTTAATATAGTACATAGTTATAAGTTCATACAAATGTATATTAACTGCATTAACTCTCTATATATAGACATTGACATATATATATATATATATATACATATATATATATACATATATATATATACATATATATATATATACATATATATATACATATATATATATATATACATATATATATATATATATATATATACATATATATATATACATATATATATATACATATATATATATATACATATATATATATACATATATATATATACATATATATATATATATATACACACACACATATATATATATATACACACACATATATATATATATATACATATATATATATATATACATATACATATATATATATATATATATACATATACATATACATATATATATATATATATATATATATATATATATATATATATATATATATATATATATATATATATATGTACATAGGCACGCGTGTGCACACTCACACACACACACACACACACACACACACACACACACACACACACACACACATCTTTGTCTATTGTAGTCATATAAAAAGCAAAAATAGGTAACTTGAGTGTGGCTAATGACACCCAACCCATAGGTCTCTCTTGCTTTCTCTCATGACCATCATAGGCATCTTTTCACTAATTCTCAATCATTTGTAACCTTCTAAACTTGATCCTAGTTGAGTTAGACTCCTTTTTCCATGATAGATAAATCCTCTTAGCTCTCATTTGCTTAGGACAATAGCACCACACTAGGATTATAGTGCCAATTCCACTCCTATCCACTTTTGGCACTATTTTCTAAGTCCATTTCTAGCCCCAATGATCAATTTCCTCTAGTTCCCCATCTTTATCCTTGTTAGCCTAATACGATTACATTAAACCCATGACCAATACATCCCTATAAAATCCCATTCAAATATCATTTGGAAAGGGTTGGAAATTATCACTAAGCAAGCAAGAATTTTCAAGCAATCTTACCTATTCTCTACATACAATCAGCCAAGACACTTAAAAGCTCATTCAAATCCTTACACCAGTCCCTAGTCACCTCAAAAACTTCTAGTTTAACATTCTACATCTTCATACACTCAATTTCACAAAACACATCAAGTGGGATAACTACATATGGATTGATCTCTTTTTGAAGTATTGGTATGTAGACAGTGTGTCCAAACAAGGGGTGTGGATCCACGTCTAGTTAATATTACACACACTAATCCCCCTCTCTTGTTTGAAATTGATCAAAGTACAATAGAATATAGGGTTTGAAGAAAAAATATAATCTAAAAAGATCTCTATAGACTTATGGCTATTGAAAATTCATAGATAGGGTCACAGAGACTTGCCAAACAAAACCTAAAAAGTTTAGATCCTCATAACACCAATTATAGATGTGGACTACAGTGTTGATGCCCACTCCTATCTAGTTCTAGCACTCCTATCCAATAAAAAATTGTTATTTTAGATCTTATTTTTTGATAGTGTCCCTATACCACACATTTAATATCAACCTCTATCTTAGTTAGATCAACATAGTTTTAAGTTAAGTCATATTTCTCTTTACTTATTTGTTATTTTTAGAAAGTCTAAATAACAAATTGGAATTAACAAATCAATAGGTTTTTTTTTTGGTGGAAAAAGGGGTAAAAACTTTATTAAATCTCAAAAAACCATAAGACAAAGCAACAAAAGGCCAAAGCCCCAGAAAAACAAAGAGAATCCCAGAAAAATACAAAAAAAATCCATCACATACCTATATCAGTACCGTCTTCACTCAGAATCATCTCCATGTTCTGACTTACCTCCTTGGCCAACTGCGCCCAACCATCCACCTTCTCACCATCTATATCCTCTAATGCCTACTTGGCTAGGAAATTAGCCACCCTATTCCATTCCCTCAGAACGTGGGCAAAAGACACTGAATCCATGAGCAAACTAATCTATAATATCTACTGCACTACCAAGGATAGTTGCCAGCTCACATCTGTAATCTTCCTCTCAAGGATCATATTGATCAGGATTTGTGAATCAGCTTCACATATCACCCTTATCCATCCTAACTCATAAGCTCTCTTCAAGGCATACCAAACAGCTAATCTATCCATCCTGTTAACCGTCTGCTCCCCCATATGAGCTGATAAAATAAAAACTACAGATCCAGAGGAATCTCTACCAATCCCACCGATTCCAGCCTAGCTAGGATTACCCCTGGAGGAGCCATCGGTGTTAATTTTAAAAATACCCTTGGGAGGGGGCATCTATTTCCCACTCCTTTGAATTTTTTGCTTCCCACATCCACCTCTCCTAACGCAAGCAGAGGCCGAAGAAATACCCTGTATGCCGAACCTATCAACCATCTCTACATCCCCCTTTGCCAGAGGCAAAATGACCTCACTCTTAGCTTTTATAGTTTCCTTGATCATTCTTATAATTCAACTCCAAAACTATTGAACTCCCAATTTTTCATCGTTAAAAATTCTACAATTTCTTTCCAACCAGACTTGCCACAGCAAAAAAATAGGTCCAGTGTACTAGGTTTCTTGCAAGAAATGAGCAGCAAAGGGCGGTCTACCCAATCTCAACCAAAAATCAGCAAGAGAAGAAGCATGCACATACTGACACCTCCACATGTCCCACCAAGCATGCCACAATTGGCAAGTGAAAGGGCAGCTAAAAAATAGATGTGGTGAGTCCTCCTCCTTGCCTCCACATAGAACGTAGCGTGAAGGACCAACAAAGCCCCTCTTATGAATGTTCTCCCAAGTCAGGCAATGGTTCTAGGCCAAAGTCCATGTAAAGCAATTACACTTCGGCCACAAGAAACTACTCTAAACTCTTTTCCACCAAGGAACCTCCCTCCCCTTCGTGAATCGCTACGCAACCAACTCCTGGTAACTAGACAAAATAGTGTACTTCCCCTTGGGGTTAGGGGACCAAGCCAGCACATCACCCCCCTGAGTGCATAGCAATTACGACAAGCAAGGATGATGTATAGCTCTGTGCACTCCACCTCCATACCAATAATTGGCCACTCCTTAGGAGTCTTCCATCTCACTTCCGTCAACTAGCCATGAAGAAAGAGGGATTTGTAGTTGCACACCTTATTCCACTTGGCTTCACTGAATCTTTGTGAAAGTGCATACAGATGAGGATATTGATTAACTATGGGGAGATAGCCATCCCAAGAGTCAATCAATAGGTTAATTATAGCATAATTATTGACTAATTTTACTCCTTAGACTCTTTAACTAAATTAGGAACAATACCCCAATATTCCCAAAGTAGTTGAATCATTTGGTGAACTCAACTTACTTCATTTATGAATAAAAACTCTAGGAACCATAGGGTAAAATTCCTACTAATTTATACTATTTTTTTAATGATTTTTACCTTAATATTAAAATAAAAAATTTCTAATAAATTTTAAAATAATTCTCTTTCAAACCCTAGTTGCCCATACTAGGTCTTGGTATTTTCACAATAATTTTTCAATAATTTTCTAATTTTTACTAGCATATTAAAATAAAAATTCACTTCATATTTCAAAATTCAACAGTAAATTTCCAAAATTTATTTTTCTCAAAATCCTAGTTACACATACTAGGTCCTATTCAACCAATCTTTTTACAATATTTTTTCTAAATTTTTAGTTGCATATTTCACTAAGAAATTCACTTCAAATTTTATTAGTTCATAGTAATTATCCAAACATTTATCTTTCAAAACCCAAGTTGCATATACTAGGTCCCATTGTTTCTTGAAGTATCACCTTATATGTTTGTGTGTTTCGTATCCTTTTTATGTAATTTCTAGTTGACTATTTTTAGGACTTTACATTTCCTATATTTAGTACTTTCATTTTTCAGCACTTTTTCTATTACAAATTATTGCAAAAACTTCAATCAAATCATAATTTTTTTTCTTACTTTAACAATGGCCCAATATACTAGTTTTGATGAAACTGATAAATGAGAATTTAAAAAAAATAACTAAACACCCTAAAATGGACGATAACATTTTTAAAATACTAAAAAAAAACAACAAAGAGTGAACAATGGTGAATCTTCCCAAACCACAGAGCAACCAATTATAAATGACAATATGGGGGCAAGTATGTCTCAACAACCCCCTATAGAAGCCCAACCTTCCTTGATGCCACTAGTTATAGCTAGTACATTTTTGTATATTGATGTGATAGCCCTTGTGCAAGAGATAAAATATATTCAATCCAAGGTGCTACATCTTGAGAAAGGTGCCTCTAGACCTACACAACCTTTTGATTCTTTTGCTCTTTTACATACACCATTGACATGTCACATTGCCTTGACACCCTTGTCAGAAGGTTTTATTCAACCCAAGCTTACTCTATATGATTGAAAGGGTGATCCAGAGACACATTTGAGAGCCTTTCATGTAGCATGCTTGGACTATATACCAAATGACTGGATACTTACGAAACTATTTCCATGAAGCCTAAAGGATTATGCTTTACAATGGTTCAATAGTTTAGTGAATCAGTCGATCAATGTATTCAATCCTTTAGTTGACATGTTCCTAACTCATTTCAGCATTAGCATTGGTGATAATGTTTCATATGCTCAAGTTTCATACCAAAAACAAAGGTCAAATGAGCATCTCACAGATTATGTTCTTCAATATAAGACTATCTTGGCTAAGATGAATAGCCCCATAGCCAATCAAGAGTTACAAGATCTCTTCAAACATAGTCATCTACCAGCTTTATATGAAATAATTATGTTCAAAATATTCTCTTCCATCACTGAATTGTGTCACACACTAAAATAAAGAGAATTCAAGTTAATTTTAATGGACAAACTCAAGTACACAAGTATTTAAGACACAAAAAACAAGAGTCACAAAAAAGTCCCATATAAAGTAAATGTAAATGATAAAAAGAGTCGAAATCAACTTATAGTTAATACAACTTTTGAGGCCCGTGAATGAGTGGTTCTATCAGTACCTCTTTAGTGAACCTTGACTAATCTACAAGTTTCTATAGCCAGAGTTTTACAGTAGCTATTAGAATGTAACATTGTATCTCTCCCTCCTTTTCAAGAAGTTGACCCAACAAAGCATCTTCCATAGGGATATGATCAACATTCAGTTTTAGAGTTTCATAGGGAATCGAACCATACAAAAAATAGATGCATCAGTTTCAGACACAAGATATAGGATATAGGATTTTATAGATGGAAATCATATTGATCTTGGTACTTTAGATGAGCCTTCTCAAGTAAAGCAAACATGGGATAAAGCATTGATAATCTTCTCCTATCTATTTCCACAACATTCCAAATAGCAAATAGGGGACACATCAGGGGCTCACCATGCATATCGTACATGCCCTCACCAGATACATACATGCTACCTTTAATTGAGACACATATTTTTAGAAACATGATTGGTGTATAAAATTCTATAGTTCTAGCTAGCCATTCCATATCCTTATCAAAATAGGAGATTGTTGAGGATGATATGGATTATTATGCACTCTTTATCAGAGCTTACATCATAATCATCCTATTCATAGTTTTCTCATAGACAATAGATCTAGTGTGACAATGTGAACTATGACAATAATATAACATTTGGGATATTTAGAGAAGTATATTACCCCAATAAACATAGTCATTGATGTATTCAGTGAGCACATACAGAGTTCATTGGGTGAGATCATACTTCCTTTACAGGTTGGCCCAATACATGTGGCCACATCATTCACTATAGTTCCCAGTTTAGGAGTTTTTGATATGCTACTTGGTCGATCATAGATCTAGAAAATTTGATCATTACCTTCTAAATTTCACAGATGCATGAAATTGATTCATGCTAATCAGGTTATTATAGTTGGTGGAGTTCCATATGAGTTACCACTCCCCATTTTAGAACCATCTTCTACTTTGCATTCACCAATTTTAGTTTTACCTCATGTTCTAATTTCTCTAAAATTTATAGTTCACCCTCCAGTTTAGATTTAGACACAGTTAATGCATCCATCACCAACATAGAGAGTCCATACACCTCCACAACTTCAAGATTCTAGATAGCTACTAGCTACAGTGTTCACACCGAAGGCATTGTCATTGAGATATCATACATCTACTCATAGAGTACATGCTTAGATAACTTATCCTACTACTAGATGGGTCATTAATATACCTACAGTGGTATCTACTTCTCAAAGTTACAGTGGGAAGTAACACTTGGTTTCTAGTTTAGATATTTTAGAGCATTTACAACATATACAACTTTTAGAGCCATGGTCTCAGGATTTCCATTGCGCTTCATGATCACACACAATTCCTCTCCTTGATACAGGACATCATGATAGGGAGTATCCCATGAGACTCATCGATTAGCATCATCCTTTCCCCACTTAACTATACATAGTTTTTTATACTTAATTGTTTGTAGCTCAAACATATTAAAAATTCAAAAACATTCAAATATTTCAAAATACCAAAAAAACAATATAGTATTAAAAAATTCAAAAACTTTCAAATATTTAAAAATATAAGAGCATACAAATAATTCAAAAATAATACATTCTAATTGTATGCATCATCCATGCTTTACATTTCTACTATCATGATATACCTACATCTATTGTTATATGCTATTGTTTGTCGATTTATCTACATTACCATGCTCCACTTGATCTCTTTTGAGTGTGTGTAGTGACATATAACTCTTTAATTACTTCACTATACTCATTGAGGGGCCATCTTACTTATACGTTGAGACATACATAAATATACATACCCATTGAGGGCATCTTCTACATGACTACACCATCCAGATTATGTCATTCCTACACCACACACTCTAGTTATTATGTTTATGTACATTACTTACTAGCTTACACATATTAATCTATTAAAACTCACTAGTATATAGCACTTGTGTATTTCTTAGCATATACCTAGTCTTGTACTAACATGTCTTGGATAATTTCCTTCTTGATTTGATTAGTTAGATGCGTTTATATTTTAATTTATTAGGTGATTTCCTTTCTTGCTTAGCAAAACTTGATGTGATTCCATTTCTTGTTCTTATTTGTCTCTTGTATGTGCCTTAGGACATTTTCCAATGTCCTTTGCTCATATTCATGTGTGTGCTTTAGAACATTTTCCAATGTTCTTTACCTATACTACTCTATGTGATTGTTTATTTCATGGTAACTTTGCTTGTGTCAATTGTATGTGTATGTGGCATTTGAAAATGCCTTGTATGTTTGACTTCCAATTTGAGTGGCATGTGCCCATGTCTCTTATTTGCTTGCCCCCTTGACCACCCTTTTATACTTATTTCTTCTTGCCTTATTTGCTTGTTGCTTGCTTGCTTCTCATTCTTTTTAATGTCATGATTCACATCATGTATTTATCTTGATATCTTGGATGCCTTGATGGACATCATGTTCCATCCCTCCAACTAACAACTAACAACTAAAGAGAGTTTCATTTCTACTTTAGTAAATTTCACATGTTATTACATTGTTTTATCCATCTAGGCATACCCATGTTGATCTAACAATATCTCAATACAAATCTTGATATATATTGAGATATGTTGTTGATTATCATTGTGATATCATGTATCTTTGTATCATAACACACTTGCAGGGCTCTTTCTCCCAAGGAAAGTTAATGTAGGGTATTTATTACTACCCTTAGAAGAGGGGGAAATAAATAGGGTTTTTGTCTTAGAGATTAGAGCTCCTAACGATCAAAATAATAGTTTTTGGAACACCTAGAACAACCACCAAACATTAAACTAGTCAGAATAGACTAGGTTGATAGTAAAAAATCCATAACAATTACCATATTTGGCCCTAGACAATAGTACCCAACTTGGACAACAATACCAGTGCCACTAGTGTCCACTTTTAGTGCTCATATCTAAATAATATAAAAACCAAATTTTCCAAAAATAGATAGAAAGGCAAGTTCAATTATAGTTTTGTTAGCTATAATTCAGGCCAAAGTCAGTAGTTTTAGTATAATTTTTCTCAAAGAATATAGATATAGGGGGCATCATGCACAACATGATGGATCTCACTTCTAGTGTCAAATAAATTAGTTGATATAACTTCAAGATTAGAATCCATTTTTTAGACACGAATGATTAGGGGCAATGTGCATGTCACATTTATTTTCTTTTCTTTCCAAGTTCAATATTACCTAAACATTCTCAGCAATTGCATGCCTTATTCCATCTGCAGATAGTTAGCATCATTTTAGAATGAATTTCATACAAGCCTAACTTTTTTAGTTCTTGAGTTCTCAATTTCTCAAGTGGATTTCATATAAGCCTAATTCACTAGTTTTGGAGTGGCTTTCATACAAGCCTAATCTCCATCTTTTAAACTGTCCAAGACTAGCCTAATTTATAGAATACATTCAGCTATCCATGCCAACAATGTCATATCATAGTACATTCATGGGATTCAAGATCCATCTCATTTGACACACATTCCATAATGATATCATAACTTCACTTAATGGGGAAATGATGGAGCCAAATAACTAGCTACCCTTTGTATTCATAATCCACCTACTCAGAGGGATTATACACATAGTGTAGACATTGATTAGCACACGCATGATCATATAGATACACTTAGTAGGTAATGATGGAGCTAAAGGGGAAGCCTTTGAATTCTTGATCCACTCTCAGGGAATTGAGCACTCCACTCCATTCATGATATTACTTTTGGTTCATCACACATCTAATATTATTCAATATCACTCAACATCCTAATAGGTTTTGTATTAGTTTGCATATCCAATGAGGTGTATTCATTATTTTCTATTCCTCTCTCTCTCTCACACACACACACACACCTAATTTTATATGTTCTTATTTTAGATATATTGGATCTAGTAAGAACTGATCTACTCTTTCTTTGTAGATTCATACTTCACAACGTGCTTTCTCTACACACAACTAACATCACACAAGATTCATGGGCTTCACCCTTACAAGTAAGTTTAGGTATACTTTCTATTTTTCTTTTATCTTGTATTTCACTTTGATATATCACTAGAATAAGGGGGGAATGTAATCATATAAAATGCAAAAATAGTTAAATTGAGAGTGGCTAATGACACCCAACCCATAGGTCCCTCTTGATTTCTCTTAGGACACTCATATGCATCTTTTCATTGATTCCCAATCATTTGTAGCCTTCCAAACTTGATCAGAGCTAAGCTATATTCTTTTTTCCATGATAGATTAATCTCTCTAGGTCTTATCTACTCAAGATAATAGTGTTAAACAAGGATTATAGTACCAATGCCATTCTTGTCTACTTTTAGCACGGGTGTTCAAGTCCATTTCTAGCCCCAATGGTCAATTTCTTCTAGTTCCACATCCTTATCCTTGTCATCCTAATGTGACCATATTCAACCCATGACTAATAGGTCCCTATAAAATTCCATTCAAAGATAATTTGGAAAGAGTTGGCAAATATCACTAAGCAAGTAAGATTATAAGTAAGACTATTTAGGAAATCTTCCCTATTCTCTACATATAGTTAGCCAACACACTTATAAGCTCATTTAAATAATTACACTAATCCCTAGACACCTCAAGCACATCCAGTTTAGTATTCTGCATCTTCGTACTCTTAATTACACAAAGCACATCAAGTGGAAGAAATACATGTGGCTTGATCCCTCTTTGAAATATTGGTATGTAGGTAGTGTGCCAACATAAGGGGTGTAGATCTATGTCTAGTGAATATTGCACACACTAACACCCCGCCCATCCCCCCCCCCCCCCCCATCTTATTTAAAATTGATCAAAACATAACAAAAGATAGGGATTGAAGAGAAAATTTGCTCTACAAGGAGCTCTAGAGACTTCCATCTGCTAAAACTTCACAAACAAGGTCACACAAACCTAATGAACAAAACCCAAGAAGCTCAAATCATTAAGACAATAGTGGCAAAGGTGAAATACAATGTTGGTGACATTCCTATCTAGTTTTAGTGCTCCTATCTAATTATAAAATGAACTTCAAATCTTAGTTTATGATAGTGTCTTAGTCCTGCACAATCAATATCAGCCTCTATCTCAGTCAGATCAACACAATTTTAAGCTAAGTCATATTTCTCTTTACTTATTTTCTATTTTTAGAAATTATAAACAAAAAATTGGAATTAACAAATCAATAGGTTAATTATAGCATAATTATTGACTGATTTTACTACTTATACTCTTTAAATAAATTAGGAATAATACCTCAATATTCCCAAAAAGGTTAAATCATATATATATATATATATATATATATATATATATAGCTTAATATTAGTCAATAAATTAAACACAAATTTTAATTTTTTATATTATTTTAGAGAGTGTATTTCTATAAAAGCTTCATACTTAAAGTTTGGGTTTAGAAATAAAGAGTCATACCCTAACTAGGCATAAAACTCTATCTTGATATAATATTTAATAAAGTCATTAATTGTATATAAAATAAATAGCCTAAGACTATATTTAATGGTTATATGTTTAAAACCCCAAATTATATAGTCATACCATATTTAGTTCAAGACTTAATCACATATAATTATGTTTGTATTGGTATAAATGATTTAACATAAATATATTGAGTAAAGACTCTACCAAGTCTAAGTAAATGCACATAACTAAAGAAATATTTATACCCCACATTTGATTTTTCCTAGTGTTTTTGAAATCAGAACAAGTATATGCACATAATTTTTAGAGGTATTTCATATCATATGGAAAAGAAAACAAATCACAACCCATTTATTCTTAGGGTTTATAGGTTATATTTTTACTTTTGTTTATGGCCAAGCCATCCACAGGGTCGAACATTTATCCCATGCAATAATTTAAATAAAATGAAACTTACTAAAATCCCTTAAGAACATTTCCTGAAAGTATCAAAAATTCCACATGATATAAGAATTATAATACAACACCAACCTGGTAAGAGAGTTTATTCTTCCAAGGATTTGAGTTGTTTCTCCTTGTAGATCAAATTCCTCTTCACTTTTCTACTTATCATGCCATGTACCCATCTAGGCTTCCCTTCTCCTCCTATTATTATATTCCATCTTACTAGAACCCCCAAACATCCTGACCAAAATAATGACCAAGTCGATGGATGTAAATAAATAATTAATAGAACTAACAATCTTCCATAATTCCTCATTTAACATCAAACATAATTGTTTATTCATAAGATGGTATTATTAATCCCTAAGTCAATGCTAGATTAAAACATTAATATCTCAAACCTTCCCATTTAATCAATATGACAAAAATTATAGTCCCTTCAAACTATATGCATGATAATATTGACTTCCTTTAATAACCATGCCATCGAATTCTATAAAAAAATTATTGAACATTATAACATAAATCAAACATAATGATGTCTCCCATAATCATTTAACAATGAAACAATTGACATTGACTTAGCATAGGATTATGAACATTATCTAATCACAAAGGATTTTTAATAATACTAATAATGATTAAGCACAAAGACCCCACCAATAATCATAAGTCAAAACATAATAAATTTTATCCCAATGATTATTTAACAATACAAATGACTTCTATGAAAATCATTTAATTATTATAATAATGATAACCTTCTAAGCATGATAATTACCTCAACACACAAATTGAGAAAAGTAATAGAATCCATCTACTACTATAACAAAGTATACTAAACAAAACATTGCCATACTACACTTAGTTATATCCAAAGATAGTAGTAAGTCATATTAAGGAAAACATAGATTCAGTCATTTGACATAAAAATAACATCATACAAATCAATCTAGGTACTAAAACCATAAGTGAAATTAGACAGCCAGATTAATGTAACAATCAAATAGAAATCAAGATCATAATAAAAGTATATTAGAAATTAAATAGATACTAAATTTATATAAAATAAACACCGATCAAACACATTAATATATTTGTGGTGTGTGTGTGGGTTTCTATTTCTTCAATCTATCATCCCCCAACACCTCTATCTATACCACCATCTCCAATGATTCCCTCTATCCATCACACTCTGAGGGATGGATATGTCCTGAATCCACCTCATAATAATGAAGGTAGTTATCCAAAAACAATATATAATTCATAATATACTATTGTTATAACTAAAAAACATGATCAACATGTACACAACATAAAAGTATAACTAATTCCATAGCTAATAAATTATGTAAATTAAACAACATATAAATATCCATAATTAGTATATGAAATCAAGATTAACTAAACAATATTTATTCAAATAATAAACATATAAAATAAAAAATCAAAAATCAATAGGTTATTAGGATTATATATAAATCAGGATGTGTCATTAATTTGAATTGATTTCAAGAACTACATTCTTTACATTCTTGTCATAAAGATTCATAGGACCATTAAAAAGAGCTATATAGTATGAACCATTCAATTTTATATCATTTTTAATTGTATAAGAATTAAATTTTATCACTTATTTCCTCTTAACATAAACAGTATATGCATATTTGAAACATACATTTCTTATATCATAGAAAATAACAATACACAAGACATATATGTTGTCCATAATCCTATGCAAAAAAAGAAAACATTTAGCAAACACAATCATCTTCAAGATTAATAATAATCATATGGTGTTAATGAAACTAATTTGGCACACCCTAACCTAATTTTTTTTTTAGGGTTATCCTTAAAGAATGTGAGATAAAAATTTGACAATGTGTATCTTTACCATACATTGCATTAACTTGTTGCACATAAGGCTACAAATGAAAATTTTCCAATGGAAAATAGTAATATAGTATGTCACTCTTTCCATTAATAATAGGAAATAAAATATTAGAAATATCCATTCATATCACCATTTAAATGAATATTTATAACCACATCAACATCTCTTGAGTCATAAAAGATAGATGCAGGTTTACACACAGAACAGGGTAAGATCAAAAAATCATTCCCAAATAATCATACCATCGGGTTCAAGAAGTCATGAATATAGACAACAAGATTACATGATCCTTCCATTATTAAATTGATAGAGTTATGAATAGAAAGTAATCCAATAAGTGTTTTGTAATCCCACAAGAAACACTAATACTGTGTACTAAGTTAAGAGAAGTGGTGGATAACTTACTACTATGTTTTTCTTAATGTTATGTTTTTATTAACCTAGTAACCAATAATATTGTTTTTTATAGGATTGCATAACACTTATGAAGTTAATAATAGAAACATAAAATTGGCATAAACATAGTATTAAGTTTTCCATCACATATGTCACTCTTTCCATTAGTGAGAAGAAATTAAACATAATAAAAATCCATTCATATTATTGGCAAATTGGAGAGCAGAACACATGTTTTTCACATTGATAATAATGTCATGCATTCATCATATTAACTAGAACAAAATAAAGGATATCAAATATCCATGGGGGTAGCACAACAACCTCCTATAAAATAGGATCTAATAACCCGAAATAGTCATGGGTAACAAAAACATTACAGTAATACATTTCCTGATAATGAAAAATAATTTGATATGCTATAATCGCTTTAAAATACTTAAACCTATATAACAATTAATAATGTTATAAATATTATATGTTGACATTTACCCTTTTAACATTATTAATTCTTATCACCCCCTTAAAAAACCATTTACACTCTATGTATAGCTTGCTCACCTTTGAGATGGCATGCCATCTTTTTGGCTTCATGGTCTTGGTAACACCTTGGTTTTTCCTTGTAGGATTACCACGAACTTGGAATTGACAGGAATACATCTCTCTACTAACACCTTTGGTGGTTTCCTATATTACCATGAACCCCTATGGTTTTCTATCTATAGGTTGACCATGAACATGGAGGTGACAGAAAGTCTCAACTATTTTATTCACTTTTATGGTTTTTCATATTTCCACAAACCCGTTTCCAAGAACCAAGTGATACTTTAGTGTTTTTGTTCCCCACAATGTTCTTTATCAAGATGTACCAAATGAGAAAATAATGTTTGGTATTTTTATTGAAAACCATATTGCATAATAAAACCATGCACAACATTAAGAAAACACACTAAAAATATGTCACCATAATAAAGATGCAACCCCATCATAGGTGACTCAGGAGAGTACACCAATTATCTTCCAATGTCCATGTATCCTCCAGCCTCCAATTGGTAAAGCTTCTCACTTAGCAAGGATGTCGATGAAGCTCAATTTATGATAATAGATGTCACGTATAAGTGATAATGCATCTAATAAGACATTTTTTTTAACTTTTGACTCAATTTTTATTGATGAGAAAATAATTTTATTTTTGACTCTTTTATAAAGATAAATTTAAATAAATAGTTTGAAATAAAATGACTTAATAACTCTAAGAGAAACACCTAAAAGACTATGAATCTTTAATGACTGAAGATTAATAATAAAGAGAATAAATGACATGAAAAAATTTATACAAATACTGAGCCAAAAAAAAACTACTAAATATCGTACTTAATATAACCTAAACTACTAAACAAAGTAAATTTTTTTCTTTGACAATATAAAATAAAATGACCATTAAACATGAGCTCATCTATAAATAAAATTTTTAATGACACAACTAATCATAAATAAATTTATAATGACACACAATAATTATATACCGACATCTTTATGATTTCAATGCAACACAACACTATCATTTGGGGATTTTTGTTGATTAACATCATAAACTCGAACACCACTTTATAAGGAGACCATGGAAAAAGATTGGTGAATCACGTTAAATGTATTTCAGAGACATTGGCACACATGATATAAAATGATAAATCTAAACTTTCAATTTCCAGCTATAAAATAATGCATACAATTTTCATAGATTTTTGCATTTCTTAGTTGATTGATGTAGGCTAGACTAAAGGGTGACAACAAATGATAGGTCTACTAAATCTCTATCTCTTGATTCTATTGAAAAAGTGGAATAAAAAATTATCACCAAATAATTCATTTAAAACCAATAATTATTTGATGTAGGTTTAGGTGTAATTATGGACTGCACCAAAACATTAGAATAGCATATAAACAATGATTAAAAAAATCTTATGTACCTCTAATCAAGATGTCTTATAGCTGAACAAACAACTAAAATTATTTTTGACCAAGGATCATGATGATTAACAATAGCAAAGTTGTTTCCCCTGTTCACTCATTAAAACTTTACATAGCCTTTCATTACATGCATAAGACCAAATAAGCTTTGAAACCACATTGTTGGAAAATTAGAGATTATAACACACATTATACATAGAGATAATAATGTCACACAATATATTATGTTCAACATACTAATGAGAACAAAACAAAGACTATTATCTAGCCATAGAGGTAGCACAACAACCTCCTAAAAATTAGGATCTAATAACCTGGAATAGTAATAGGTAACAAAAACAATATAAGAATACATTTATTGATAATAAAAAATAAATGGATATTATATAATAGGTTGAAAATGCTTAAACCTTTATAATAATTAATAATGTTATGAATATGAAATCCTGACACATATCACCATTTAAGGGAATAGCTGAGCCACAAAAGATAGATGCAAATTTAAAGATAGAACAGGGTAGGATCATAAAAAAGATTCTCGAATAAGCATACCATTAGGTTCAAGAAGTTAATAATATAGCTAATGGGTTTCCATGAGCCCTATATTATTAACTTGATAGAGTTATGAACAAAAAGGAACATAATAAGTGTTATGCAATCCCATGAAAAACACTAATATTATGTACTAAGTTAAGAGAAGTGGTGGACCAGAGTTATGCTAGTACTATGAAGTATAAAATCAATAAGGAATTATTAAGTATTACAATATGGAATTAGTATATATAAGACATTATACTAGTTCAGTCAAGTATAAAATCAATGGAGTGTTTCAATAAAAGTTACAATGAATTAGAACCAACATGATTCATATTTTGAGTGTACATACATGGTTAGTGAGTAGAGGAGGGGTAAAAATGTCAAAAATTAAAATTAAACTGTAAAAAAAGTATACATATATACACTAATACCTATATAAATAGATCAAGTAATGGTATACAATATATGTAGATCAAGTATACACAGTCATGAGTAAGGTAATTATATATTCAAAGTAGAATGTAAAAAATATATACACGGTAAGGTTAACCTTTACATTCTTTGTAATGGTATAAACAAATAAAGTATTGACATTATTTTCAAAAAGTATATATATATATATATATAGTATAATACCCTTTATGATAGTATATATAATGCCTTGAATATTCACTTTTATTTTATCTATATAATACCATTTAAATTCTATAAATCATTCTCAGATATATTATATATAAATGAATTTGAACTCTATACATTCTATTCTAGATTTATACTATAAAGTGATTTGAATGTTTGGAGTTTTGACCCTTGCTCTATTCACAATGTTGCTTACCTTGTTACATAAAGGAAATGAACCAATAAAATAATAACTATGATTCTGTATAATGGTCTATTATTGTTCATTATCGATATTGAAGATTATCTTGAGCATTTGGAATACCCTACACATAAAAATGAAAACAATAATTCATGCTACATAAATGAAAGGATCCAATGAACAATTAGTCAATATAATGGTTTATTGTTGTTTATTATCAATTCCAAATATCAATAATCATGAAAGTTCGCTAACTACTTAGTGCATTTACATCCCACGACTAGGTTAACATTTGTTAACAACATGTTAAGGCAAACAAAGACTAGTTCATATGTTTCTTACCTTTATGTACCAAGATAGACAATAGTATAATTTATATATAATGTAAAGGGTATTATACACACAAGCAAGATGTATGGCCTTATATAGGCTATAATAAGATAGACAACAGTAGACCATTATATAGAATTTAAATGGTATTATAAATACAAGAATGATGTAGGGAATTATTAATACTATTATAAGATAGACAAAAACATACCATTATAAAGACCGATGGTTCATAACAAACAACTATACAAAAGACATATATGTTATCCATAATCCTATGCAAAAAAGGAATACAGTTTACTTAACATTGATCATAAAAAAATCCAAATCTAGCCCACCTATTATTAGTTTCTTTAAGCAAGCAACAATATAGTAAATGGATCCCATCTATCCTTATATTATGAACTTGATTAAGTTATCATTAAAAAGAAATACAATAGGTGTTTTGAAATACCACAAGAAACACTTATATTGAGTACTAAGCTAAGGGAAATGTAGCATTGAGAGGAACATAGCACTAAGTTATCCACCACCTATATCACTCTTTCCATTACCAATAGGAAATTAAACATTAAAACATCCATTCATATCACCATTTAAAAGAATAGTGGTATCCACCCCCAGCATGAGCTGAGCCATAAAAGATAGATGCATGTATAAAGATAGAATAGGGTAAGATTGTCAAATCATTTCTAAATAAGCATACCATCAAGTTCAATTAGTCAAAAATATAATAAATATATTTCCATGATTTTTCTATTATTAACTAGGTAAGTGCACAAAGTTGGTAGATAAAAAGGGGCCTACTTGTTGACATGATTTTCCTCATATTTTAAAAATATAAGCTTTTGTAGATAATTTGAGATGGCTACACTCAAATTTGAAGATGGTATAAGAACATGAATTGTAGAATTTTGAGTCTAGTTTCCAAAACACTATTTTATTAAAATATTTAAGTATAATTAGGTCATGCATATAAAACTTGAAGATGAACTCGTATTTTTTTTAATAAAATAGAGTAGATAGACGATCATGCATCCCCTCATTTTTTTAGCATCATTTAATATGGTTTGAAACCCTTTGATGATTATTTAGATAAGATCATCTAGTCTCTAACTTATATTTTTTATATTGTTTAGTGATTATTTATTTAATTAAATAGATCATAAAAATGGAAAAAAATGAATAGTTAGTCATGTGAACCCCCCAACTACCTCCAAATAAATGAAATTAATGTTTTTAATGTGTGTAGAATTATGCCTAGTTTGTGACTATATAATTCATTTTCCACTTGGATCAATGAAAATCAAATTACATAAACATGTATAGGCATGTATAAATGTGTCATGTAGTATCCTAAAAAAGGTATAGTTAGAAATCAATATAGTTTGAAACCTTAAAATAGTCAAAATTTTATAAAAGTCATATATATGAAAATATGAGTGTGATCCTTGTCATAGAAACAATTGTTTGAATTTTTTTGTTTAAATTCAAAGTGTATTTGGTAATGTAAGTTTAATTTTGTTGTTTTCTATCAAAACTCTTAGACTCGACTATGTGTTGATAGTTCCCAGCCTTTGGCTCAGGAATCCAAGCCATTTTAGATCCAAAAGGATTGGTTTTTTGAATTCAAATTTATATATTATCCATGCACTATAATACATATATGTTATAATGCATACCTATTGTTTTATAATTTCACCTAAAAGTATAAAAGAGATACTCATTTGTTCTTTGGGTGCAAATTAATAGGAATTCATACATGTTCCTCTTGCTTTACACCCAATAACAAAAATAAATGTATATGAAGGTCATATTTACTTAAAGTTCATTTTTACACAAAATGTTAAACATATCATGAAGTTGGAATGAATACAAAATAATCATTAAAGTAATTTTTTATTATTCATAATGTCAAAACTTGTATTATAGTTTTGTAAACCCTTCAGACCAACCTCCACTCTACACCAGACATGGAGACATTTTTCCCACCTATTTTTCATTATATATTTCTTATTAGTTTATTAATTTATGTATTCAGTCCTTATCATATCTTAATTGATGTCTAAAATTGGTCTCTTTTCTATTTCATGCACTTTAAGTCTCTCAACAACCTATGACTTATCCAAAACATGCTTTTTTTAGCCTTCCACCTATGTTGGATGATTCTAGATAGATTTTAAGATATATTTATGCTAATTTGAACATAAGAGACATTTACCACATATGTTTATACCTTAATAACCCTTAACATGGAGAGAGTGTGTATCTAGATCCCTGAGTTAGAATAAATATGCAAGAAAGAGAGAAAAGGGTGGGATGAAATTTTATTACTTACATATATAGATTGGGATGTAGGCATATAATAATTACGATCCTATAGTTTATAAACCCAATTTGTGTCTATTATATAGGGTTAATTGAATACTACTTAATAATTTAAATCTTAACCTCATAGTCAACTTCTCATTTTCATTATATATCACTGATAGTTAGTCTATAGGAGAATGGATTACCAGATAGATGAATAGGAAATCACTAATATTATAGAGTGTGTTCCATTACGGTTTATAATAGTGTGTTTCCCAAGCATATATATATATATATATATATATATATATATATATATATATATATATATATATATATATATATATCCAACATGATCTATAAAGGTAATTAATGCCATATTCCTTTTATCAAAATTGAAGTTTACAAACTACTCACTTTGAACTCAAGAGAAAATGGTGTGATTGATGCAAAATAGGTCACATTAATGAATTAATCACCTCCAATAAATTTTTTGTGTTAGTTTTAATTTATCTTCATCCTTAATCACTCTCACCGCATCCCTCATCATCCCTAATCACTCCTTCATTGACCTTCAATGTCATAATCATCTCTAATCACTCCCTTATCATCCATAATCACTATTTTAGTAACCATAACCATCCCTTATCATCAGTTATAACTCCCTCCTCATCCCTAATAATCCATAATCACTTTTTCCTCATTCCTAATCATATATAATCACTCTCTCACCAACCCTCACCATCCTTCATCAACCTTAATCACTTCTTAATTATCCTTAATCAGTTCTTCATTTATCCTCATTTCCCCTCATCATCCCTAATTACTCCCTCATCAACCCTCATCATCCCTACTCATTCCCTCATTGTCCATCCCTAGCCCTAATATTTTATCCATATCTTGATTGGATAAAATATTTGATCCATGTCTTAATCTTCAGTATGCCTTCTACCTAAATATCTAGGCCATATATTAATCTTGAATATTCCCTACCTAGCTTATTGAAATTGAGTATTTTATACCTACTTTACCTACTTGATTATACCCTATCTAATTATACTTCTTACCATACCTACTTGAGTATGAGATTCCTAATAAAATACCCAACCCATATATTGATATTGAAAGCCCATATCTAATCTTGGCCATATATATTACTTGGAAATATATTTTATATACTATACCTAATTAAATATCCCACTAAATACCCAAGACAAATCTTGAAAGGAGAGGGGAAATTATAACATATATAGAGAAAGGATTGACTAGTGATGATTGACACAAGAGGAAATTCATTATACCCACCATAAAGGTATTAAATGGAGTAATTAGGGATGAGGAGGGATGAGAAAATATTGATGAGGTATGATGAGTGAAATGATGAAAGATGAGGGAGTGATTAATGATGATGATGTAAAATGAGGACTAATCAGGTAGTGTTTAAGTAAAATGAAGGTTGAGGATGATGATGGAAAATGAGGACTTATCAAAGAGTATTTAGAGATAATGAGGGTTACTGTAGGTATGAATAGAGACTGTGAATGATGATGAGTTTCAATAAGGGAATGATTATGGATGATGAAGTATGATGTGTTTTGATGATGGAGTGATTAATGATAATGAGGGACTAAGATGGCTAATTATGGAGTGTTTAGAGATAATGATAGAAAATGAGGGATAAAACTCCATGACATATACATAAAATGACAATCCAACTATGGGGTTGGGATTGGAATTATCAACTCATCTCCAGTTGCCCATATCTATATAGATATAAATTAGGATTATAAACTCAAGGACTAGTATTATTAGATGTTAAAATTAAATTCTATATAAGTAATATAATTTCATCCCATCTTTTGTGCACTTTCCTACCTATTTATTATATCTTAGGGATCTGGATACACACTCTCTCCATATTTTGGGCATGGATCACCATATAGATCTATGAATCCCACTAGATAAGTAGATGATATATTTGAGTTCATTATTTAAATGAAATAGGATGATTTAAAGAAGAGTTTCATTGGGCCTTATTTGAGTGAGTACAATTTGGAATTAAAATAGAAGCTAATTGTGCATAAGTAGGAATACATTGCACTAACCATCAAGGTATTGAAGGGAGTGATTAGGGATGAGGAGGGAAGAGGAGGGAGTGAATACATATTATTAGGGATGATGAGAGAATCATTAAGGATAATCAGGAATGGTGAGGGTCAATGATAGAATGATTAAGGTTGATGAGGGAGTGATTACAGATGGTGAGGGATGGTGAGGGTCAATTAGGGAGTAAATAGGTATGATGAGGGATAAGGAGGTAGTGATTATGGATTATGAGGAATGAGGAAGGAGTGATTAGTAATGATGAGGGATGATCAATGAGTGATTAGAGATTATGAAGAATGGTGAGATTCAATCAAGGAGTGATTAGCGATGATGATGGAGTGATGAGGGATGATTAGGGTCAATGAGCAAGTGTTTAAGGATGATGAATGAGTGATTAGGGATGATAAAGGATGGTGAGGTTTAATGATGTAGTAATGAGAGATGATGATGGTTAATGAGGGAGTTATTAGGGATGATTAGGGATGAGGAAATAGTAATTAGATATTATGAGGGATGAGGAGGGAGTAATTAATGATGAGGAGGAAGTTATTAGGGATGAGGAGGGATGGTGATGGATAATGGATGAGTGATTAGAGATGACTAGTGATAGTGAAGGTTTATTAGGGAGTGATTAGGGATGATGATGGATGAGGAAGTGATTAAGGATGGGGAGGGATGGGGAGGAAGTCATTAGGGATGACATGAGGATGATGAGAAATTAAAATTAATACAAAGTGATTATTTAATGTGCACATGTCATTAATGTGACCTATATTTCTCAAATCACACCAATTTGTCTTGAATTTAAAGTGTCTGAATTGTAAACTTCATTTTTACAAACCTATGACTCTTATAAATTCAAGCAAAGAATCTTAAATGCATAAAAACCTAAAAATGACTATATGTTTACCCAAATTTGACATTAATAATAAAATTTATTCTCTGAACTCCTTTAGTTTAATATTCAAACCCTAAAAATACCTAAGTACTAACCATATTGCATTGTAAAAACCTATATTATATATCGTAAGGCATGCAATAATGAGACCAACTCTATCAAATGTAGACTGACCCTAATTTATTATATGTACTAAAATAAATTTAAAGTAATTTTATTAACTATGAATTTTAAGTAAAAATGGCCTTCTTATAGATCTTTTTGTGTTTTTGGGTGTAAAGCAATATGAATGTGTATGAATTCCTATTGTCTTTCACCGAAAACACGAATGAATATTTTTTTTTATGATTTTGGGTGAAAAGTCACTATAACACATACACATTATGATGTGTATGTCTTATAACTCATACAAATTATAGATATTACTCATTATAGCATGTACACCCTTTTGTCACTTTAGATTTTGGTCTCCTATGCTTTTCACATTTCAAACTCTTAAAACTCAAAATATGTATATGGTATAATGTGTAGGTGTTATAACACATATTCTTTATGGCTTGATGATTCCAAACATCAGTTTAAATAATGTGTATGCATTAATAAAATTAAATGGATGTGTTATGATAAATGTCCATCAAATTTTACTCCAACCCCATATACTTACCCTTTATTATGATCCCCTATGTAGTAGTGCCCATTCTAGGAGGTAGGGTATAGGAGTGCAAGCTCTATTTAAATTAGTAATTATAATTGAATTAATTATGTGTTAAATGAATTATAATTATCATATTATAATTACACAAACAATTCAAAAAATTATGGATTAAATGAATTATTATGCTCAAATAATCATTAATTCCCTGAAGCAATCAATAATACAGTAAACATAAAACAAACTACACCCTAACTAATCCTTAATTCAATCTACCAATCAACATAATACTCTTTTTTCTTCAATTATAGTTGTGATAATGTGAAGGATGGGAATGTATAATTGTTTCTCTGGGGATTGTAAAACACTTATTGTGTTCATTTTTCATTACAATTCAATCAAGTTAATAATATAAATCTCATGGAAAACCATTGACTGTATTGTTGAGTGCTTCAACCCCTTATTGTATGCCTATTTGGCAATGATTTCAGGATGTTTCTCATGTTTAATTTCATATATCTAATGGATATAAAGAACATAGGTGGTGGATAACATAGTAAATGTTAATTTAAATATTATGTTTATCTTAATTCACTACCCAATAGAAGTGTTTATTGTGGGATTGTGAAACACATATTATGTTCTTCTCTATTCATAACTCTATCAAGTCAATAATAGAAGGATTATGGAAACCCATTGACTATTATATAGTCATGCCAATGAAGAGGGAAGGGGAAACTCAGTGGTGAAGCGATGTGGTAATTGAAAATAATAAAAAATGAATTCACTTTTCCTTTATTATTAACATTCCTCATGACTATGCCAGTGGGATATAAAAATGCCTTAATAATCATAATTAAGGCCAAACCCTACTATTAATGCAAAAAATAAAAGATCAAGAAAATGAGCATGATTGAGCCCAATGCACTAGGTCTAAAGTGACCAAGAAAAATTGTCACATCTAATGTGGTGGTCCATGCCAAAATCACCCATTGACTACATTATTGACTATTTAAAGCAATTGATGTTTTCATTTTAGAGTTAGATTTATTTGTGAATAGTATTTAGCTAGAATAGAAAGGTATAGAGTTCAAATTCCTTTATATGTAGCATATCCAACAATGATTATACATTTAATTCATATGTATTCACTGAATTATATGTAGAATATTATAATTTCACAAACTAATCAATAATAAAGTCTCATTAAATAAATGATTATGCCCTCACTAATCATTTATTCCTTCAATGTAAACAATGATTATGAATTTATTGAATTATTATTCCCTAAGTAATAATTAATTTTTTTGAAGTAGGTAATAATAAAATCAACATAAGTCAAACCCAAATTAATATTATACCTAAGGGTTGGATATCCAATAATGCAAACAATGATTATGTGTTGAATGAACGATTATGCCTTGAGTAATCACTAATTCTTTCAAGCATGAAATAATATAGCCAATATAAAACAAAACCAAGTTGAATATTATGCTCAAGTGTTGGATACTCAACAACATAGATAATTATTATGTGTTGAATGACTGATTATGACCTAAGTAATCATTAATTTATTCAAGCATACAACAATACAGTCAACATAAAACAAACCCAAGTTGAAGATTATGTTCAAAGGTTGGATACTCAACAATACATATAATTATTATCCATTAAATAAGTTATTATGACCTAAATAATCATTAATTTCTTCAAACAAAAAATAATACAATAAGCATGAAACCCTACCAAACCAGTATTATGCTCATGGGTTTGGTATTCGATAATGAAAACATTGAAATTATGTGAAGCATGAAATGATTTTTCCTTGACTAATCATTAATTCCTTTAAGCCTTCAATAAAACCTGTGAATATAAAATAAACTCAAATGTATTATGAAAACTATATCTATATGCCCTTCTCATCATTATTGGACATCTTAGAAGGGTAGAACCTTACAACCCTAAGAGCAAAGAGTGTGATAACTTACCTGGTGGGCACTACTTCTTATACCATTCATAATTACATCTACTCATCCTTGTTTTAAATTACCATATTATCTAGAGGATGTGAAAATTCCCAACGATATGAAGATGAGCTCAATGTTGGAATTAAATTAGAGAATAAAAAGGTTTGTAACCCTTCATCCAGTCATGGTGATGAAGCAAATAAGTGCAATGAAGTTTCTTCACAAATTAAAGTAATAAATCATAATATAACTAAAATATAATAGAATATATGGCAATTCACTTTGAGTGGGCAACCTCCAAATCCTTACAATAAAAAATAACTCACATATAACCTATTTTGAGTTAGTCACACTCATCTCTATATATATAACGAATGGGGAGGGTCAAACCCATTCACCCACCCTTACACATTGATAAGTTGGTCTAAAGTAATAACTAACTAATAAATGCAAATACAAATAAAGAGTGTGTCATAGGTTAAGGGCTTAACATACCCCCTCACTTAAAAATAATGTTTCCCTTAACGTTGAACAACTCTAGATGGCATTGTAGAAATGCTAGTAGAATATGATTCAAGCACATCTTCCTCTTTACTACATTTGGTCACATCATCTTCATCATCATTGACACCTGTAATGTAGAATAATTTGTTATCAACACACTTATGACCTATGTTCCATTTTCTATCACAAATGAAATATAATCCTTTTGCCTGTTTCTTTGTAAATTGGTGAGGAGTCAAGATTGTACACTAAGGGAAGGTTACTAAAGGACCCAAACACTCTTTTTTAGTAATGAAATATCTATAGTTGACCATTTCTATTTCCTTTGCCCTAAAAGCATATATCATGGATTCAAATATAGTGTTTGGATTAAACATTCAAACATTCAATTGGATTTTATCCTTGAGACCAACCAATAAGAGATCACTCATGTTGTCATTGGAGATATCATCCACCCTCAAAGATAAGTTCAAAAAATTTGAATATTATCTTTGACTGACCATGATTGTCATAGCTTTATTAATTAACTAAATTAGTTTTATGTTACACTATGATGGTAGTGTATTTGTATCTCATCCATTAACATTGACCAAGTAACAATCAAACCCTTCTTTTTATTTTGAGCACAAAGCTATTGATACCAAATAAATGGCTCTAGCTCCAAATACAAGGATGTCATAACCATCTTTTATCCACATGAGATCTGATGTACATCAAAAAAATTATCCATTTAGTTGATCCAAGTAAAGGGATCCTTCCCATCAAACATCCACATTTTTAATTTTGGATTCATGTTTCTTACATGCAATAGATTTGAATTTATTTGGGAGTGGTTCGAAGGTCCATCCAGGTTGGGTTTTGAAATATTTGGACCCAAAGATCCATCTTGATTGGCATGAGTATTAATGATTGGTGGTTAGTTTTGAGGATGTTGAAAAATAATAATATTTGTACTAAACTTATTTATGAGATTATTTAAGCATTGATTGATCTAATATACTTTATTCATCATATCTGATTATAACCCTTGCATACTAGTTTGTATGCCTTGCATATCATACTCTAGTTAACTCACTTTATCATCAGTTGTATAAAATCATGTAACCATAAATCCACTTTATTTCTCTAAATCTTCCTTTTCATGAGTCTTCCCTAAAGTTATAGAACCCTTTCCACTACTCCTAGTCTGTGGTCCGATCATAAATAGTCTTGACAATGTCGAACCTGATTTTCAATATGGACTTGACTTTGACCAAGTGATTTGGAAACAATGTCAAACTCAAATATAAAAACATGAAGAATGGACCTACTATAAATGTCTACAAGCTTTCTGAAAATATAAGAAAATTAGAAAATTTTCTCAAATTATAGACTGTAGAGCAATTTTATGAAAAATAGTAAAAAGGTGATAACTCTAGTAAAACTGATCTTAAAATCCCATTTTTTTTTAATTGTTGATTCCTTATATGATGGCCACCTCTAGTAAAATAATTACTAATAAACTCGGATTAGATTGAGAGATATAGTGGAAACAAAAGTTTATGTCCAAATCAATGCTCTGGTACAACTTGTAATGAACTTTCTTCACAACTAAAGTAATAAATCATAATATAACTGAAATATAATAGAATTTATGATAATCCACTTTGAAGGGGTTGCTTCCAAATCATTATAAAAAAATATAACTCACTTACAAACTGTTTTGAGTGAGCCACACTCATCCCTATATATAGAATGAATGACAAGAGTTACACCTATTCATCCTACTCTTACATATTGATAAATTGACCTAAAGTAATAATTAACTAATGAATACAAATACAAATGAAGAGTGTGTCATATGTTAAGGGCTAAACAATGAGGGCAAGTGAGCTCACAAAGGGGAAGGGAAAGTTTCTAGTTTTTATTGTAAAAAAAGAAATGAGATAATAACTATATTTAAAATTAACATTATATCTTTTTATTATATCATTTTTATATTTATGTACGTTACCTATGAAAATATTTAATTTTTATATCATGTATCATAAACATGAAAATATTTGGATAGTTTGATTATTACAATTAAATGATATTAAAATTTAATTTTATTTCAAATTAAAAAAATATTATAACTCACTTTTAAATTGAAAATAAATAATGTTCATTTTTCATTTCAATATTATTTGAAATTTTGTAAACAACATTTGGATGAGTTGGTAAAAAAGACCGAGTGTGTTCCAACATATACAAGTTCAAATTTCACAAGACACATGTTGGTTATAGTAATTGTTGATAGTGTTGGTCTATCTATGAGACGTTCTTAATTTTCAAAAAATTGGACGTTCTTAGTTTCCAATCATTCAGTATGATGGTTATCCAATAACAAAAAGGCATATGAACAGCTTTTATGGAAAATTCATGCCTTCAAGATTTCTTTAAAATATGATTCGATATATATTGGCACCCTTTAGAACCAATGACAGCTTTAGAACCTATGACACCCTTCATATATGATTCGATATATATTGGCGGTAAGCTTCCACGATAACTACGCTGCACCAACCGATTATAATTGAAGATGTTGGAAAAATAATCCATTAAAATGTGTCGTTTTAAAGGATTGTAAGATTTCTTTTATTTTTGAAAAAATATATAATTGAACATAGCTGCTTATTTATTTGGCAGCTAGGCATTGATTATTAAATTTAAAATGTTAATATTATGCATATATAGAGGTTTGTTTGTATCAATGCCAATGTTGAAATAATTATTTTCTATTAGATAAGGTTAAAAACAGGTTAGGGGTATGTGCTGATTATCAAAAAAATAACTTAAAAGATAGATGTGAAAAATCAAACACCAGCATAATATAAAGATTCAGAAACTAATTACATTATAAACTATTGTTAATTTAAACATTCAAGTATTTATTATATATATATAATTTTTTTATAAAATTTATATTAATTTTTATGAGTAAAGTTTATCTCATAACAATTACTTTAAAAAAATTAAAAAATAAAATATATTATTCAAAAATTAAAAAAATAACCTCTCTCTCTCTCTCTCTCACACACACACACTCTCTCTCTCTCTCACACACACACACTCACTCTCTCATCCATTCACTCATATATTATCCCAACATTCCTAAATTAATGTTTATATTAAATCAGATGTTCATAGTATCTACCTACATATTTTTATCATATTTAGGTTATTTCCTAATATAAAATCATTATTTGCTACTTTATGGACATTTCTAATCTTTCTTGGATCTATCCACTTGAGATAAATATATTAGCACATTCTTAAATGACTATATTCCCTAATTCAAATCCTTCATATGGGTTGATCTCTTTGTGTCATGTTCATCTAAAGGGAAATTACCCAAATAATTATATATTTATAAAAATCAAGCCTAATCCTATTCCTACTTAAAATTATCAAAATAACATATATTATTCATCTACACATAGAAATTAATAAGCCTAAACATTCTACATCTCATGTTCCTCAAAATTGAAGACCATAAGACAATCCTGAGTACCATTACAAAGTAAAAATCCAACATTCTCAATTGTCTAAATCCATACTTGGGATTGAATTTTATCTAGTATTCCATTTGTTTTACGTAATATGAGGTGGTATAATGACATATATTTTAATCTCTCTTCAAAGTCCTATAACAGATAAAATACTCAACCACTTATATGGGAGCGATTTGGGTTAGCTAAACCAATTCCACAAACCATTTTTGTAGGCAAACTAGTGTCAAACTCTGTTCTAGAGTTTTGAATAAAAGAGAAGGAAACTATATCTATTTATGTAAGATCAAAGGTATTTAAAATTGCAACAATCAATTTCAATCGCATGCACAATGATATAAATCATTAAAAACCTACATAGATCTCCTAGATAGATTTGATATAAAATAGATTTGTTATCCCTACCACATGCATCCAACAAACACTTGATGCATTGTAGTAGGAACAAGCACTTTATTTTTAGATCTAATTAATCACAGACCCATTCTAGGTGTTTTATAAAAATAAATACACTAACATAATACCTTATTTTCTAGGTCATATCCATTAATATTAAATTATAATAAATGATTAATATTTTTATAGTTATACTCATATTTATATGTGGACTATTATATATTATGAAATATAAATATTATATATTATTATATTTTGTAGATAACCTAAATCCAAAATTACTAAAAAAAATATGAAAATAAAATATGTATGGAAAAAAGAAAAAAAATACTAGGCACTTGAATTATTAATGTAAAACAAATATGAAAAAACCATCCTATATCATATTAGTATTTTCACATATATAAGTTGTGTGTAAGTTTTCCACTGTTTTAAAAATATAACATAACCCTAAAAATTACACTTCAAAATGGAACATAACTATGTAAATATTTATTTGAAAAAATTATCACGTGACATGGTATATCTATAATTTATCATTAATTTACACCATAATTGCATTCAAAATGGAATATCACTTTTCTCTATTATTCTTATCCTTACAAATTTAATCAATAAAATTGATCTAAAAGTGTAACCTATCAGTTTTATTTCACCTTCAAATATTTAAACAATGTTTTTTGAAATTCTTACACCTAAGAGAGTACAATCCAAATTAGGTATTTGGTCAATACTATATTTAAAAACTAATTTTCAATCTATTGAATAGTATTCTAACTCATGGATTTTTCTTATTGTAGTTGTACTTTTCATCTAAAATGAACTCTTGATCATAATCATAAGAGTATAAATTATAGGGAGAAATGTCTCTTTATTAGTATGAGAAACATTTTATATTGTTTGCTCTTTGGTCATTATGACCTCCCTCCTCTTCCCTCTTAATTGTATATTTTCTTATTCTTTGAATGTTTATATCTTCATATACTAGAGTGACATTTGGATCCTCTACCACCATCATGTGTGTATTCTATTTTACTTGTCTCTCAACAACTAGTTTATTTCTCCAATAAAATGGACGATTTAAAAAAATAGAGGTACCTATAGTAAGATATAATTATTACTAACTCAAAATATACGAATATAATTAGATTTTGTGGAAACTAGTGGACTAAAACTTTGACATGTACATATTCTATGCATGGCCTATGATGAGCTAAAACTATCTCATTTGTCTAAATAGATAAGGACTTAAATAAGGTTAGTCGAATAGTGTATGTGATACTTGTATGGTCAAGTAAAGAATAAATGAATTCCTTAGATATAATAGAGGGTTACCCACAATGTGAAAATTTGATAAGAAAGTCTGTTATATCAAATTTAAGTAACCCCTTTCAAAAACAATATTGATATTTTCACATATGATGACTTGAGTCACAAAGCTTAAAATTGTTATTAGGGGGCAACTTGTTTGCATTCATTTAATGATTTTTGTGTGTGCATATGATTAAATATGATATTATAATGTTAATTGATTTAATATTATTATAAATATAAGATAATTTTACATAACATGGGTTTATTCAAATTGGTGTGAAATTATATCTCTCATGCTTTCAAAATTATAATGTTGCTTTGTGATTTTCACAAAATTATGGATTTTTATGAAATGTATAGCTAAAAAAATTGATGTTTAGTTTCAATATCATTTCCATATATATTTATTAAAAAATATGTTTTTTTATACATTGGTTTCATGATTTTTCACCTATTCATGTTCATTTCCCTTATGTGACCTAAACATTCATTTCATAAATTAGAATTTCATATGCTCATAATGGTTACATTTGTCATTAACCTGAATATAACTTCATAACATGGAATTGACCTTCATCTCATGTATTATTTTTTGTTGGTTTCATTTCCAATAACATTGATTTGTTTGTAATTTTATTGTTTATGTTTTTGTTGTGAGACTTGGTAACACATTGATAGAGATATATGTGTTGTTGATATAAACTTAAGTCATTAAAAAATATTATTTTGGTATAATAGTTACCATTAGTCATTGATATTTAAATTATTTGTTGGCATTTAAATGTTTGAAAATTATTATTTAAGGTGTCCATTTGATATGTTACTAGATCTATTTAAATAATGTCCTTGGCATATTCATTTTAATGTCAATATATTTGAATATATCAAGGAATTATGAAATTGTTTTTAAATTAAAGATCTAGGTTGTTGAGGTATGGATTGTGTATGTTGTATCTATGGAATTAATTCTAAAATTTAATCTCTATTTGGTGATTTTGTTTTTCATAAGGTGGCATGAAGTTTAGATATGATGATAAGTTTATTGGTTGTTGATTTCACATTTTTTTGCAATGACATTATCTACCAAATTGGTAGGCATGTCACCCTAATCACATTGAATAATCCATGTTGTCAAGTGACACCTATATTTTAAAGAGATAATAATATCATTAGGCTAAATTATTTTGAGAAACAATAATGTTGTCGAGTGAAATCATGATATTGAGTGATAAACAATGTTGTAGAGTGATAATGAAATTATTGAATGACAACAACACTGTCGAGTGACAACATAGCTATTGATTGATAATATACCTATTATTCAACATTGTGTTTATCATGTGAATGCATTCCTATCATTCAACATCAAAGGCCTATCATTTAAGAAAACTAATACCATCTTTATGTGAGTTTTTTGTATAGTCGCACATTAGCATATTTTCTATAATAAGTTATGTTTTGCATGTTGATTCATCTACATGACTAAACATTGTCCATTACATTTTTCCAAAATTTTAAAAAACATACTTGTAAATTAACCAAAAAAATCCAAGTTCATTTTTATATGGGCCACTAAAATTTACCCTAAATTGGGCATGTTGTTTATAGTTGAATAGTTAAACATCTTTTGGGTTTTTATATCAAGGTTTGTTTAATTCAGTTAAAATCTTATATATATACACACACACACACACACACACACACACACACACACACACACACACACACACACACACACACACACACACACACACACACACACACACACATATATATATATATAATTTTATAAATAATTATTTAATAGGATGATGATGTGGAAATGTAATTGATATTGTAGTTGGTTTGATTTTCAAACATGTAAAATTGTTTCTTTAGGCATGATATTCTATGACTGCATGAAGTTTTTAACCAGTTATTCTTATTTGATTTTATTTCAAATTTAAAAATGTCAAGGTGGACACTAGATTCTAAGGATTATGACAAGAAAGTTAGAGGAAAAGGTATTTTATTACAATGCAATGGATCCCATTCACAAAGTAATCACCATGAAATATCATTTAGAGGTTGTAGGGCTACCAATGCTTTATTTGGACTATTTCATCATGGATCTCATATCTGAATAGATTTTGACACAAATGGCCCAAATTTATAGACCATTCTTGATAATATCCTAACTTCATCCTTGAACTTGAGTCAAAATATTTTCCATAGATCACAAAGACAAGCTAGTTGGAATCATCATCCATATGAAGGAGGTACATCAAGTGACTCTTTTTATACATAAAACTTGAGATGATTTGGCTAATGTATCCCCTATTTTTATTCATTATTAATTATTTCCTAAACTCAACCCTAACTTTGCCAATCCAAACCCACCTTTGGAAGTTATACCTAGACCTTTTATGCTTTTACCTGATGACCCTTCATGATCAAGCAAGAAACATGTTGATAACCCTATGTCTCAATCATTGGTGATGTATGTGTTGAATAAAGTTAAAATTGAGATTTATGATGATGGTATAGGTATAATCTTGGTTGATTTACTTATTATTCCATTAGAATACAATGTGTACCAAATAGATAAGGGAGATTCTATTAATTTAATTTATGGGAGTGATTTAGATTCATGATTTTTATAGTTTGATGAAATTTTCATTTCTATTATCTCAGTGGTTATAATGTTATTGAAAATATTACCATGTTGTTCATAAATTTAGTTTTAAACATTTTCAATGGATTTGATATTCTAGATAGTTATAGTTTTGATAACTTTTTTAGTTTTGATTATCAGATTTTGATCCTAGTCTGGATAAGGAAAATGTGAAGTTCAAATGGTCACACAAGATAAGAAGTGAGTGCACACCACCAAATAGTTTTAGAAAATTGAAATGACAAATGATAATTACATAACACAAATCAAAATGAATAAAACCAAAATATTCAATATCTTTGGATTATGAGTACAAGGGAAAGAGGTACATATATGGGTGGGAGAGAGAATAAATCCCCACATTCTAGTGATTGCGGGATTAGTTTTCCCAAATGACCCAGATGGCCTCTAAGACCCTAAGTAAGTATAATGAACCATTTAAACAAAACTTGTAGGATAAAAGTCTACACCAACACCCCTCTTTAAGCATAGCATAAGTGGGATGGAGAATTGAGTCTTAGAAATGAGGCCCAGTGAGGTACCCAAGTACATAATAATATCTCATAAATTAGAGAAAAAAATGAATAGGATAAACTGCCACCGAAAAGAGATACATAGAATAAGTTAAGAGGGTATAAGGCCCCCTAAAGATGATTTTACTACTGATGTAGACTGCACCCCAAGAAGAGCTCATAGATGAATATACTTAATTTCAATGAAGGGTTTAGTAAAGATATCTAAAACCTACTCTGAAGACTCATAAAATCTCAAGTTGATAACCCGACCATGAATAAGATCCTAATTAAAATGCATGTGAATCTCAATGTGTTTGGTTTTCTAGTGTTGAACCAAATTTTTGCATATCTGTATGGTACTCTAGTTATCATAATACATGATGGTGGGCTACTTCAAAGGAATGCCAAACTCAAATGGAATCCCCTCAAGCTAAAAAATCTTACTATGTTAATACCTCCCATATATTATGCCTCTATGGATGATATAGCAATAGTGTTTTGCTTCTTACTAGACCAACTAATGGGAGTAGAACCCAAAGAAAATATGTAACCTAAAGTGAACCTATGATTTTGAGTATCACTAACCCAATCTGAATCTATAAAACAAACCAAGTCAACCACTATGCCAAATCTTTACTGAATCAAGAATCTACAAGAGCCTTAAATTTAGTTCAATATCCTCTTCAATATTTTCCATTATAGCTCATGGAATTCCTGCATGAATATAAAGACAAATATTACTACATATGAAATATTGGACCTAGTATGAGTCAAATAAATAAGCCTACCAATAAGTTGTCAATACCCAGTGGTATCAACCAAAGGTATAAAATAATCAACCTCAAGTTTGATAAGAAATAGAGTTAGAGATGGCTTACAATCATCCATGTGAAACTGAGCCAAAAGATCAAAAGCATACATGGGATGTGAAAGTAAAATCCCTAAATCAGACTATGAAATATCAATGCCAAGGAAGTAATGTAGGAGACCTAAGTCAATCATGTCAAATCTATCTGGTAGAGCTATTTTCACCACTAAAATAGCCAATGACGATGTCTTGATGATTAAAATATCATCAACATAAAGGTATAGTATCATAAAGAATCATCCTACTATAAAAATTACACATTAGGGTCTAAATGACACCTCATGAAACCCTAAGTATGGAGGAAGGAATCCATATTATCATACCAGGCCCAAGGCGCCTATAAAGTAAATTTTTTACTCTACGTTGCATTCAATTTTTTGGTTGAGCACCACAATTTTGGTTCCTGCATACCTTGGTCACAGTGGCAAAGTTGGGGCAGAGTGCAGGTTCATTTTCCATCTAAATGTCAAAGTGTAGCAGAGGCCACCAAGTGTCACTCATTGAGCATGGGACTATTTCCCCTTCTTATTTCCTTCATCTCATTTTTGCCCAAGTATCAAGTTCAAGTAGAAGCTACCAAGTGTCACCTTCTGAAACACAAAGCCGGCCAGCTGGCATCCTTCGAGGCCCTTTTTATAACTTTCCAGAGAACCACATATCGTGCCATGTACCTAGTGGCAGTTAAGCAGAATGTACCATGTGCCAGCATTCGCATCTCATAGAGGCACCCACATATCATTCTTTTTGACAAAGACCTTTCAACAAGCTAAGCAGTAGAGAAAGTATAAAGTGCCAGGTGGCAGTCACAAAAGGCCCTGAACTACCTTTTTAGAAGAAAGCAGAAGCCTCCACATGTTGGTATTCGAAGGATGCCTGGGTTCATGCTTTGATTCAATGAAGAAAAGCATAGTTTTATTTTGCTTAAGTGCCATAAGGAAGCGGAAGCTTTCAAGTGTCATTCTCTGAGTCCCTTTCTTACTCCATCCCTAGAGGAAGCAAAAGATTCCACATACCCCTAGAAGAAGAAGCGAAAGATATCACGTATCTTCCCAAATGCAGTGGAGGTCACCACGCATCATCTTCTGACAAAACATCTTTGAGTTTCATTGCTAAGTAAAGATTGTGGTGGGCCTCAAGTGTTACCTCAAGAGTCTGTGGAAACTACCAAGTGTCACCATCCATAGGAGTCTACTATGTGTCCCAAGTGATACTACAAAACAAAATATAAAGAAGCAGAGAGATCCATGTGTCTTCAATGAATCTAGCAGAAAGTGCCAAGTGTCATTTCTCATTGCCTTCTAAGTAACAAGAGGATTTTTAGGAAATTGATTAAGTGTCCTCTCTCATTTCAACATAATAGAGTGTTCCATGTATCTGTTGCCACAAAGCAAAATGGAGGGAAAATTGGTTGTAGTTAATTTGAGTAGATGGAACAGTTCCTCAGGTAGATTTTTAGATCCCCCAAAGCATTAAAGGCATCGTATGTTTGTCCCCTATGAGTAAAGGATGGAGAAGAATTGTGTGGGAAAGGGGATGATGGAAGGAGTGATTCGAGGCTATAAAAGAGGAAGAATTGTAATAAAAAAGGGGGGATTTCTCATAGTATTAGACTTGCTAATGTTTTTGACTAGTAAAATCATTTGCTCTTGTCTCAATTTTCTTGAGTTGTAAAGTTGATATAACCATGCATGTTTCTATGCCCTTTATGTGGCTAAATGAATTAAGGAAATTTGAGCTCCATGCCTTGGTTGGTGTTGTCTATGTCATTGGCAAAGTAGTTTATGCTATAGATTTTTTGTAGTTGTGATTAAGAATGTCATTTACTTTTGTCTCATTTTCTTGAATTGAAAGGTTTACATAACTGTATGTGACTTTTGTGCCTCTTATGTGAATGGAAAATTCTATTTGAACACTATGCCTTTGTTGACATTCTCTATGTCTCAGTGAAAGAACTCCTTGTTGCGAGCCTCTGTTTCTATTATTTTGACCTTTTATATTGATCATGTACTTGTATACTTTTAAATGTAATTAAATCCTATAATAGTCTCACTGTGCTTAGGTTGGGATTAAGATTACACTTAGGTGCATCACTGTAGTTAGGTTTTGGTCCTTGCATTTGCATTTTTGTTTAATCTCCTATCCCTTTTCCCCAACACCCAATACCAATAAGAGACCAACTTGTCTAAAATATGGAGGTTATTTCAAGCCACAATGTCCCATAACTTGAAACTTCCCATTGTTGATCGATTAAGATCAAGCACAATTTTAAAACATCAATAGTTTTTGGCATGCCCGGTGGCACTAGTCTTGAAGTTTCTTTCAAGACCGCATGAAACAGAGAGCTATGAGGAGTCAGAGCTGTGGACCAGTCACTAGATCACAATTTGCTACAAATCCAGGTATTCTTTTGCCAGCTCTGATAATTAGTCCAAGAAGAAGAGCTAACTAGTTTCTACCAGTACCAAACATGGGAGCGCACATGCCCCTAAGAAATTATGCAAGTTAAAACACTGGTAGCACCTTAATCCTCCCAACACCACCAGCTATTTGGAACCCTATCCTAGTAAACGCTCTAAAATATGTACCCAAATTTAGTGGGCAAGACTCAAAAACAACTGTGGAACATCCTCAAGATGTATCAGATGTTTGTACCATACATGGTGTCATGGAGCAAAATATGGCCCTAAAGTTGTTAGTGGCCTCATTCAAAGGGAAGGATTTAGAGTGGTATTGGTCTTTGACCCCAAATACCATATCTACATGGGACCAAATTGGAGATCTATTCTTTGAAATATTTGCAAAGAAGGGTGATAAGTCTTCTTTGTTACAACATTTAATCACCATTCAAAGGGGACCATAGGAGGACATGACTGATTTCAACACCAAATTCTAGAAAACTTGGGACAGAATCCCTATTGCAACTAAAACACCACTTGGTATGGCCATAGTATTCTATCTCAAGGCTCTAAACTTAGATATATCTATTATGATTCAGTCACTGGGAGGACACACTTTACCAGTGGCTTATGACTATGTGGTCAGAGCTGAGAATCATTTAATTGATGCTAAAAAGTTACCTCCAAGGCCTCCCATGCCTGTATTCCCAGAAATTACCTTACCCTTACCTCAAGAGGTTCCTAAATCTGTAATCCCACTTGTGTCTATGTATACTTACCCTCTAACTACGAAGCAACTAGTCCCCACTCAGTCATTTGAGATGGATGATATCAAGAGTATGCTAAGAACATTCTCCAATGAGTTGATTAATATAAAGAGGCAGAAAAATACTTTCCCTAAGCCTCCTTACCAAGGCTATCAAGGAAATAGGTTTTTGTCCCAACCAGACCAATATCAAGGCCCACCAAGGCAAACCAATCATCAACCAAAAAATCAATTAATTGCAGTTCCCACACCCTCATAGACCCTTCCTCCCAACTCAAATAGGGAGATGGTTCCAGGTCAGAATAATTATGTGGATAATACTAATTCTTGGTGCTTCCCTTGCAATGATGCTCACACCCCCAGAGATTGTCCTAGAGGCAATCTACAACAAAGAGTGGCTGAGTAGAGAAGAATGGATGGTTAGTTTGCCAGTACCAGTAATAATCAAGCCTACCAGTCTCCCAGCATGCAGAATTCAGTTCTGGTGGCTCAGATGCAAGGAATGTCCTTGTAACAAGAAGAAGAAATAGCCCCTGAACATGTTTTTTTCTCATGGGTTGAGGATGAATAAATAGTTTTCTTGAACGAAGCATCTGCCTCCCAAAGGCTAGTAGTGCAATCTGATTACTAAACCAGATCAAAGAGGAGAATGGTGGAACATCCTGAGATTGTGAGTGGTCAAGTCAAGAATAATCCTCCACCTCAGGGGCAAAGGAAAGTTGTTGTTAGACAATAAGTGCCCCTATCCAGATTCAAGAAAGAACGAGGTATCCTTATTTCCAAAAAACTCAGTCTTTGGGACCAATCAACATAGTGGACCAATTAAAGAAGACTCCAACACAAGTATCTATATGGGATACCTTGGATATTCCTAAACAAAAGACACTATTACAAGAGGCTCTGCAAGGGCAAGTAGTACCCAAATATGTTGTTACCAAGGGAGGATCTGCTGAAAAGGAAAAGCTCAAAGATATGGTTCCTCTAAAGACAAAAGCTTTCGTGAACGATGCAGCACAAGTAAGTAAATCCAAACCAGAGGCTTTCTATTTGACTCTGATAGCTAGAAAGAAACTTTTGCATAATGCATTAATAGATTCACGAGCCAGCACAACTGTGATGCCCAAGCAAATAGCTGATACTTTGAAAATAAAATATGAACCCCTTGTAAAGGGAGTTATGCAGCTAGATGGCAAAATAGTGCAAACCATAAGGAGAATTAAACAACTCCCCTTACAGTTATACACATGTCCCAACATAATTGTTAACCAAGATATAGTTGTCATAGATATACCTCCTGTCTTTGGTTTATGTTTATCCAGAGACTTTATAAAAAAAATAGGAGGATATATGTCTCTTGACTAGTCTCACCTCATCCTGAGAATGAGATATGGTTCAAAGATGAAAATTCTATCTGAACCACTATCCAAAGACCATATCACCAATGAACCAACAACAAGATTAGAAGCAGATCATGCCATGATGAATACAAAAAAAAAAAAAATTGTCAAAGAACTAGGAGACTGGACTGAGCATGATCAAGAAGAAGAAAATAGCCAGTTATTGGCCATGATGCATAGCGACCCATATGGGAACTATGACTCTACTAGTTTGGGCAAGTATGTCATTTTTGATGAGGATCAGGTGATCCCAAATGTTATAAGGAAAGAGGCACCTACTGCTCAAGATTCAGAGCTCTGGACTTTGAATTTTGATGGGGCTAAAAGTAGACATGGTGCTAGAGCAAGAATTTGTCTCACTACTCCAAATGGTGATAAAATTTTAAGGGCTATCCGATTCCAATTTACTTTCACTAATAATGATGCATAATATGAATCTTTAGTACATAGGCTCTTGTTAGCCAAGAAAAAGGGAATAAAGAACTTAAAATTAAAAGGAGATTCAGAATTAGTAGTAAAGCAAATTAGGGAAAAGGCAGTAGCCAAAAATGTGAGAATGAGATCCTATGGGCATAGGATTTGGGATTTGATAGAAGATTTTGAAGCTTTTAATATTGAGATAATCCCTAAAAGTCAAAACTTTGAGGTTGATAGGATGGCTCAGATTGGCTCACAGTTTAACCCAACAACTAGCCTATTGGTTAACAATGAGTCAGTAAAAGTTATAGTGAGACTGACCATCCCAGACAATGATGAAAATTGGCAAGTGTTTGAAAATGATGCTCAGGTAGTCTCTTTCATACAACAATCAGATGAGTTTGCTGATGAGTTGCAAACTAAAATTGAAGAGGCATATGGTGATCAAATTATACAATTGAGGACTAATAAGCTCCCCAAAGGATTGATCACCTTAGAAAACTTATTTGACCCAGAGGATGTAAGCCTAGAAAAGAAAAGGTTCTAGGTAGATAAAGCAGACTATTCTGAAGTAGAGGTGAGTGATGAGAAGAGGCTAAAAGTTGGGAATTCTATAACTTAAGAAGAGAAGGAAAGACTAATTGAATTATGCCAGAGATATGATAGAGTCATAGCTTGGAGCTATGAAGACCTTCATGTATACAATAGAGACATTATCTAGCACACAATAGAATTGACCAAGGGATCTAAGCCCATCAGATAGAAGTAGAGGCTAGTGAATCCAAGGATTGAGCCTCTAATGGTAGATAAGTTGCAAAAACTTTTAGACTCCAAAATAATATTTCCAATCAAGCACTCAACCTGGGTATCAAATCTAGTCCCAGTTAGGAAAAATAATGGAGATGTAAGACTATGTGTTGATTTCAGAGATTTAAATAGAGAATCTCTAAAAGACCACTATCCCTTACCCTTCATGGAATAGATCCTACAAATTATGGCTAGATCAGAGAAGTTTTCTTTACTTGATGGTTTCTCTGGGTATAATCAGATTTGGTTAGCTGAGGAAGACGAGTACAAAACTACTTTCACTACCAAATGGGGAACATTTGCCTATGTGAAGATGCCATTTGGCTTATCAAATGAAGGAGCCACCTTTCAACGAGCTATGGATATAGCCTTTGGTGAGCTTATAAATAAGGTTATCCTGGTCTATTTAGATGACCTCACTATTTTCTCAAAAAATGATGATGATCATTTTGATCATTTGGACTCTGTCTTCAACAAATGTCAAGATTTTAGGATATCATTGAATCCTAAGAAATAGATTTTTGTTGTACCTAAGGGTAAACTTTTGGGGCACATAGTATCTAAGGAAGGGGTTTCTATAGATCTTGAGAGAATCACAGCTATAATGGACCTACCTCTTCCAGTGAATAAAAATTTAGTCCAGTCCTTTTTAGGGAAGCTCAATTTTGTTAGTAAATTCATATCTAATTTTTCAAGCTTGGTTAGACCAATGACACTCTTGCTGAAAAAGGACTTGGTCTTCAAGTGGACCACAGAAGGAAGATAAGCTTTTGAGGGGTTAAGAAGGCTATCTCAGTAGCCCCAGTGCTCAAGAACCTAGATTTTTCCATGCCCTTTGTAATGTATGTCTATGGAGGAGAGTCAAGTATTGCTACTATCTTGACTCAAAAGAATGATAGGCTAGAGGGGGAGCACCCAATAGCCTTTTTCTCTAGAACTCTCAAAGATTATGAGACTAGGTACAATTTTGTGGAAAGACAAGCCTATACCATGGTAGAAGCTCTCAAGAACTTTAGGCATTTGATAGCAGGGAACAAAATTCTGATACTTGTAGCTCACCCAAGTGTCAGGGAATACATCATGGAGGGGGAGATTATCAAGAAAAAATCTAATTGGATCACTAAGATCCTTGAATATGATATGGAGGTCAGACCCACCAAGCAAGTTAGAGGCAAGGGGTTGTGTCAATATATAACCCAAGAGCTTGGAAAGATGTTACCTGAGGAAGCAAATTCATAAGGAGAGATAGAGACCATGCTAAAATTACAAGAGGTGGATCAGGAATCCTGGGTCACAAGCAGGATTCAATTTATGAAAAATGGGGTTTATCTGAGAGAACTCCCTCAAAACAAGAGGAGATATTATAGGATACAAGGAGTTCATTTTGTTTTAATTGAATAAGTCCTTTTCATAAGAAATTTTGATGGAAAATTGTTAAGATGTGTAGAACAGGTTGAAGCTCAAAGGATACTACACAAAATGCATCATGGAATATTAGGGGGGCATTTTTTTGCAAAGACCACTGCCATAAAGATAAGTGAGGTAGGGTATTTTTGGCCTACTTTATTTGCATATTGTTATCAACTAGTTAGAAAATGTCAATCTTGCCAGTATTATATGGAGATGAGGAGGAATGCAGCCATGCCCCTTAGTCCTATAGTTGTGGATGAACTTTTTGCTCAATGGGGTCTTGACTTCATTGGAATGATAAATATAGTGTCTAGAATGGGTCACAAATGGATATTAACTGCCACAGACTATTTCACCAGATGGATTGAGGCAGTCCCACTTAAGGAAGCAATTGAGAATGTGATCTTAGACTTTCTAGGGGGTATCACCACTCACTTTGGGGCTCCTTACACCATCATTTTAGATAATGCTAAAGCATTCTTGGGGTCTAAAGTATCCAAATTTTCCTTGAGACATGGAATATATCTGAAAACCTCATCTAACTATTACCCTCAAGGTAATGGTCTGGCAGAATCAACTAATAAGAACTTGATAAGACTCATCAAAAGAACAGGGGCTGATCATCACAAAGAGTGGCATAAAATGCTTAATATAACATTATGGGCTAATTGAATCATGCCTAAGTAGGTGATCAAAATTTCCCTGTATGAATTGGTATATGGAAAGTCTACTGTGATCCCCCTAAGTTTGGAAATCCCTGCTCTTCAACTAATCAAACAAATTAAGATTGAAGAAAATGGCCCCATGCAGGTCAGACTCACAGAACTTTTGGAGGTTCAAGAAAAGAGGGATATGGCCCATGATTCATTGATCAAGCATCAGTGAATGGTTAAGAATTATTTTGATAAAAGGACTTCGAATCTTAATTTTGAAGTGGGCTCGATTATTTTAAAATTGAATGCACGGGCTGCCAAGCTGGGTCAGCATACCAAATTTGAAGCACTATGGACTGGTCCATATAGAATTCATGCATGCAAGAAAAAGAATTATTTTGAGCTAGAATCGATGAAAGGAGAACCTAAAGAGATTCCTATAAATGAAATCTATTTAAAGCATTTTAATTGACTTGGGTCTCTCATGTATTATAGTTAAATAATTTCCCTTTCTCGCATTGTTTTTTTTTGTTGTTTTCCCGCTTTGATTTTAAATAAGTGTTTTAAACATATGTCAACGACTCTTTTGAAGATATAATTTTCACAATTTTGATCTAGCGAGAGGTGGAGTTTTCTTTTTGAGTAGGCTCAGAAGTCCTGAGGGTCACCAGTAACTATAGAGTAAATTTTTTACTCTACGTTGCATTCAATTTTTTAGTCGAGCACCAAAATTTTGGATCTTGCATACCTTGGTCACACTGGTGAAGTTGGGGTAGAGCATGGGTTCATTTTTCATCTAAATGTCAAAGTGCAATAGAGGCTGCCAAGTGTCACTCTCTGAGCACAGGTCTTTTTCCCCTTCTTGTTTCCTTTGTCTCATTTTTGCCCAAGTATCAAGTTCAAGCAAAAGTTGCCAAGTGTCACCTTTCGAAACACAAAGTTGGCTAGCTGGCATCCTTTGAGGCCCTTTTTGGTAACTTTCTAGAGAATCATGGATCATGCCATGTACCTAGTGGTGATTAAGTAGAATGCACCACATGCCAACATCCGCGTCTCATAGAGGCACCCACATATCATTCTTTTTGGCAAAGACCTTTCAATGAGCTAAGCAATAGAGAAAGTGGAAAGCACCAAGTGGCAGTCACAAAAGGCCCTAAACTACCTTTTTAGAAGAAAGCAGAAGCCTCCACATGTCAGTATCTAAAGGATGCCTAGGTTCATGCTTTGATTCAACGAAGAAAATCATAGTTTTATTTTGCTTAAGTGCCATAAGGAAGTGGAAGATACCAAGTGCAACTCTTCAAGTCCCTTTCTTACTCCATCCCTAGAGGAAGCAAAAGGCACCACATACTCCTAGAAGAAGAAGCAGAAGATACCACATATCTTCCCAGAAGCAGCGAAGGTCACTACGCGTCATCTTCTGACTGAACATCTTCGAGTTTCATTGCTAAGTAAAGATTGTGGTGGGCCTCAGGTGTTACTTTAAGAGTCTACAGAAACTACCAAGTGTCATCATCTATAAGAGTCTGCTATGTGTCCTGAGTGATACTACAGAACAAAATATAAAGAAGTAGAGAGAGTCATGTGTCTTCAATGAATTTAGCGGAAAGCACCAAGTGTCATTTCTCAGTGCCTTCTAAGTTACAAGAGTATTTTCAGGAAATTGACTAAGTGTCCTCTCCCATTTCAACATAACAGAGTGTTCCATGTATCTATTGCCACAAAGTGAAATGGAGGGAAAATCAGTTAGAGTTAATTCGAGTAGATGGAACAATTCCTCAGGTAGATTTTTGGAGCCCCCAAAGCATTGAAGGCACTATCTATTTTTCTCTTGTGAGTAAAGGATGGAGAAGAGTTTCATGGGAAAGGGGATGATGGAAGGAGTGATTTGAGGCTATAAAAGAGGAAGAATTTTAATCAAAAAGGGGGGGATTTCTCATAATATTAGACTTGCTAAAGTTTTTGACCGGTAACATCATTCGCTCTTGTCTCAATTTTATTGAGCTATAAAGTTGATATAACTGTGCATGTTTTTGTGCCGTTTATGTGGCTGAATGAATTAAGGAAATTTGAGCTCCATGCCTTGGTTGGTGTTGTATGTGTCATTGGCAAAGTAGTTTATGTTGTAGATTTTCTGTAGCTATGATTAAGAATGTCATTTGCTTTTGTCTCATTTTCTTGAATTGGAAGGTTTACATAACTGTATGTGACTTATGCGCCTCTTATGTGATTGGAAAATTCTATTTGAACACTATGCCTTTGTTGACATTCTCTGTGTCTCAGCAAAAGAACTCCCTGTTGTGAGCCTCTATTTTTGTTATTTTGACCTTTTACATTGATCATGCACTTTTCTGCTCTTAAATGTAATTGAATCCTATAATAGTCTCATTGTGCTTAGGTTAGGATTAGGATTACACTCAGGTTCATTGCCATAGTGAGGTTTTAGTCCCTACATTTGCATTTTTGTTTAATCTCCTATCCCTTTTCCCCAACACCCAATACAAAGAAGAGACCAACTTCTCTAAAATTTGGAGTTTTTTTAAAGCCATAATGTCCCACAGCTTGAAACTTCTCATTGTTGATTGATTAAGATCAAACACAATTTTAAACCATCAACAGGGCCTATTTGAGGCTTTAAATTGATTTCCTAAGTCTAAAAAATAAATATGATTCTTTAATAAACCCAAATGGCTTCTCTATATAGACCTCCCCCTCAAGGTCTCTATAAAGAAAGAAACTCTTCACATCTATCTGGTGCACATCCTAACCATGTGTTACAGCTATAACTAGTGTCAGTTAGATTGAAGTCATCTTTGCAATAGGTGTAAAGGTCTCTGAGTAGTCAATGTTGGATACCTGTAAAAAACACTTAATAACCAATCATGCCTTATACTTATTGATCAACCCATCTACTAAAATCTTGGTCTAATATATCTACCTACATTAAACCATTTTCTTTCCCTTAATAATTGAAGTCAAATCCCAAGTGTGATTTTTGATCAAGGAACAATATTTTCTTGCATAGCACTATCCCACTCAAGTATGTTTGAAGCTGCTTGAAATGTATATGGATCCTAAACTGATGTAAATAAAGCATGTAGACCACTCTAATAATATGCTTAAGTATGTCTATCATCTATTATATCCCCTACCGAAGTTCCTATACTCTAAAGTGTTTTCTTGGCATAAAGGGGCCCATATGTGGGTGAGTCAGGTGTAGACTCTTCATCCTTTGCAATATGACTAGAGTTAGATGTAGAAAACTCCCCATCACTATGCTCACTATTAAAATTATAAGAAAAAGATCCTGGCTCAAGAACCTAAATTAGATGATCTGAGTTATATTAAGAATCATCAAGTCTAATTGAATCCAATGAAAGAGAAGAAGTGTCAAGTGTTGAGTCTGTGGGACTCTCCTAAAAGTGAACACTTCTCTCTATGAATAAATCATGTATGGATGGATGTATAAGGTGGTAACCCTTAACATAATTTGGATAACTTGCAAAGATTTAATGCTTGGACTGAGGTTCTATAGTTTTATGTACCTTATTTAGTATACATGTCATAGTTGGGGATTCAAAAAACCTAAGGTTCTCAACATCAATTTTCCTTTCATGCTAATTTTTAAAGGGTTTTATGCCTTTCAAATATTTATGGGTAACCCTATTCTAAATATATCAAGCACAATTAATGGCTTCATCACAATACTTATGTCCAACGACTTAGAGTGAAACATATAACTAGCCATCTCTTTAAATGACCTATTTTATTTTTCAACTCCATTTTGTAAAGGACTGTAAGTAACTATATATTACAAATCAATCCCCTCTATGTTGAAAAACTACTCAAATCTATTGTTGACATATTCACTCCCATTATTAGTTAAAATAACCTTGATGGATTTCTAAGATTATTTCTCAACAAGTGCCTTGAAGTCTTGAAAATATTAAATACTTCATACTTTTGCTTAAGAAATTAGATGGATGTATATCTCAAGAAATCATCAATGAAAGTGAGAATGTACTTGGCCTTTGTAAAAGATAGACTAGAAAAAGTCCTAGATACATCACTATGTACTAAATCTAATGCTTTTGAATGCCTCCAAGCTTTGCCTTTGTCCAATTTTGATTTAGGATGCTTTCCAAGAGATCACCTCTCACAAAGTCCCTTAGATAATTGGACTCAAGGAAATCCTATGACCATGTCATTTTTTCTATGTTTTTCAAGGTAGCGATAGTTAAGGTGGTCAAACTAATCATGCCATAATTTGATAACTCCATCTGAATGAGCTAGCAATGCCATCTGAGAAGAATTAGGTGTAAAATGTGATAAGTTGTATAACCTGTCTTGGTGATCTACCATACCCACTACCATTGTAGTTGTAGCCTAGAATTTGAGTTTTATGGATTAAATCTAACTAATTTAAAACACTCAAATATCAAATCCCTAAGTAAAGTCTAAAGCCATTATAACTAATTACAATTAGATGAATAAGATATAAAGCTAAATTATTTGAACCAACATCAAAAGGAATGAAAAGAGATTAGGATGATTACTTACTTTGACTCAGATTATGGTCATTATGATGGCATGATGAAGATGCTTAATGATCAATGAAGGATTGGATTGACATGGATTTTTTTTTATTTTTATAGATAGATCCAATGGAGGAGTGGATTTGTTTAAATAGAAGAGGGAGTGAAAGATCAATGGTTGATTTTTAAACATGGATGAAGGAGATCAAGGGTTGTGAATTATCTAAGGAATTAAAAATTTCTTGGAAGCCTCTAGATTCAAAGGCTTCTAGAGAGGAGGGGTTATAATAGGGAAGGTTATATATTTGGAGGGTTTTATAATCCTTCTTAGGGACAAATGGTGATTACAATGAGGTTAGATAAGGAATAGGTAGGTATTAGGAACTAGGGTTTTAGGATAGCCTAAGAATATACTAGTAGGTGGGCCATTGGAAATTTAAAATTCCCAAATAATAGGTAAATGAGATTATATTAGGATAATGGGGATTTATACTAATTAGTGGTGAAATGAGATTATACTAAGGATAGTAAATGAATAATTATTAAATGGGGATATTATATAAATGATTAAGAATGGGGAATATTGGAATAGGATTTATTAGAATAAATTAGATGAGTAGAATTAGTGTCGACTAAAAGTAATATGAGTGATCATAATGTATGAGAGTGAATTTAAGTGCATACATTTTGTTCTTTTCTGAAAAGGCATTATGAGTGGAACTAAGTGTAAGGAGTAATGCTCTTTCAAAGAAAAACTATTTCATGGATGAATGTTAGTAGATGGTGTTAGGGGATATGATGCCCCCTCAAGGGGCCATGTGAGGAAAAATGAAATGAATGGCCACTCAAATGAAGAAATGAGGAGTGGGATGCAATGGATAGATGAGGGGATGTGGTTCAAGATGTGAGGTAGATTATGAAGAATATGAATTCTACTTGAGAAATAGGATACATATTGATGATGATTCCCATCACAAGGACACATGTACAGGGAGTAGAGATGATTGTGTCATGATTATCAACACATCCCAAGGGGGAATTAACCATAACATGATGATGATAGTATTGAAAGGCTACAAGCTTTAGATGTATCCAAAGTAAGGATGCATGCAAGGAAGGGATATAGGCTATGATAAGATGATGATTTTATAAGGTTAATGATGGGTGTAACTCAAAGCTAATGATCTATAAACTAACACTTATTTCCATGAATTTTTTTTCCTTGGATACTTTTGTTCAATATTCAATTTCTAAAAAATACTCAAAGGAAATGAATCAAAAATTAACTTTAAAAATGTGTTTATCTCAAAACCAAAAGCATTTAAAAATCTCCATTAATTGTAGTTATGATTGACTTTTACATTATAAATGATTAATTAATTAATAAAATGCAAAAAAAATCACAAAATTCAACTCATGATAACTAGGTTGATAACGGAGTTCATCTTTTACTTAGGCTACATCTCTAGATCCTACTCAAAGGTAAAACTAATCAATTATTGATGCAAAAATCACTTTATACATTAGTTATCCCCAGTAGGGGATCTCAATCTAGAAAATAATATTTTGATGACCTCTAGCTCTAGGTTTATGGAAACTAGCTCTGGCTTTGGCTCTCAGCTCTTAGCTCTAGCTCTTAACTCTCAGCTCTTGGCTCTTTATCTCTTCGGACCTTCAGCTCTTGGCTCTTCAACTTTTTGACTCTTTGGCTCTTGTCAAACATCGTATATATATAATGATTATAAACATTACCCATATTTGGGTCTTATACATTTATAAACAATGCCTATATTCAGGTCTTACAAACATAAGGCAAATATGTATGTATGTTTGCACACTCTAAAACATAAAGATTAAAACATACAACATGTCTTTTGAGTTATTATTGATTATTCTCATGATGGCATCTTCATGTTGTCCTACAATGTTCCTATCTACAATATAAATGGGTATAAAAATAAAACTGAAGGCACCATTTACTTGTAATGGTTACTGTTGATGTGTTCACATGAGATATTCTATCCTATCTTTTACAATGCTATACTGATTTTCCTTCTTGGAAAATGTTTCCTTTCTTAGAGACAAATATGGTTTACCCAGGATAGTGCCACTAAACTATAGTGGAACCACATCTAATTCAACTTCATCTACAAAGTGGGAGGTAATCACAAACCGTAATTTACAAGTTTTACTTACATATTACATCATTACCCTCGTTTATCTCATTTAATGAATATGGTTTGAAATTTGGCCTAGTTTTCAAACCTAGGACTTTAAAAATATCTTTAGATATCAAATTATTTTTATAATTTACATTGAAAATAACATCTACTTTAGAATGATTAGAAATTATTATTTTAAAGAAGTGTTACTTACCTTTTGAGGCTGACAAACTCTGAACTGTCAACTTTTCATTAACTACCATCTCCCTTGTTGATGTTGTCTCAAGTTCTGACTAACTAGATTCTATCTGAGGAAGCTCTATATTTTGCTTAACTAAAGATGTAGTTACAACCTTTTCTTAAGGTTTTGGATGATTTTGCTTAGCTTCCTTCAATATTTTCCCCTTAGCATTGAAGTAAAATACTAACTTCATTTCTTCCTTAGGCAACTTTGTTTTGATAATTTTCTTAAATTTCCTTTTATAATCTCTTGTGCATAATCAAAAAATGCATTTGAGTATTTTTTTTTTTGCATACCTTGATGAGTCATTTGAAGATTCTTCATCTAATGTAACTACTTCACCTTTGTAGAGTAATTCTTCTAGTTCTTTAGGATGTTCTAGCTTGTTGCTTGAGTAATCCTTCAACTTAGCTTCTTAGGACATTTGTCCTTCACCTTCATATCCTAATCTTGCATGGAGTGGTCTTTTTACCACTTGGATAGGCTAGATAATTCCTTCACCATTAATGCAAAGGCCTTTTCCTTTGAATCCCATTTTTGCTAACAGCTTAGAACCTATTCCCTTCATGTGCTTTTCAAATGTATCAACATAATTACTTGATGAATGTATAGAGTTAGAACATAAAGTATCCCTAACATTCTTAATATATTTATAAGAATCTATTTCATCTTCAGTATGTACATTAGAAGATACATTGATAATTGGAGCATTATTTGCTTTTAAACTTCCAACATCATTCTCATTAATAGGACTAGAAAAAAAATATGAATTAAAAGAGTCACTGCTATAATTAGAATGTACCTCTGTAGTCTGGCTTGGCAACATCTCTTAGATGAATCCTTCATCTCCTTCTTAATGCTTAGGAGAATTGGGCTTTACAATTTTTTTGACAGGTGCCTTCTCCTTTGCTTTGCATATTTGTTGGTACTCAACTAGAGCTTTGTGAATGTGCAGATTCTAGCATTCATCCACAATATGACCTTTTTTTGGAGTAGTAGCCATAGACTTTTGATTCCACTCACATTTACTTCTTTTGAGGATATTATTGCTACACTTATACTCATAAAGCATCAATACTCTATTAGAGTTTCTCGATCTATAACTCATGTCTTCATTATATATCTTGTTGTCTTGGTTCTTGCAATTTCAAGTATTACATCAATATAATGATAATAGTATTCAACAACAACTAACTTGAGAAAGAATTGGATCCATAGTATTGCATAGAATGTGAGCAAAAACACAATTACACCAAGATGAATTTAGCTCTGATACCAAACTTGATCTATAAACTTAAGTAATATTACTCTTATGTAATTTAAATTTGATTTACATTATCAATTTATGGAATAATTAAAAAAATTGACTTACAAGTTAAATTTTAACAATAATTTACCAAAATAAATCAATAAATTCAACACCTAATTGATAACAGAGTTCAGCACGAAGGCCTACATCTTTGAGTCCAATATCGGTTGATAAATTAGGAAAAACATTTAAAAAGTACTTATAAATGTCTCCATAATGAAAAATGAAAAACTAAAAAGTTATTTGTTGGGAAAAAATAATATAAGTCCCTTTTCAAAAAAAATCCCAATTCTATCTCGAGCACCCTCTGAAAGTTCCACAAGATCCCTATCTCTTCGTCTTTGTAATGACTATTGGCTTTTAAATTGCATTACAAATGTGATTTCATTACTTTATATAGCCACTCAAGTCTATAGCCCAAGTGGTTGGGCCTAATCCTTTTGGAAACATAAGTTATGGGTTCAAATCCCATGGCATAGGTGTAGGCTATTAACTTCATCCATATTTCCCACATTCTTAGGGTCTTGACTTATCTTAAGGCTTTATTAAGCCTTATCCTCCCATTTGTCTTCGTGGCTTAGGCAAAGTTCTCCACATTTTTCTTTGTCCATGGTTATTAATGGAAATGTGGATGTGGTTAGTGGGACGTGGAAATATGTGATGACTTGGGGAAAGTTTGTGGTATGTGGTGGTAAAGTATGTGGGGATCGTGGGAATTATGTAGAAAATATGTGGAATGTTTGAATGAAACGTGGCATGAAACTTGTAGAGTGTGGATGTCACATGGAAAGAGAGTCTAGAATTTTGAGGGAATTTGGCATGAAATATATAATTAAATCATAAAAAATTGTGGCAAGCCATTGAGGACCCACCACATGGTCTAATCTCTATCTACAAATTGTCGGCATTCGTCTATTGTTGTCCTCTCACCATTTGTTGACATCCAAATCCTCCAAATGTTTTTACACTGATTACATTTAAAGATGATCTATATTCTCATATTGATGACTATATTCACTTGTCAAAGACAAATGATTTAAACCATCATTTTCTCACACCTCATGCTAGGTGTCACATTCTTACTAGTCCAAATTTGTCATGCCATCCTGTTGACCAATTTTTACCACTACTTTGATTGGCCATATCTTTTACATATAGACTCCATTTGATTAATCATAAATTGTGCCAAAAATATCTTAATGAGCTCTTCATAGTGGAACTATTTTCAATCTATTCCATAATGGTCATTTTTTTAGTTTGAACAACTTTGACCCTATTTGACTAGTTTGACTCAAACTTTAGCTAGCCACATAAGGAACATATGAGCTCTATTTTTTTCATTATGCATACCATTAGAAAGGTCTCGTAAATCTATACACAATGGTGTAGGTTTTAATCTAATGCAAAACCTTTTCTGAATTGACCTTTGGATCAACTAAAGTTTGAGCATTATGATAAAGGGGATGAGAACGAATGATGATGTGATCGAGTGACCAACATACTATATTACATCAACTTGATGAGCCATTAATAATGATAAAGTTATGGGCCTTGTTATGCCCCAATAAATGGAATAAAAATAAAATATATATGATTAATTTACCAATCAATGATTGATGGAAGAAAATATGGATGTTGGGATTTGTCGGGCCTAATCGATAGGTGCAAGAAATTGACAAAAAGATTAAGGAGATGATTGTGATTAAGGTGATTGATCAATAGAATGATTGATGAATTATTGATATTATAGCTCAAATATTTGATTGATGTAAGACTTGAGAATGGATGAGAAAGATAGTGGTCAAACTATCTTTGGGCACTAAAAAGTGGCCAAGTGCAACCTACATAGTTTGAAAAGACCTCAGGCCAATGTAATTTTCATTAGAAGATAGATGATACTGATTGATTAGAAGGTGATGATGATGATGACTATGATTAGTGATTAAAGGTTGATTTTACTAATGAAAGGATAAAATATTGGATGTTAGTGAGATGGGTCAAGAGGATTAGATTAGTGATGGAAATAGATATGATAAGATGATTAGATAAATGATGATGGAAGATGTAGATGATCAAGCCATCATAATGTCATAAGGCTCATCATAGTCTAATCAATCCATTAGATATTCCACTTGGTAGTATGCACCGTGATGTAATTATGACCAAGAGGATATTATGCTAAAATATAATGTTAAAGTAGTGAAATTTGCATCCTCAAGGGCTCTTTTGGTGTCGTCATAGCATCTATGTTCATTTCCAAATAGACAAAAATGCATGACACAAACAAAACATAAGACAAATAAGATATATACATGATAAAAGACTTACAAATAGAATAAACAAGTAACACACATGAGTATCTACGTGTAGTGTCCCAATGTCTTATCTAATGATGGGATGAGTGACTAAGAGGTGGGTTAGATGATCACAATTTGATTGTGGACTTAGGATGGACATGGATTTGGATAGGGTGATTAGGATTAGGATTAGGATTAGGCTAAGATGTTTCCCCTTGTTTAGGATGTAAGGATGTATGATCTTATAATAGTCTTTGAATACTAATTTGGGTATGAAATTGAATCAAAAAGTGGCCAAAGAAGGTGGTTTAGAAAATTTATGACTAGGGATTACCAATAGACAAGTCCATGTAAGAGTTTGATCTAATAAGGAAACTGGGAGATGAGGGGATCAAATATGTTACATACTAGCAAAAAAGTGATTTGATGGGTGCTAAATATGAATATGTAATGACAAATATAGTGATGGGATTAGGTACCTTCCACACTAGAAAATACATGATCTGATGGGTGCTAGATGTGAATAAGAAATGATAGAGAAGTGATGGGTGCTAGATAAATTTTTTTGACAAGGTGATGGATGTCAATAATACCTAGATCCATGAAGATATGGGGAGATGTGTGACCACTTTGATCTATTTCCAAAAATGAATGTGGTATATAAAGATGGGAAAATAGTTGATATATGGAGATGGATGTGACTAAGGTATTAAGCATAAGACAAAACATAATAGACTTATTTTTGGCTTTTCTAGATTTTACGATTTTTAGGGTTTTTTGACATCTTTCAATTTTTAGAGATTTTTTGGGATATATGTATGTACACTATAAAAATGGGGTTAATATAAAAGGGAATACCAAACCTAAAAACCATGATAAGGATGGAGGGAATGATGAATGGGGTGACAAAAATATGGGGATGATGGGGACAAAGGAGGAATAGACTAGGGATTATCAGTGACCACATCATAAAGGAAAAAGATGTTTAGTTTATCGAGTGTTCATTAGAGGATATGCCAAGATGATGTAAGAACATGTCTTAAGACACCTTCCACTTCCTTAAAAATGTCAATATGGGAAGGAATGAGAGATAGGGTGGAAGATTATGGGTAGGAACAATGGTTCAAGGGATAATATGGATAAGGATATCATGGATGGGTGATATAGATAAGGTTGATGAGGGATGAGATGGATATAGATTGAAAAAGGATATGAAATGAATGCATTTTTCCCCCAAGTTTTTGAAGTACAATGCATACAATAGATTATTTTACCATGATGCCAAAAACTAGTTTTCATCATGGTACTTGCCCAAGGTGCCCGAAGACTAGTTTTCACCATTGGATGAATGTTTTTTATTTTTTATTTTACTTTTTTGACTTTTTTGAATCTATTGAATTTTTTGGTTTTTTCTATAGCATCTCAATTTATTTGAAAAGGGTGAGATGCTGAATTATTGATATTATATGGATCTTTAACCAACACATGTTTTGGAGATATATGATGTTAGGATCTTATCATTGATGCTTGATGTATTAGTGTCTTGGTGGCTTTTATTAACTCTTAATTTAATGTCCTCTATTCATTTTGACCAATTGTTTTTGTAACCCCTATGAGGGACAATGCTACCCATGGATTTGAGATATGGTACGGATGGGATAATGTTGTGAGTTTAATGATGGTATATAGGATGGGAATGAGGAATATGATCGGGATGGATAATATGATAGGATGGGGAGAAGAAATGGGGTTCAATAGTTGCATACATCATTAGATATGTTGGAGAGTATTCTTTAGATTGGTTCCATGAGAGTAAGGGGTTTAAGACCTTTTATATTTATGATTATTTGACCCAAGTATTAAGAGGATGATTAGACCTATGATTATTATTTTTCTCTTTATTTTGAATTGCTAATAGGATTTGAATTTGATTTCCCCCTGGTGCTTGATTTTGGGACTTACCAGAGGAAATTGATTTTTTCTAATTTATATATATTGTTTATTTTGACTTTTATATGCCCCTAATTCTAGATTTTGGGATTCACTATGGGAAAACATTTTTTTATTAGGATGATAATTTGATTATGCTTGATTTTGACTGATGGGATCAAAGATGATTTGATCATGACTTTTGATTTTTATATTATGGTATTTGATATTTGTATTTACATCACATGATATGGAATGTAAAGGGAAATTCAATTATGTATGTTCCTATTCATTCCTATCATGTAGTGGGATGTAGGGATTGTAGAGGTAAGGTGGATGAGTAATGTTAGGTGATGTATTAAGGGGATAATGGGAAGCATATTCCTCATAAAAGTCACTACGATACCTAACATAAATGTCAAAGGAAGTGTCCTTAAGATTCTTAATATGATAATTAAGACACAGATTTAAGTTAGGATTTGAATCCACTTTGAAAATATTCAATAGATAAAGCATGTAAGAACTCAGTTATGACTTCATCATCCTAATTAGGATACAAAGTTATGTATAGTAGTGTATTAGAGGTACCTAGATTGGAGGTATCCTAAAAAATATAGGCATTATCAACATATGTTGCAATATCAATGAAGGATGACATTATAGATGAGGAATCTGATTCAAACATTGGTACTACACATGATCGTAAGGCAGATGAAACTTGTTTTGAATTTGATGCTAACTTTGATGTACATAATTAAATGATATGAGTAAAGTATTTATTTACCTCTCAACATGGGTTTTTTGGTATGATGGGTGAGAGGCAGATGATGTAAGGACAATGTATTGAGAAAAGATAGGTCCATGAAAGGAATAATGGGATATGGGAGGACTAGGCTTATGGGGAATATACTTGTTTTGAATGGATGGGTGATCAAATATGGGGGGATAATGGAGGATAGATAGGATTTATTATCCTTATCTTGGAATGGGAAGGGATTGATCATTATTATTAATATAATCTTAGCATTCCTCTTCTTGCTCACCCAGGAAGAGAAATTCATCTAGTTCCTCCTCAATTACTATGTCACCATGATTGATGAGGTCTTAGACATAATTTCAAATTTTGACATCATTTAATGGATTTACCCAAATTTTTATGATAGGGATAGTGTTATTTTGTTTTATACCATGTGGGCTTGGGTTTGGTGGGAATAAGATGTCATATGGGTGGATAGACCATAATGTTAGTAGTGACTAGTTATTGGAAAAGGGCTTCTAAGTATATAGGGAGGGGATTATAAGGAACCAATTTAATTTTTGATTTTAATGTGAAGCATTAGACTTGAAATTAGATTATTTTTGATGTTTTTGGGTGGATATATGGGTGATAAATATTGTATTCCCTTTTCTAGTAGAGGAAGGGGTAGATGACGGGTTATGACTAGTGTATGGAGGACTTGTGTGGGACTCAAATGAAGAGGTTTTTTTGGGAGGTGAAATGAGTTCAATAGGGTAAATATGTATGGAAAGTTAGACACAAATAATAAGGAACTATACAAGGATATCATCTTTATTGGTATTTATGTATTGGTTAATGAAAACAAGGTCTATCTTCATGGTGGTGGGTGATAAAGCATGGGGGCCTTGATGGGCTAGGGCATTGGATTTGGAAGGATGTGATATGGATGTCATGTTATTTGGTGATGAGGTTGATAATCTAGGCTTTCCTTTTATATTAGGATGAGGGAGTGGTGATGTATTATTATTGGTAGATTGAGTATTTGGTTATAAATGAGTATGAATTAGGGCTAAGGGGCTTTGGATTGGGTAAATGGATGGTAGAAGGGGATGAGATAAGGATAAGGTTAGATTTTAGACTTGTTTTGGAGGTAATTTGAGGCTTATGGGGTAAAAATAATCAAGAAAGTGAGCACCCATATTCTATAGCCATATCCAAGAAGGCTAAGACTAATCTTTACTCTCTGTAATGTATTGATTTATTAGGGTGACCATATCCAAGAAGGCTAAGACTAATTTTGATAGATTGTAGGATAGTGATTTTGGGGAAATTGGATCAAACTATAAGGGTAGGAGAGCACTTAACTCTAATTTTCACAAAATTACTTCATCCTTGTTGGCTAAGATGTATTGGTCTACAAGGACCATCTCCAAATCCATGGGGATGGGTGATAAAATATGGGTGATGAGAGATGGTTTCTTGAATCAAAAGAGGTTTGAAGGACTAATATAGTATGATGGGTGATGATAAATGTGATTGAGATGATGTATGACTATGATAAGATGTTAGCTAGATAGTATAATATGTGATAACAACCTATCAATAATGTTTAGTATTCAAGCTAGCAAAAGGATTGAGGATTGTGATGGTATCCTAGATTCAAACTAGCAAGATGATAATATGATGGGTTCTAGTTATGAACAATAAATGATAATAACGACTAAATTGATGATGATGGGTTTGATATATTGAGAACATAAAAGTGACAAGATGATAACAACATATTGACTAGGTATGATACCTAACTGAGTGATGCACAATAGCTAACTAGAATGATAGGATGATGTGGATGAATAACAAGAAGACTATCTCAAGACCTTGGAATGATTTCTTCAAGATGAGATGGGGTATGATTATGTGATGAATGTGATAGGATAATAAGATAAGGATAAGGATAAGTAATATGATAGGTGATGATGAAATGATTAAGGATAATGATGGGGATGGTTTAGACCCATTTATGACCTAAAAAGCTGACTAGGATAAGATAAAATGGGGTTAGTATAGATGGGTGATGAGGTGACGAGGCTAAGGTAAGGTCAATACAAAAGGTTGATTAGGACAAAATGTGGCTTTATGATAAGATGAAAATGATAAGACCAAATGTGATTAGAATGTGTGAGGGGGTATAACCAATGATGAGTGAGACAAGTATAGGTTGTGACTAGAATGATGTACTAAAGAAAAAATTATGTACAAGACAAGATATAGGTGATGGGGATGTGGTCAATGATGAGAAAGTAATGGTTAGACTAGGAGTAAGGTAAGATAAGGTGGTGATAATATGTACATAGGATAGGATGAATATAATATAGAGAATGGGATAGGACAATACAGGAATAATATGTGCAAGACATGATTAGAATATGTAGGTGATGGTGGGATGATAAAGGATAGGTGGATATTTTTAGACTAAGATGAGAGTAATACAAAAGGATAATATGTACAAGATGATTTATATGATGTGACTAATGATGAGTGAGACTAGGATATGATGTGACTATAATAATGTACAAGAGAATATAGATATGTACAAGAAAGTAAGACAAGGATATACAAGAGGTTGATAGGAATATGTAGGTGATGAGGGATGATAAATGATGAGTGGAGATGGCTAGTCTAGGAGGGGATAAAGGCAAGGCCAAGACAAATGATGAGGTATGTACTTAGGATAAGATGTGAATGGTGAGATATGATGTAATTAGGATAGGGTATGGGTATGACAAATGATGAGTGAGACTAAGATATGATGTGACTAAAAGGATGTGAAAAATAATATACATATTTATAAGAGAGTAATACAAGATGATGATTAAGGTATGTGAGTGATGGGATGATGACCAATGATTGGTAGATATAATGATACTAGGAGGAGATTAAGATAAGGTGGTGATAGGAGATAGTATGAGATGTGTAAAAGACAATGTGTAAGGATGATAGTGAGGTAAGGATATATAAGATGATATGTAAAAAAGGATGATGGGATAAGTACGTAAAAAATGTGATTAGAATATGTAGATATATGGGGTTTATGACTAATTATGGATGAATATGGTTAAACTAGTATAAGAGTAAGGCAAGGACAATATGTAACAAGATAATGTCTAGGATGTAAAAGATGAGATATTTGTGATGGGGATGTGACTAATGATTAGTGTTTATACTAATAAGAGGGAATAAAAGGATGTATAAGAGAATAATGATATGTACAAGAGGGTAAGACAAGGATATACAAAATGATGACTAGCATATGTGAGTGATGAGATAATAATCAATGATGAGTGGATATAATCAATGATTAAGGGGATGAGGGAAATATGAGAGATAGTATAGGCTAAAGTCAATATGAGGATGATGATATACATATGAAATGATATGTACAAAAGGCAAGGATATATAAGGTTCTATTGGGATAAAGTGTGGATAACTAGAGGTTATTAGGATATGTGAGTGATGGAGTATGATCAATGATGAGTGGGGATGACTAGACTAGGATGGGATGAAGATAAGTGGGATATAAGACAATAAAATGATATACAAGATGGTATGTATAAGAGGATGATGATAAAATGATGAGGTAAGTATAAACAAGATGATGCATTATGCAAGGACATACATAGGTCTATGTAGGGTCAGATGAAGGTTGACTCATCTCATAAACAATATGGGTGTAACACAACACACACCCAAGCAACAAAGTCAGAAACCTATGATTAGTAAAATTAATGGTATATACAAGACAAAATGATGAAAATGATATGACAAAATGATTCAAAATCAAATTTTAGAGTGCCAAATGGAGTCTTTGATAGGTGGCTTATAAGCACACAGTTAGTAGTTTCAAGTGGCACTCAAAAGAGGTAACCTACAAGATAAAGATTAGTATATTGACTGGTAATATTAAGGGGCACTTGAAAGACATAATGTTATACCAAAATACGTCATGTAGAAAGAAGATGTTAGACAAAACAAAATAGCCTCTAGGTTCACCCCTATAAGAAACAAGTTATTAGTCTAATAGAACTTAATAAAAACACCCTAAAAATCATAATTTGGATCTATAATTAATTTTGGGTAAGCAGGCCATGATGTGAGTGTCTAGGGGTAGCAGCCCCAAGTGGGGTCAAAGGGTAGTAGCCCCTAGCAGGGTCAAAGGGTAAAACCCCTTACAGGGTTTGGGGGTAGTACCCCTAGTGCACTCCCTATCATGGTATAGGGCTAGGTCAAGGGGAAGATCCCCCACCACCAAAGGCAATTTGGACATTATGGGAGGCTCAAAATGACTCAAAATTCATGAAAAATGACTCAAAAAAGTGCCTTTAAAAATCACTATGCATTGTAAAATTACAACGAGATAATGTAAAACTATAAGTCAAGAAAAATTATTCATTGAAACTTATAATTTTTTTAATGGTTATCCTAACTATGATTGTCAGCTACAAAATTGTGACTATTTAGATAAAAACATGACTTAACCAGATAAAATCACTACTTGCTAGAAATTGATAGTTATAGTTTTGTTATAAATGACAAAACCTCCAAATTTAGATTTTTGGCATAGAAATTACCTATAAAGGTCATGATATATTTTTAAAAATGCCTAAGAATGCTTATTTATAGGTGATTATAATAGATTAAAAATTGATTTAAGGTATATCAAAGATTTATAAACAAAGATGTTTATCCAAAATACACAGAATCTAGGATTATACAAAGAGTATTATTAGTTAGCTTAGGTCATTAAATTTTCCCTAAAGATGACAATGAATATATAGAATTGATTGAGAATGACAAAATTTATAGAACAATATTGAAATCACAAAATCATTTCTAGTCTTACAATACGATGATTCCATAGGTCAATATCACTATTCTAAGGGTTTTAAAATCTAGGATTTGGTAAAAAATAAGGAAATGGGGTAAGGCTTGTGTTTTTATTTGTTTCCATATGATTCTATTATCTTAACCATTTTGCTTCTAACCCTACACAAATAAACCTCATATAGAAAAAAATTTGTTAAGAGAGTGTGATTCTCCAAAACAATTTAAATAAGATTTGAGAAAAGGCTACAATCAATGGTCATTGATCCCCAATAAAAATAGAGAACATAAAGATATAAATATTATAGGTTAGAGGGAAAAAGTACCATTTTTGCTAAATTTACAAAGTTAATCAACAAGTAAAAAATGATTTGATTCTTGTGTTTAGGAGTTGTAAACCCACAAGTCAACAATGAAAAATTGTGACTTATAGGGCAAAACCATGATTTAAAAAGTCACAATTTTGTAATAAACCTACAAATATACCATTAGCAGTTAGACAAAATCACTACTTACTATAAAAAATCATGACTCTCTATGCAAAGTCGTAACTCATGAGTTATAGTATTGTTAGAAGGCCAAAACCTATCATGGTTAGGGAAATGGTTAGTGGTTAGGTCTAACATTTAACACAAATGCATAACTTATGATGATAATATCATGACTACACATTCATGATTACTAGTGAAATGTCATAGATTTCCCCTGTGCATATAAAATTTCAAAAATATAACCTACAAACTAGGAAAAACACCCCTTACAAGCAAAATGTTTAATTTGGGAGGGTTGGTCCCATCATGGTCATCAAAATATTGCATAAATTTTGAGTTCTATGGATTAAATCTAATTAATTTAAACAGTTAAATTTCAAACCACCAATTAATGTCTAAATCCATTAGAACTAAGTGCAATTAGATGAATAAGCTATTCAATCATACACTTAAACCCTAAAGCTAAATGCTTTAAACCAAGATCAAATGAAATGAAAATAAGGAGATTAGGATGATTTATTATCTTGACTTAGACTATGAACATTATGATGGCATGATGAGGATGCTTGATGATTAATGAAGGATTAGATTAACATGGATTTGTTAAGATTTTTATAGATAGCTCTAATGGAGGAGTGTATTTTTTTAAATAGAAAAGGGAGGGAAAGATCAATGGTTGAGGTTTAAACACATATGAAGGAGGTCAAGGGTTTGGGATTAACCATGGAATTTAATATTTCTTGGAAGCCTCTAGATTTAGAGGATTCTAGAGAGGATGGGTTAGAATAGGGAAGGTTATAGATTTTGAGAGTTCTAAAACCATTTTTAGGTACTAATGGTGACTAGAATGAGGTTAGATAGGGATTAGGGACTAGGGGTGTAGGATAACCTAGGAATAGGATAGTAAGTGGGCCACTGGGAATTTAAAATTCCTAAATAATAGGTAAAATTGATTAGATTAGGATAATAGAGATTTAGAAGAATTAATGATGAAATGGGATTAGACTAAGGATAGTGAATGAAGAATTATTGAAGGGGGGAGATATTAGAACATGATTAATTAGAATAAATCAGATGAGCAAAATTAGTGTTGACTAATAGTAATATTAGTGATCATAATGTATGAGAGAATATTTAAGTGCATACATTAGTATCACTATGTAACTCCCTGATGATAACTAAATATGGTAAAAACTCAACCCTCATGCCTTCGATGATATCACTGATTTGATACATTGATAGGAGATTGGTTGAAATGGAAGGGAAACTTATCACATTATTAAATGTTCCTCAATCCATTTTAATACACCCTCTCCCTACAATAGGTACAAAAGTGTCATCACCCAAACTGATAGGGTACATGTTATAAGGCTCTAAAAAGGAAACAATAATTAGTGAAGATCCCATGTGGTGAGAATCACCAAAGTCAATGACCCATGAATATGTTGAGGCTATAACTACTAAAAGAGCCTTGCCCTTTTATTTCTCTTTCCCTTACCCTTTGCTTTAGTATAATCTTGGGTAGATATTTTTTTCTTGATGGACTTAGGAACACCTATGTTGTTCTTATATAGGAGATGAGTTAGGTGATCTATTTTCTACTTCATGCATTTAATTTCACCATTCCCATTTTTATTATAGTAGTCAAATCTAACCTTCTCTTTCTTAGGTTTGACATTGAAAGAGGAAGATTGGTATTGGTTTTTTTAGAGGTTGATTCTTTCTTCTTCTCTTGATATTTATTCTTATTTTTATCTTTATTGAGAGTCTTTGATTTCCCATTACCATCAATTAGGGATTGAGAATTTGTGAACTTTAGTGTGTCCATATGGATCAACTTGTCTTGCTCCCTAGTTAAGTTGACAATGAAAGCATTTAAAGAGGGAATTTTCCATGTAGTGAATAAAACACTTATAGTGGCATGAAAAGTAGAAATAAAGATTCAATAGTCAATACCTAGTTTAGAGAGTATATAAAGAACAAGTTGGTCATATTATTTATTTATCCCACATTCTTTTAATTACAATCTCAAGGAATTGAACTTAGTGAATAAATATTGAAGGGTATCAAAGTTACCATGACTTAGGATAATGAGTTCAGTCTCAATCTAATGACCTCTCATCATATATTTCTCCCCAAATAATTTACCTAGAATGGTATATACATCATGAGGTGATTTGGCAGGCTCTAAGTGAAATAAAAGATCAGGTTCTACAAAAAGCCATAATAGCCTCTAGGCTTCATCACTATGATTATACCACTTAACTATCTCTCCATATATGTTAGGTTTAGTTTTATCATCCATGGTTATCATATACAAAAAATTACTCCTTAGAAGTATTTTCATATTTATTTTCCATTTATGATAGTTAAAGAGAATTAGTGGGTTGATTGAACTTAAATCTATTAGTGTAAAAATGAGATGCTGTAATAGTGCAAGTTGAATTTGTTGCAAAAATGAAAGTGAAATTAGAATGAAACGAAGGACTAAAAAGGCATAGTACACCCCCCTTAACTATGAAATAGCTAAAACCCCCCCCCCCCCCCCCCCCCCCCCGCCTAAATTTTTTAAATTTATGATAAAAAAAAGTTAGACTTAGAAGATAGTGTGTCTAGAGTAATCAGTGCATGTGTCATAAAACACATGTTTTTACAAACAAAATAGGACATCGTACTCAACTGATAATCCATCCAAAAAAGTGATTACAATGTGAGAAATTAAAAAAATTAATAACACTTTCTTCTTAAATATTACCTACAAAATATTGTTTTATAAAAAACATTAAAAATTTTGCACTAACAATGTTAAACTAGACCAATCTTCTTATGCATTACTTTTGAATTAAAATAAAATTAGTCTATTTTTCCTTATTTTTAATAAAGATATTAAAAATATGATTTAACATGTTAAAAAACAATATTTCAAACTTGAATAGACCTAGCTTATTTTGGAAGAATCTTGCAGCAACAATCTCTAAATTATAAGATTTAATTTACTTAAATAACAATTACTAAAAATGTCATAAAGTTTAAATTTCTTAATGAAATTAAAAAATTCAAAATGACCAAAAAAAATTACATGTGATTTAATATTGTTCTATATAATTAATAGATTAAACATATGGATGGTAAATTAGGTATGAGAATGAAAAATCAAATCTGAACTAGGAAGCCACAAAAAAGACAATGTGGTAGAATATGTGTTTTCTCAAGCAAAAAATATCTTATTCCAAGATGAATCAAATATTAACTAGTAATCCATAAAACAATACAATGTGATGGAAAATGTGTTTCCTCAAGGAAAAAATGCCTTCTTCCAGGCCATTTCAGATCTAAACTAGGAAGCCACAAAAAAGATAATGTGATGGAGAACATGTTTCCTCAAGAAAAAAATGTCTTCTTCCAAGCCATAGTGAATTTGATCAAACTAGAAGAACATTAGATCTAAAAATAGATTCCATATACCAACATTACAAAACATTTAAATGTATGATAAAAGGAATAGATAGATCTTAATGAAAAATAATATAGATCTACAATCCTACTTATGCAAAAAATATCTAGAAGCAAATAACAATACAAATATTTACAATGGGTGGCTCTGATACCATATTACAATTTGATCCTGATCTGGATCAGGTGAATATGAAGGTTGAATATTTTAGCTTTCTCCATTTTTATTTGTCTCATGTAATTCTCTTTTATGATTTTAATTTTCTACAGCTCTTTTGTGGTGTGCACTCACTTCGTATCTCATGTAACCATTCAACCTTCATATTCACCTGATCCAGATCAGGATCAAATTGTAATATGGTATCAGAGCCACCCATGGTAAATATTTGTATTGTTATTTGCTTCTAATATTTCTATGAAATCTTGATATTTGTTGCATAAGTAGGATTGTAGATCTATATTATTTTTCATTAAGATCTATCTATTCCTTTTATCATACATTTAAATGTTTTGTAATGTTGGTATATGGAAGCTATTTTTAGATCTAATGTTCTTCTAGTTTGATCAAAGTCACTATATATATATATATATATATATATATATATATATATATATATATATATATATATATATATAGGTGGGAGAGAGAGTGAAAGCCCCCATTATAGTGAATGTGGGACTAATCTTTCCAAATGACACAAATGGCTTCTAGGACCCTAAGCAAGAATAATGAACCTTGTAGACAAAACCTTTAGGATAAAATTCTACACTAATATTGATATCATGGTAGATGTTCATATTTTTTGAAGTAACTTGATGATCATTTTCAGTTTTTTTAGTGATTTAATTTTTTTTTACAGTTGCACTTACTTGGATAGTTAACTCTATATACACTTTATTATATGATGTCTAATTTGTCTATGTTATGTTATTAAATATTTATAATGTTATTTAATGTTTAGATCAATTGAAAAATGTATTTGTTGAGTATTTATGCATGTAAATAGTTGCCTAGTGATGTTGACAAGTCAAAGGCCCTCCGCCCATTATAGAATAATAAGTTAGTCTATATTGTTTAATTTATTATCTTAAACTTTATTTTAAAGTTATACACATAAATATAAGTTATAAACTTTTTAACTTATAAAGTAACTAATTATAAGGTAATTAACTTTGGAATGTTAATTGACTTTATAACTATAACTCACTAAACTTAGCTATAATTTCAACCATAACCATCTTCAATGAAGATTTATTTATCAAGATATTGAAAATACATAACAAAAGGATAAACACATTTTTATTAATATATCTTCAAGTTTTCAATTCCTTCATATCAGTTTTCTTCCATGTAAGCTTCTATGAGATTGAATAATCATTTGTAGATAGACCAAATGATATATTATCTAATAGTGAAGTAATCATTTTGAATAATTCATGTATTTTTGGGTTTTTTAGATTATTTATAAGCTATTTATACAATATTATAAGGTAATAATATCATTGATGATTACAGATATGTAGTCATATGTTCAAAACTTCATGTACTTTACCCGAATAATGATAAAATATTGTGTTTTGTTATAGATTGCTAATTTATAAATTTTATAGTGATAATTTGTTAAATATTTGTTTGAAATTAGACTTATTTAAAGGTTTCTTATAAAAATCATTTTTAATTCTGTTAACTCAATTCCTTCTCAAAATCTTGTACAATTTACTTTATTTATTTGTTCTAACTCACTTTATTTTCTTTGTTAGTTAGATTTATTTTCCTATTTAGATTAATTTATTAGATTAATTATTTTTAATTTATTATTATTATTATTTTATTTTATTCTATATTATTAGTTTCTTAGTTTAGTTATTTAGTTCTAAAATAGTTGTTCATATTTAGTTTTGTTTTCTTATTTATATTGCTTTTTTAGGATATGTTTTGCTTTCTTAATTACTTGTTTTATTTTTGTTTTTTTTAGTCTTTAAATTAATCATTATATTTTTAATATTAATGCTATAGTTTAAGTCTTATTGTGTTATTTATTAATTTAATTGTTTATTCGTCTAAGATCTTATTAAAATGTACTAGATGCTAGATTTAGGTGTATTAGTTGTTATTTTCTTTTAGTTGGTTAATTTATATAGTAATGTTGGTCTTTATTTATATTTCTTTGTTTGGTTTCCATTTTCATGTAATTTATGTTTCTTTTATTTTGTTGTGGCATTGACACTAATAAAAAAAGACATATTATTAAATTATGACGGATCATAGATCTTTACTTTAGGAGATTACATCTCGGATAGGATTTACTCTCTTGGATAGGCTATATTATATCCTTTAGAACTAATTTCAAGTTATAATTTGAAGAAAAAAATTAATTTCTGAATATAATGATGCTTAATTCATTGTATATTATGCTGAATTATTATGAAAACTATTACAAAATCCATATGCTTATCATAGAATTAACATTTCCTCCATAGATTCCCCTAAAATTAAACTTGTTTGACCCCATTTTGACCTTTGTGTTATGAAAAAGGGTTGATTTGTTGGTATGACATTTATCCTAGTCAAAATATTTGTAAACTCTACTAGGAAGTTTTTATAAATCTTATTATTTATTTACTTCCTTTATTTTTATTTTAGTATTTATTGTCCATGATAATTATTGGTCCCCATCATATCATTTAAATTTATATTTATATTTTTGAAGATCAAATTGATATTGCTTTTATCCTTGTACATTTTTTGGGTATAGTAAACCTTATGAGTTATATCACATTACTGAATTTATAGGCAAAGAAGAGGATGAAGAAACCATTGAAATATATTGGTACATTATCTTAGGTCATCAAAATTAGTTTCACCTTCAATATCAAAATCATCATACTCAATGAGAAAGGGAACAAATATTGGTTGATAATACTATCCCTATAACTCACTTCCTTTATCAAACCTTTCCTATTAATGATTAGATTATTCATATGGAACCTAATAAATATTTTGAACCAATTGAGCCTAGTAAAAATGTAAAACTTGATGAATCTTATAATGTGATAAGAAGTTAGAGACATAATTAAATATCTCATTCATGGTTTATATAATTGTTGAGCAATGGAGGAGCCGAACCAATAGTTAATTCATTTGTAAGAGGGGCACAATATAAAGGCACACATAATAATATATTTCACTCTAATATTTTTTTCATAAAAATCCATATGGGTAATATATATATATATATATATATATATATATATATATATATATATATATATATATATATATATATATATATATATATATATAAGAAAAGGCTTTCCTATAAATAGGGTGACCCATATCACCATATATCTCTCCAAAATATCTCCTTATACCCTATTATTACTCATAGATAATCTATATGCATAATATTTTTCTAACTCTCAACAATATTACAATAACCCAATCTATTAATGTTATATTAATAACATTGAATTAATAATGTTACACAATATATTCATAAAATTCACTCCCCTATTATTAACATTATTAATTCCCAACATATGATGTACACTCCCCTAATTTGAAAAATATATCCCAACATACACTACTTAAGTTTTAAATGGATGAGCTTTATCTAATACATGTTCATGATCTAAATGGTTTTCTAGTGAAACCATCCACCACTCAGTATGTGGTTTTCAAATAGAACCACCAACTCCTTAGTATGTGGTTTTCTAGTGGAACCACCAACCACTCCATATTAGCGTACATGTTTCCTCACTCACTTTTACAAAGGGGACAATATAGAAAAAACATGCTATGAACAAGAATGTCATGTATATTCTTATTCTACCCCACATGTAGAAAATAAACAAAACATAAAAGAAAGAAGAGTACCATTATAATAAATTAATCTAATTATTGGTGATTAATAAGAGATGATATTTATCCTCCTGCCTCCTTTTGCCTCCTCCTCCATTAGTCACTACTCAATACATGTACTCATCTAAACTATACCCTTTCTTTTTTGGTTCTTCTTCTTCTTCTTCATTCTTTGACTCTTCTTCAATAGTTGTGTTACCCTCGTCCCTTTTGAGTTTACCTTTTATAAGATATTTGGCATAAATGAAAAATAAAAAATATTTGTGTCCTTTTTTAATTTTAGTAAAAAGATTCTAATCCCTCTTTATTCCTTGAGGAACTAGTATATTTTTTTATTTACATACATGGCAGTTTCTTCCTTAGTGTCTTCTTTTGTTCATTTCTCCTCTACTAAAAGTGTTAAAATCATGACATAAAGTGAGAGTGAAGACATTTATCCAAGAGTAAACACCACATTAATTTGTATCTAATAGGTAGGTTATTCAAAAGGATAGCTTTTTCATCTTCATCATCTACTTGAGCTTGCACTTATATTAATTGTCTTAGGAGAGACGTTAGCTCATTGATGTGGCTAGACATTATTGCACCTTCATTAATTTTTAATTTAAATAGTTGAAACTTTAAATTGAATTTGAAATTTAATACTTTAGATCCAAATGTTCGACTTATAAAATCCCATATTTATTTAGACTTCTTTCCTAAGTCTACATAATGCAATTTAGTGTCTGATAAAGCAAGTCTAATAATGGATTTTGCTTTGTCATCTCATATTTGGCATTCTATTAACTTGGTAGCATCATATGGTTCTTTTTATTTTACACTTAAAATCCCCCAGAGATTCTTTTGCATTAGTTTCATTTGGATTTTCACCTTCCAAGTGTGAAAATTTAATCCATTATACTTATCCAATGATATTTTCAATATACTTTGTAGGGTATCGGCTTTGACTGAAAATGCACTCATAAAATGATATTCAATTTTATTTTAAATCAAGGAATAAATACAATTCTTAAATTTTAATATAGATTAAAAATATATTCATTATAAAATAAATACATATATTAAAAACTTTAAAACATACTTATACTCTTGAAATGGTTTGCATGGAGAAATTGATATGTGTTAAAAGGGTGTTGCTTACTATGGTATACATGGAACACAAATATTTTAAACTCACTATCCTATAATTTATCACACTCCTTACACTTATTTAAATTAAAATTTATATGATTGAGTACGAGGAACGAATGGTAGTTAACTAGAGTCTCAATAATGGCACATATCTTTACATAGACATTGCAGGTCTCTGATCTACTCATGCTAGAAAGTATAGACATGTGGCAATATTTTACGTGATTAACTCAAAAACATGCATAGTCATAGCATGAAAATGACTTAAAATTATGTCATAATAGTATGGTTGTGAGTCATCAAACATATGCAAATTCTATAAAAATGCCTGTGTGAATTTATAGACTTTTCTTTGATCTAGGCTTTTGGAGAATAACACGTATATAGTAATTTTGACATTGATAATATAGATCATTCATGGTAAAGTTTAAATTTTTATTTATTCATCCTATTCCCTCTATTTAGATGCATACAAGACTTTAAACTTGAATCTTGCAGATTCAACGGACAGATTTTGATGTGATTTGGCAAGAAATGAGTAAAAAAAAGTAACAAGACTAAACAAATGCATAGTGTTACCAGATTTATGCATATGACAATCCAAATGACCGAGATTTGTTGAAATTGTCACGAAATTATGTTTTCATGTTGATTCAAATTCTAGGCTTGCACACGATACACTTTCCTCTAAAATGTAGTCTCATTATCAAAGTTCAGATATACCACTGATTTGGCCACTGAGTTTTAGATAATGGAGGATAAATTAGCTACTTCTAAAAAAATCATATGAATATACTATAAAAAACTTCATAGGACTCCCATTTTAATTTTTTTCTACCTTGATACTAGTGCTGAGCAACGGATGGGCCAAACCAATAGTTAATTCATTTACAGAGAGGGACATAATATATAAGCACACATAACAATATATTTCACTCTACTATTTTTCATACAAATACATACATGTAATACATATATATAGGAAAAGGCTTTCCTATAAATAAGGTGACCTGTATCATCACCGTAATATCTCCTTATACCCTATTATTACTCACAGATAATCTATATTCATAATATTGGTGTAACTTCCAATAATATTATAATAACCCAATATATTAATGTTATATTAATAATTTTGAATTAATTATGTTACATAATATATTCATAACAAGAATAATAGAGATCAGGCTAAAATCATGGACAATGAATTCGATTCTAATGTATAAAATTAACAACAATCTATAAATCCTTATATTCTTAGGAAACTAATCGATGTTGGTAATTTTTTTGGTAATTTACCTTCACTTAAAGAATATAATGTCTGAAAATTTTCTTGATCTCTTAGTGAGTCTTGGGAAGATGATTTAGATGCATTTAGGCTGATTTGTGTTACTTTGGGTATAGAAAATAAAAATATTTTCCTTAGAGTATTTTTTCATACTTTAATAGGTAAATCATATTAGGCCTTAATTATCCTACCTATTAAGGTTATTAACACTTTTAAGGAAATATAATTTAGGCTAGAACTCTATTTTGTTAAGCCTAAATAAAATTTATAGTTAGTCAACAAACTTGTAATTATTTTTATGGATCCCTATGAGACTAGTTACCATTTTATTACCATATTTACTAAGTTGCATCTAAAAAATCCTCATGATGTGAGCCCATCCAAAATATTATCTAGATTTTATTTTTATAGTGAATTTTATTTGAAATACAAAATAAATTTACAAGATAAAGACAATAGAATATGAGGCTATAATTACTTTTTTCACAAAATATGATATGAATTTAAAAAATATTAGATCAAAAAATTGAGATTATACTAATTTAACTTCTGATGATGTATAAATATAAAAATCCATACATAATCTTTCCAATGAGATAGTCATCACCAAATAAAAATTAAATGATAAGCCTTCCACATTAGGGAAAGTTCCTAATATTCAGAAAGGTAAGAATCAAGAAAATGTTCATTATTTCCATATTTTTGAAATAGATCATTATCAAAACACATCTATATATTTTCATAAGTTTAAAAATTTTATCCACAATATATATAGTATTGTCCTTGATTTGTCAGATAATATAAGCATGTGTAGTATTGACGAGTCTTCAAAAAACATCAAAATTGATATTGTTTATATTGTTCAAATGAGACAAAGGGATTATATTTTTTTCCCTAAATATATTTAAAACACATATAATTATAAACCATCTAATTTCAAATGTAATGTACAGGAAGATATTTAAACACATCAAATTAAAAAGTTGTTTAATTAGGATTAGCTCTTATAGCCCTTCTAAAGGACAAATCCAGATGGTTTGAGAGTTTTATAGAGTTTCAAGTCAGAATAGGATCATTTTTATATACCCATTACCTTCTCACAACTCCACATAAAATTTATTAAATAGAATCTCAATGTAAATTCACTATCTCACACTTGTCTCTCACAATTAGGTCTCCTCCTTGTAGCCCTCCTAAAACACCATTTTTAGTGGATTGACACATATATGAGTTTTATATGAACAATTTTTTTTTTTGATACACATTAATGTAATTCATCCTTATACAAATTTTTGTGGCATAATTCCCAATCGAGGTATATTAACTTCACAAGACCTTTTCTAAACCAGGCCTCAATTAGGTCTTTTGGTCTTCGAAATTGATTTTGAGCTCCTAAATCATTCACAAATACCAAAACCCAAATAAAATATTTGATTCACCATTAATAATATAACACCAATCTATAGGTCAAGTTTTAGGCTCTCAAACAAAGTCTAGCTACCTAAACCAAGAAATGGTTAAAAACTCTCAACTAGATTTATATTTTTTGAAGTGAAAATGGATGTTTAAAAGACTAACTCTTGGATATATTATTTTAAATTCTAATACACATTTTATCATTTAAATAAAACTTATTTTAATCCTAAATAGACTCATAAGTTATAATTTCCACCTTGACTATTCACAATGAAAATAAGGTTCTTGACTATATAAACAAAATTTGAATTTTAAATGTGTTTTGGTATTCACAAGAGATTATAAGGACTCTAACCAGTTTCATTAAAAAAATTATTCCATTGCAAGACCATTTTTATACTTAATTGTTCACCATGAAAATAGGGTACATGATAGTGATATAAAATTTGATGTTTAAATGACACTTTTTAGCCTTATCTTGTTAGAGGTAAAATAAATGAGAGGGGTGGGTAAGTCAGTGAGCCCAAATAATATAACTTCAATTATGATCTCTAAAAATACTTAATCAACTACCAAAAGATTTCATGAAGCATGTACAACATTCATAACAATGAGCAAGAGAGAAAATGTAAGATCAATCACATAACACAAGACATACGTGGGAAACCCTTTTGGGAAATAAAATCCAATGGAACCCACATTTGGATTATTTTCATATGATTACAAGAACAAATTTAGACCATCTACAAATTATCAATGAACTACAATCCATATTTAGTAAGACTTCAATCCCATAAGGTGCAACCACACCTATCTAGCTAAGCTCCAATAATAACCATCCATTTTAGAAATTTTCACCTTGAAAGGAGGATACAAACACCTTATATTATAAGATAACACAAAAAAAACTATGAACAAATCCAAATTTGAACTGATGTCAACAACACCTAATGATGGACCTCTACTTATCACACTTCTACCTTTGCTCATCCTCAATTAGCAAGTGCATAATTCTACCAATATAATTATGACCAATAGGTCATACAAACAATCCTCAATATGTTTTATTCTTTAGCTCATCCTTAGGAAACTCTACCCTTCTTTTTATCTTAAACACACACACACACACACACACACACACACACACACACACACACACACACACACACACACACACACACACACACACACACACACACACACACACACACACACACACACACACACACACACACACACAAACACACACACACACACACACACACAAGCCTCTCTCAAAACTCTCCTAATTCTCGCATACCAAGTCTAGAAATCACTATCTTTGATTTCACTATTTATAGAGAAATCTTGATAACCATCATCTTGGTCAGCTAGTAGGCATGCCTTAGTCATTAAGGAATCTCTCAGACAAAGATGAAACTCAAAAAAATATTCATAGGTTTCCCATAACATATATAGGTCATCCTTAAGGAACTACACCTTTTAAATAAGGCATTTGTAGCCCTTATAGGTCTCATGTGAACCTATTTCCTCTTTTAGCACTCCATTGAGAAAAAAAGAATACATGACAACTTTCAAATACATAGGTCCAATCCTTATGTCCCCTTCAACATCATAAAATTATCAAAATAAACTTATCTTACCTCTATGTATGCTCAATCAACTCAAACATTGATTTGGTGCACATAGTCACCATGAACGAACACATAGTCAACTTCTGAAGCATTATTCATTCTCAAGATAGATTTATCATACCTCCAAAATACACATAGGTAAACCTCATGGAGTCTAAAACATTTCAAAATATCTAAGTCATCATGAGACATTGGAATAACATTAATACAATCTCAAATATCCTTCTAAGGTCACTTGCAAAATAAGCACAAACACACAGTCAACTTCTAGGCTCAATATCTTTGACTATACTCACTTCTAAATCATCAAATCAGGTTCATTAGATGTTCCATGGAGTCCTATTCATATTTTATTTTTAAAACACCAAAAAATTAAAATTAGATCAAAATATAGAGCTCTAGTTTTTCCCTATGTTAAATTCAAATATTTGAATTCAAATGATCAAAGTTAACCTTTGAACATAATGCTTGAATCTCATGTCCTCTCAGCTTTTGATATAATACACTCCATCAATCTTGCCTCCTATACACTAAATTTCTCTTCATATTCCTTGATCTTAGATTTCATCTTCTTATTGATCTTATTCTTAATCTTCAGTTCTTCAAGAGCATTCATCAAAATAGACTCATAGTCCACCTCATTTTCATCACCATCTTAATCACTCCAAGTAGACTCCTTCTGATGTGAGAAACTTCATTCCTTAGCCATGAACATGGCTTTATCTTTAGTAGGACCATCATCTTCATGATCATATTTAGAGTCACTGCCTTCACTCTCATCTAATGAGCAACAATCTTCTTAGGTGTAAAGACTCTTCTTGTTCTTGAAGGACCTCTTCATGTTATTATACTTTTTGAATCCTTTCTTCCTATATGTCTTCTTGTCATCATCTTGGCATTAAAAATGCTCTTCATCATCTTTCTTCTCATACTTATTAGGGAACTTCTGAGAAAAATGTTATATCTCTCGATAGTTGAAACATTTGATAGGTAGTTTACCCTTCTACTTCTTTGAGCTAGTGTTCAATTTGCTATTAATCAAATAAATTAGTTCATCATCATCAAAATCATAAATTTCACTCTTTATATTTATTACCTTGGAAATTCTTCTTAGGCTCCATCTTTATCTTGACTATTTCTTCCTTCTTTGGTGGTATATCATCATTCTTCCTCATCTCCTAAGCAGTAAGGGTGCCATGTAATTGATCCATATTCAACTGAGTAAGGTCATGAATCTCTTCTATAGTAGATACTTTTTGATAAAAATTAGGGGATAAAGACCTTTAAAACTTTTGAATAATATTATTCCCTCCAATACCTCTAATGATGTTCACAATCTCAACAACTCTCTACAAAAAGGATGGCATAGTATCTTTTTTATTCATCTTGAGACTTTTAAATTTCATTCTATGAGTCTATAACTTAACAAGATTAACCTTTTAATCTCCTTAATAAATAGTCTTAAATTTATCCCATATGTCCTTGGTAGAATTTTAATGAATTACTTTGGTAAACTCAATTTCTGTAAGACCACAAGTGATGGCATTCATTGCCTTAGAATTGTTCTCAAACAATGTCTTATCTACAACATGAGATGGAAGATTAGTAGGAGTAACATAACCATCCAAGATTTATTTCCATACATCAAACCTAGGGACATAATGTAGGTTTTCATCCTAACACTCCAAAATGGATAATTAAATCCATTAAACATTGGTTCTTGTTTAGTAGAGAAACCCCCTTGCACATTCTGACTAGCCATTATACCTTGGATCACCTTCAAGTTGTCAATCCTTTACCAAAAAATCTCTCTTTGATACCAATTATTAGAGGTAATATCACTGAGGGGGGGTGTTAATCAATGAACCCAAATAATCCAACTTTAATTTTTATTTTAAAAATACTTAATAATCTACCACAAGCATTCTGGAAGCATATACAACATTCATAAAAATGACCAAGAGAGACAATACAAGATCAATCACATAACACAAGATATACATGGGAAACCCTCTCAGGTAATGAAAACCATTAGAACTTATAATTGGACTACTATCTTATAATAAAAATAACCAATTTATACCATCTACAAATGATCAAGGAACTTCAATCCCTATTTAGTGAGACTCCAATCCCACAAGGTGCTACCACACATGTCTAGTTGAGCTGCAACAACAACCAAACATTTTAGCAAATTCCACCTTCCAAAGAGCTTATAAACACCTTAGATGTTGAGCTACCACAATTAAATATATGAAAAAATCCACCTTTGAACTGATTTTAATAACACCTAATGATGGACCTCTGCTTATCACACTTTCACCTTTGCTCACACTCAATTAGCAAGCACACAACTCTACCAAAAAAATTATGACCAATAGGGCATAAAAATAATCCTCGATATATTTTTATATTCAAATCATCCTTAGGGAAGTATACACTTCCTTAACTCCTAATAACACACACATAATACTCCCTCAAAACTCTCCCAAGTCTCACATACCAAATCTAGAAATCATTATCTTTAATTTCACTATTTATAGAGAAATCTTGATAACCATCATATTGGTTGGCCAATAATCATGCCTTATTCCTTAAATCATCTGTCACATGAATACACACCTCAAAAAATATTCATAGGTTGTCCATATCATCTATAGGTCAACCTTAAGGAATGACACCTTTTAAATAAGACACTTGTAGCCCTTATAGGTCTCATGTGAACCCATTCCCTCTTTTAGCACACAATTTAGAAAAAAAGGAACATAGAAAAAATTTAAAATACATGTTTCCACTCCTTATTTCCCTTTTTACATCCTTAAATGATCATAGTCAACTTATCTTACCTCTACGTATGCTCAATCAACTCAAAAATTGACCTAGTGTACACAGTCACCATGAACAAACACATAGTCAACTTCTTAATCATTGTTCATACTCAAGATAGATTGATCATACCTCCAAAATACACATATAGAAACTTCATGAGTACAAAACACTCTTAAATAGCTAATTCATCATGATACATTGAAACAACATCAATGCAAGATCAAATATCCTTCTTGGGTCACTTGTAGAATAAGAATGAAAACATAGTAAACTTTTAGGCTAATTATAATTTATTTTACTCACTTCTATATCTTTAAATTAGTTTCATTAGATGAACCATGGATTCCTCTTCATCTTTTATTTTTATAGCACCAACAAATTTGACTTTTATCGAAAGATATAGATGAAATACAGAGCTTTGGTTTTTTCCTATGTTAAATTCAAATATTTGAATTCAAACAGTCACAATGAACCTTTGAACATAATGCTCAAATCTCATGTCCTCTCAGCTTTTGATCAAATACACTCCATCTATATTTATTGATATTTAATGCATAGACCACTAAATCCAAACATTAAACATCTGATAGTTGACTTCATTTAAATTCATCTCCTATAATCTAGGAACTTTGACTCAATGCACTCCATTGATCTCTATGGATTAATCAAGTATTTATCAATCAATTCTAACTATTTGATTAGTCTATATGAATTCCCACTCACCATTAGATCATTAACATGTACCTTTTCTCAGATGTTAAATATCATGCACCTTTCCTCATCTCTCTACCTCCTAACTCCTTGGAGCAAATGTGTATGTTTGATCTTTCTCGAGCTTTAACATATTCAAAAATTACCAAGTATGGGAACCCTTTTAATATGCATGAGTAGCCATTTTTTCACCTCAATAAATTCTTCCATGTTAACTTGTAGTATCTCAAACTTGGACCAGATGATCTACTCACAAAGGCAAATCTAACTTTATGACACACTGTTCTTGAAACCCTCACACATGTGAAATATAACATCATTAAATTTCCTTCTCAAAACTTTTTGTCATAGAGCCAATGATGTCCAAAATTTCTTGAGGGGCCAACTTTGAGCATCCATAACTTTTTCATGATTTAGTGCATGAAATCAAATATAGCATAAATGATCTATGCTCAAAACTAAACAAACCATATGATCAGATTATATTGATACCTTCACACATGCAAGATATAACATCATCAAAGTGCTCACTTGGATCTTTCTACCACACTATAAAATTGGATAATTATGGGAACACAGTAAATCTTCTTGGGAGCCCAACTTTAAATATACATATATTTTGATGTGTTACATCACATGATCTAAAAATTAGCATAAATAAGCCATATCCAAAACTGAACAAACCCATATAATCACCTTCTCCTAAATAGTCCATGTGTGATAGCACTGACCTCATCAACATGCTTAATCAGCTCTTTTTGGTCACTTTTACAAATTTGGCTATGGGAAAATAATGAAATGTATCTGAGAAGCCAACTTTGCATCCACACACATTTAACTATGCTTTGATGCATGACTTTAGATTTTGTGCATAATAACTAGGGACTAATGTGATCACAAATATGTGACCAACTCCCCTTAACACATTCCCATGTGTCAATGGTGACATCATCAAACTACCTACTCATATTTTTTGTCACTAGACCCAAAGTGTCTAGATGAAAACTATGGACTATCAAGTAAATTCTACATATGCACACAAGCTCTCAAAGCATAGATAACATCTTAAGGACCTCTTTCACATGTTAAAATCACCACACTCATCTTTGATCCTCTCTATCCATGTTAAAACTAAAGATCAACCAACCATACATAAAGCACACTAGAATAATCACATTGCACACTTTGTCATTGTCACATAGACTATTAAGGCTCTTCATCCACTCAACAAGACACCTCCATGACACCGCCATGACATAATCATGACAACTCCCCAAAATATCTAGGGGTTGTGAGTATTATTAAAAATTCCATACACTTAATAAAAACTTATAAACACCATTCCACTCATCAAAATACTTGAAATAAATCAAATAACCTTGCACAATAATGGACACTTGAGTTTGTTACACACAAAATTCTAGTGAATTAAAATTCACTCTCTCTCTCTCTCATTCCTATAAATGAATGAACCAATTAATAATACATAAAGGAAAACATTTAGACAATTAGTCACACTTACCAATGTTCTCAAAATCATTCACATAAGTCTTCAAATACTTTTTTCATTCATGAACATTCTTGGTTTCATACAATCATACTCAAAAAAATTAGATGTACAACCTTCCTTTTCAAAATTGATCATCTTCCTCTATTTATTGTAGATAAAACCTTATTATATCACCTATATAATTAAATATTCTAGCCTTTGAATTCAATATATGTCCTTAGAAACACTAATTTTTTGTTGATTGCCTCCAATGTAGACATAAGTATGAATAAGATGCTTTTAAAAATGTTACAAAAGTTTAAACACAAAATATAAGGCCACAAAGGTGACCAAACATAAATAATAATACTAAGATATTTAAAACATCTAAATAAATTAATATCCAACATTTTATCCTACAAAAATCATGAACTAGTATTCAAAACTTTAGAAAAACATTCAAAAAATTAAATTTGGCATTTTGGCAAGAAAATTCCTAGAAATCTCAAATTCAATTTTTATTAACAATTAGGACCTATAAATAAATTCAAAGCATCATATAAACCTTATAAGACCTATAATGATTCAAAAAACTAAAATAATAAACTATAATTAATCAGAATTGTGATGCTCCTACATAAAACTACCAACCTTAAAATCTTTCATGAGTCTTCCTTTGCTACAGATGTTTATAAAGATCTCCTTATTTTTAATAGTCTTTACAAGAGTGACAAGGATTGGTATAATTTTATATCCTCTGTAAATGTGCATCTTTCTTCTTTGAGATAAATCTCCTCTTTACTCATCTTTTAACCTTCTTCAATTGTACCTACACATACAAAAATTCATTAAATAAAACCACTTTTATATCATACTCTTTGATCCACTTCTCTGTACTGATGCATTCTCTAGTATTCTCATATTTTATATCATCATAATGGACCTTGAGATTCCCATTTTTATCTTTCACTTGATTCACTCTCTCTTAATCATTCCTTAACTTCAAAACATCCTTTTATACTTCATTATCTATGTCATTATCTTCCATATACTCTTCATCCCTCATTATTGACCTATTATAGCATTCATTCTCTTTGTTATTTTTTTTCCAACCTTGAAATCTTCATTTTTTCCTTTCAATACAACCTCATTCTCTTATTCTATTTGTTGTTCACTTGACAGTTTATTACATAAATTACCATCCATGTCAATATCCTTAAGCACACTAAGTTTATCAATGAACCCTTCAACATACTCCAATTTTAATTCTTATAGACAATTTAGGCTACTTTCATAATTAATAAGTTCAATCTTTAGCTTTGACCATTATTTCATTACTACCTTTAGCAATCTATCAATTCCTTCCTCTTCATTCTCTTCATCTTCTTCTTCCTCTCTGGGTACTTATGGTTCTTCTTCCTTATCACTAATATCCCATGTTACCACTCATATTATTTTATTTTCCTTTACTTATTTCAATATAGCATCAAATATTAGCCTTAGGTTTTTTAACTACTCCAAGATTGCATCTCCCATCTAAATACCTACTCTTCTACCTCCTCTTACATTCCTCATAGGTGGCATTTTGACTTATCAATCAAACTAACTATCAAACAATAAATTTCAACCTTAACTCAAATAATGTAACCACATTAAATATTTGTTTCAAGTATATATCTTACTCTGATACCAATCTTATGTAGAGGGAGAGAGTTAAACACATCAAATTACAAACATTTTCAATTAGAATTTTCTCTTATATCCCTTTCAAAGGAAAAATATAGATGGTTTGAGAGTTTTATAGATTTTAAAGTTAGACAAAGACTATTTTTTTATTCCCATTACCTTATTACAATTCCTTACTAAGTTTATTTAATAGACTCTCAAGGGAAATTCGCTATCTCACACTTATCTCTCACAATTAGGTCTCCTCCTTGTATCTCTCCTAGATAAAATTTTTTGGTGGTTTTAAAAATATTAAAAAAAATTAGGAAAAGAAATTATATTTTTAAATACCTATTAAGATCATTTATCCTTATTCAAATTTTTATGGCATGATTCCTAATGGCACTATATTAACTTAATAAGACCTTTTCCAAACTAGGCCTCAATTAGGTCTATTGGTCTTCAAAACTAAGTTTGAGATAAAAAAATCATTTAAACATTCCAAAACCCCAATAAAATAGTCAATTAACCTTTATATATCTAACACCAAGCTACAGGTCAAGTTTTAATCTCTAAAACAAGGTCTAGCTACCTAAACCAAGAAATGACCAAACTATAAACTAGGTTTATACATAGGCAAAGAGGTGTAAATTTGAGTTTTTAAAGTGAAAATGGAGGTTTAAATGAATAAATTGATTGGTATGTTTTATTAAACCCTAATACACTATTTATAATTGAAATAAAACTTAGTTCAGTCCCATATAGACTCAGAAATTACAATTTCTTACTTGATTATTCACAATGAAAACAAGCTTCTAGACTGTGTAAACAGAGTTTGAGTTTTGAATGAGTTTATGTATTCACAATATATTTTGATGAATCTAAAAAGCTTAATTAAAATTATTATTCTCTTAAAACACCCTTCTCATAATTATATTTATTGTCTTGGACAAAAGGATCCTTTTATACTTGATTGTTCACCATAAAAACTGGGTACATGATAGTGTTGAGAAATTTGATGTTTGAATGACAATTTTTATCCTTATCCAAGTGTTTTTAGTATTCATATAACTTCCATAAACTTAATAAAAAAATTCTAAACACCTTTCCATTCATCAAAATACTTGAAATGAATCAAAAAACATTGTACAATATTGAACACTTGAGTGTGTTATACACACAATTCTAAATATTTAAAAAATTCTCTCTCTCTCTCTCTCTCTCTCTCTCTCTCTCTCTCTCTCTCTCTCTCTCTCTCTCTCTCTCTCTCTCTCTCTCTTCTATAAATAAATGAACCAATTCATATTAAACCAAGGAAAAAATTGATTCAATTATTTACACTTAACAACGTTCTCAAAATCATTCATAAGAGTCTCTGAATGCTTCTTCATTCATGAACATTCTTGGTTTCAAACAATCATACTCAGAAACTAAGATATACAACGTTCATTTTTAAAATAGATCATCTTTCATAGTTTCTTGGAGATAACACCTCCTTATCTCACTTTTATAATTACCCATTCTATCCTCTAAATGAAATATATGTCCCTATAAATTCTCTAACTATTTCTTGATTGCCTCCATTGTAGGCTTAAACATGAATAAGATTCATTTAAGAATGTTATAAAAGTTTCAACACAAAATTTAAGAAATAAAATGTGTCCAAACATAAATAAGAATCCTATTACCTTTTATACACCTAACCAAATCAATATACAACATTTTATCTTACTAAAATCACAAACTAGTCCTCAAAACTCTAGAAAAACATTTAAAATTTTGAATTTGGCATTTTGGTGGGAAAATTCCTAGAAGGCTCAAATTCAAATTTTATGACCAACTAGGACCTATAAATGACATAAAATTGTCCTATAAACCTTTTAATACCTATAATATCTCAAAATTCTAGAATAATAAACCAAAATTGAGTAAATTGGTGATGTTTCTTCCTCAAAAACTTTTGTGCAAGATAAAGGTAAAGTTATGCATAATCTTAATGTTAAAGATAATATTTCCACAAATTTTTAAAAATATAACCATTTATATTTTTTATTAAATAACACAAAATATTATCCTTATAAACATAAAATATTTACTGATATACATCATCTTGACGTTAGTTCTTATAACATTATTAATAATATGGAGACCATTGATGTTTACTTTTCTTTACTTCAAACTATTAGTTTACCTGATCAAATTGATAAAATTAATGATTCTATTAAAAATACAATCCAAAATAATGTAGTAGTATTTTAATAATATTATAATAATAATGAATCAAATTATAATTTTTTAGTACAATGATCTTCTATTTGAATATATTCCTTGGTTGTATGTTTCTATTAAAATTATCGATAAGATTATCCATACTTGTATTCTTGATACATGAGTACTTATAAACATTATCCATAATTTTATTGTTGATTAAATAGGAATATCTTATAAAATTTATAACATGAAATTTACTGGTCGAGATTCTTACCAAAATAAGAGTTTTGGTAACTTTCATGACATTTTTATCAAAATAGCTTACGATATTCTGCCTTAGTTTATTTTTGATTAAATATGCATATCTTATAAAATTGATAACATTAAATTTATTGGTTTATATTATTGACAAAATAATATTTATGGTAACTTTGATGACATTGTTATCAACATAGCTTAATATGAAATAACTAGGTGCAAGTGTCAATCATCCCTATTAACTATGTTATGTTGTTAGGCAGGGATTGATAAAAATTAACTTGTGATTTCTTAGGTTAGGATACCTCTTAGGTCAATAGTATTAATGAAATTATGTTTATGTATATAAACGTATAGAATAATAATACTATAAAATCCATACCAACCATTGTTTCTTAGGTTGAAACTAGAATTGGACTTATGAGTTCTTAACTTTTGATGACCTTGATCAACAACAGATAAGAACTCTTTATATATAAATCATGTTGTCTTTATAATTTGATATATTTTTTTTACTGCATGGAAATGGTTTTGGAAGTGTTTTAATTTATCATAATGGTAATTATTTTTTATATGCTTACAAAATATCATTTAAACCCACTAACACCACAACAAAATTTGAGGCTTTGTGTTTAAGTCTTTAAAAATTTATAGACTTAAATATCAAACATTTAGAATTTTTTTGATATTCTAAGTTATTTTTTATATAATTAAGAAAATGTATAAAATAAATTAGACCCCTCTCCATAGATATACTTAGAAGGTTTGTTCACTTACTAATATGTTTGAAGCATTCAATATCACACATATCCTTATAGAATTTAATTCTCATGTTAATATGATTATGTTTTTGCTTCTAATCCTACCTTAATAGACAATGAAAAAAAATTAGATTATTATTTTTTCATATTTTTAGACCTAAAGTACCTAATCTTTATGAAAATTATCCTATTTTTTAGTGTGATGAACATAGTGATTCATTTTTGAAATATAATCACTTTAACAATGATGATTATGTGATAAGTTGTGGTTATTATTTGTAGTTAAGAACTAATAAACTATCTTCTAGTTTAGTTAGCTTATAATATATGTTCAAAACACATTATCAACCAAAAATCTTGTGAACTGAGGAATCACCTAGGAGAGTTATAGGTGAGACTATACCCATTAATCTTGATACTAAATAAGATCCTAAATTTGTATATTTAGGTATTAATTATACTATTGATGTAAACTTTTAATTAATTTATAGATATTTTTGCATGGTCCTATAAGGACCTAAAGGGTTATGATATTGATATAATAGAACATGGTATTCCTATTAAGCCAAGTATAAAACCCATTAGGTAGAAAGTTATAATAATAACCCCAAAGTTGTAACACACAATCAATAATAAGTTTGATAAGATGTTAAATGTGGGTGAATTTTTTCTTGTATCATATTCAAATTATGTGGTGAAATTAGTTCGTGTACGATATGTAAATTTTATAGATTTAAATAGAGGAAGTGTTAAATATAAATTTCCTTTAACTAGTATAAATCAGATTTTGTAGCAATCTATAGGATCTAAAATAATGTCTCTTCTTGATATATTTTATGGTTATAATTAGATCTTTGAGAATCTATAAAATAGACACAAAACTATGTTTTCTACACATAGATGAAGGTTTACTTTTAACATAATGCTTTTTGGTTTAAAAAATATAGGTGTAACATTTAAAACAATTATACACAGTTTTTGATGAATTAATTAGCATAATTAATCAAGTCTACCTTGATGAGAAAATTATGCATTCTAAGAATATAAAGAAACATATTGATCATCTACATGAAATTTTAACTAGATGTATAAAATATGTTATTTCTCTCAATCCCAAGAATTCAATTTTTTAGAGTTACCAAATTAAATCTATTATATCAAAGTATTTCAAAATATGGGATTTCAATTGACCCTAAACACATAAAAGTTATTAAATATTTGCCACCTCTAAAAGACTAATCTTGTCTTAGGTCCTTTTTTGGTAAAAATATTTTTTTGCATTTGTTTATTTGAGATTTGTTTTTGTTAAATCTAATCCCTTGTAAATTTTATAAAATAAAAATTAGACTTACATATGTGATGTAGGTTAATATTAAACATTTAGTGATTTGAATAATGCCATTATAAGTGCTCCTAAGCTTGGTAAACTAAATTCAAACAAATAATTAATTATGTATGTTAATACAACTAAAAAATCCATATGTGTTGTCATTATTATTATATCCCAAATTTCCACCCTAGAGAAGTCAAGTAGACCTTCTCAAATTTGGGTAACATGGAAATATCTTTACCTATAGACAAGCTGCTACAAGAGATAGATCTCTAGATTTTAGATGGATAGCTCCCTTGATATATATTTTACGATCACACACTACACTATAATAATCACTATTGGGGGTGGAAAGGGAAGAAGGAAACATAAAATAACCTAAACTAATGAAGGTGATACACTAAAGATAATTCCACAAAACATACTTACATCTACACTAAGAAATAATACTATTAAAATTGGCCTCAACTCAATGTTCTTCTATCACAAGTGTTTATACATGAAGGTATATTGGTATGTATAACTAAAAGTGGGTAAAAATTAGGTCTAGTATTAGACACTACTAGTCTCTCTCACAATTTAAAACACACTTAACAAACACATACACTTCATGAGACCTATTATAAGAGATGTTACTACTCATACAATGCACACAAAAGCATAATGGAAGAAATGAGAATATATTCATCATTTTTCATCCAAATACACTAATTGACATACTTAGGAAAGAGTTTTAGATAAAAAATAAACTTCAAAACTTTATTCAAAGATAAATCAAGATTTCAAACTAGCAAAGCTTCATCATACCAATTGTGGATTCCCTATAATGCCAAAATGGCTTGAATATATAAAGCATAGGATAAGAGAGAGAAGAAGTAAAGTTGGATAGTCACAATATGAAGTGTCAATATGTGAAAACTATTTATAATGAAATAAAAGGAGAGTTATGAAACAATTCATGAGGTTCTCAATGATAAGTGTCTATTTGAAGAATATCATTCTCTTAGAGTTAGCAAAGGGATCTTCATGTTCTTCTTGAAACTACCTTCTTGATGGTGAGTTCACTTAACTACCTTGAAATACCTTAGAAGTATTTCAAACATATCATCTAACATGAGAAAATGTAAATCAAATCATTACAGGTCCTTATATACTTCTTTAACTAATGATCTCCTTCTTGGCACTTATGTTTCACTCTCTTGCAGTTACTTATTATCCCTTTAGTATTATCTCCCACTTATAACTTAGGTGACTTATATATGCTCATGAATATTTGTTTTATGGGTGTAATTCACATGATTAATACCTCTTTTTATTTTGGTCTATCAAATAGACCTCAATGAAACTCTAAATGACACTTATCATCTCCAATTTTGGCAGTCACTCACTTTATAACTATTTTTCCCGATACTACCTACAATGTCTAACTTAGAATAGTAGTTTACATGTATGACCAAGGTGAGAATGGGATTTTATTATTTTAAATACAAACCTATACTCCTTCCATAATATCCTTCACCTATAAATTCCATTTTGTACCTATAAAACACCTCAAATCCTACAAAAAACATTAAATTAGATCTATCCATATAAGTGTTATTACAAAATAACTAGATGTTTAGGAGTCTAGAAGAGTTATAAATAGGTCTAAGTTAGTTTTTATGTAAATTTACCCCTCTTTGATGCATAATTCATCATATATTTCTCATTAGGTTCGTATAAGGGTTTTCGGTCATATAGGTTCTTAATGATGATTTATAAAGGTTAGATGTTTAAAATTTGAACCAATTCCAAAAATTTTGATTTCAATACCTCCCTAAACTTTTCATAAGTTATTGAGTTCCTACGTATCTCATATATATATATATATATATATATATATATATATATATATATATATATATATATATATATATATATATATATATATATGAACAAAATAAAATGGCTTCTTGATACATAATATGCATTACGTACACCTTAGAGACCAAATTAGGCCAAAAAGACCAATTCTATGTTGTTCACTGCAAACTAATGACTCTTATAGACTCTCCACTCTACCATGAAGGATATAACATGGTTTGGAAATATCTCATGATATTATGATTGAATTTTGGAAGCCATTAGTGTTTAGGTCTAGTTATAGGTCTAATATGCCTAGACTATGTTTCTATGTACAAGACCCCCTGTGGGTGATCACAGTGGATGTAAGGCATACTAACACTTTTTTCACCTTCATTATAACCTTATATATCTTTCCATAGTGCCTTAATACTCTCCTTTTTAACCATTCACTATCCATTTACTAATCATGTAGGTTGTGTTGATTATGAAGTGCCTCATGTTTGTGAGGAGGACACTTCCCCTATTCACTTGACTTGAAGGATACTATGGATGGATTTTTTAGATCATGAGAACCCTTTGTGTCAATTTTAAATGTTTTAATATGCCCCATGATCCTAAACACTTCAAACTATCTAGAATTGGATATTAGGTCTATAACTATATGTAGGGTCTAAAAACCTAGACTGAATGTGAAATTAGAAAAATGTTTGCCACTCTTTAATCTATTTTCCTATCCCTGAGAATCACATGAAAATTTTATGTTATCAATACGAGATTGAATTATACATATTTATTCACCTTACACCACTATCTACGAACCAAACTATATGTTTCATTAGCCTATACTAGTCTACAAACTATCTTCAAATCTTAGGTGCTAATTTAGGAGAAACCAATAGGTTTTTTTAGGTGACTATATACACTTGATAACTATGATCCACACCATTTTTTTCCTTTGAGGTCAATAGTATAATATTTACACCTAAATAGGTTCACTATCTCCTTAAAACTATGTCATCATCTACTATCATCAATGCACCATATATGTTACATTCAAGTTACATTGTCTATTTCAGCATGGTGTCATTGTAGTTCACTGAGTATCTCCAATGAAAACTTGGATTATTTGGACCACTTTATCCTCTTATTTTTCAATGAAACAATCTCCTTATTATGCTCAGGAGTGACCTCTATCTCTAGACTCCAATAATGAATTAATTATACTTACTTAGGCCTAGAAAATATCCACCAACAAATGACATTGTGTGAAATAGAGCCTTTTTGGAGAAACTAAGGTAAGTATTCCTTCTTTGTAACTTTATAACTCTATAAACATGGATTTAGGTATGAATGTGTGTAATACCCTCACCACTCATATAGTGATCTTCTTTATGAAATCATACTTACTTGAAGGTATCAATTGGATCCATACAACTCCAAAGCCCTTTCAATAGTACTTTGCCTCTATTTGTATTGACTTCATACCATTGTTTGAGACTACCTATAGGTGTCATTAGATATAGTAGTGTGTGATATGTTAGAACCTCATTATCACCCTAATAACCTTTCACTAGGTTCATGATCTTTGTTTGATATCTTAATTAGGTTCAAATCCTTGAAATACCATTGTCTTTCCTTTCTTTAGATTAAAATTGGAGTAATATTCATATAATCATGTAGATGGCCCTTCTAGGGCTACGTGACTATATCAAGTGTCTTAGACCTCAATTTCCATCCATCAACATTTTAAACATAGACATTCAATGAATAATATGATCAACCATGTTTTGTGATTTTTAAAACAAAAGTATACCATTCTTGACTTGAAGCCACTCACAAGGATAAACTTTACAACTATGAAAAACAATGTTCTACAAACTAATAGTACTCACTCCTAGCATAATGAAGTTTATCCTACCTATGCCTTTATATCCACACATGAAAAATAGTTTAAAATAACATGAAATGAGTGATCACTCTTTGAAAATTCAAATACACAACTTGGTTCACATATACTAATGCAAAAAGATGGGAAAATTGAATCCATTGGGGATGCACAGGTGGTTTGGAGGTACTAATAGTCTTAGTGATTATTCATGAAGTATGTACCACCAATATTAGAAATATGGCCATGGAATGGAAGTACATAAGGACCCCTAACAGTAACCATGTGTACTCACTTAAACTCTCCTCCCCCTATCCATACTAAGTGTAAACCATTTAACCTTATTTACATGTCCAAGGGAGTGATAGCATAGATGAACTAGTTTTGATAATTTTTGAACCTATTAAATCCACTTTATTTGGGAAAAGACTTGTGTATATCTAAAGAGACCCTCATGAAGCCTTCAAATAAGCAATATTTGTCATATAGTTTGTACAACATCAAAAACTACCCTTTTTCTAAGTGATATTCTTCTTATTACATTAGACATACACCATGTCAATTTTGAAACCATTCTCCAACATTCCCTAGCATTAAATACATTAGATAGATTCTTAAATATTTTTCAGTTGATGGGATCTATGTACAACTCCCTAACATGGCCAAAAGGCGGTAAAAATGACATTTAGACAAATGACAAATGTGATAAAGTTAAAACAAGTTTTATATGACAATCAAATTGTGATTAGATCTCTCTTAGGACCATGTTGACCATGCTCAAACCTATAAGACTTCATGAAAGTTTGAATATGCAAGGGGTGTTTGACCAACTTTGACCTATGGTTATATTTGGTCAACAATTACTTATCATGATTATGGTCATTAGGAAAGACCTATTGGCTACATGTTATTTTTTGAAAGATGTTGAAATCAAGTATCCTTTGATAAAAAAAATATTTTATTTCATTGATCTCATCTTAAAAAGTAAATTTAGATATTTATTGATAATAAACAAATTTATTTTTCTTTCAGATCTACTATTTTGTCTTATCTTTTAAAGCAACCAACTATTCAATTAAGGTTAGTGAAGTGGTTTTTTTTAAATTCAAGAGTTTGATTTTGAATTTGAAACTTAAAAACCCATTAAATTAAATGAATTAGATAAACATTTGAATAAAAATGTAACCTTTATCATAAATTTTTTATTTCTTTATATTTATGGTCTTTTTCATGCTAAACCTCATTTCCAAACCATGAAAGTTGTTAATCTTTCAAAACAATTTAACATAGGACCAGAAATACATGACTTTGATTATTTATTATTGTAAGATCATTCGTAACATGACCTGATTTATTATTTTCAAAACCAAGCCTATATATATACATTAGATTAGTAACAAATTAAATCTATTATTCTTTTTGTATATATTTTTTATTTTTATAGAAATAGAATTGGTGTGTTATTACATTGTTTAACCAATGATGAGAACTAAAGGGTTCTTATAGGTTGTGACAAATTATGGTGGAGACTAAGTAGTGAAAAATATTACATACAAAATCCTACCTATAAAATATTGTGTTACACCCCTAGCCTTATGAGTACTAAGTTTATAGAATGGAGAGCATAACCTTTATCTTTAATTTATTAATTATTAATATTAAGGACAACATAATTGGAATGAATGGGTGTGACCCTTTACCATTATGGGTGTGACTCTTCCCAATTATGGGTATATATATGGTGGAACATGCTCCCCATGATCATCATAAGTTTTATTACTGAATTCATTTAGTCATTTATTCTGATTATTGGAGGTTTCCCCCTCGATGTGGATTATATTTGAATGTTATCTCTATTATTATTATATATATATATATATATATATATATATATATATATATATATATATATATATAATAATAAGTGGTATTAGAGCATCAATTTTGGCAAAGATTTTTTTCTACTAAATCTCTCAAACCAAGGTGAATTTTTCTATAATGTTTTAGTGTAGTTGGAGAATAAATCAAGGAGTCTATAGGAAAAATATTGGTTTGTGGTGATAATTATAGAGCGAGTTATTATGAGTTTATGATTTTTCATTAAGTGAATCTAGAGGCTGTAATTTTAGGAATTTTTTTGATTTGTTTATATTTTTAGAAAACTCATAAAATTTCATTCGAGTTCATTTATTTGTATTTTGATATTTGAGACATTTTACATTCCAAAATTTTATGATCAAAGTTGGTTAATAGTGAAACATATGCTTCTAATATAAAACATGTTTTAATCATTTATGGTTACCACTCACTCTAGATACTTTACTCAAAGAATTGAGAACAAATATAGAGCTATAAATAAAACCAAATCAATAGCCATGCCTTTTAGAATAGATGATTTTTATTCAACCATTAATCCTAATGATTCCCTTCATTTTCCACCACCTGAAATTAAAGGAAACATACCTAAGGGATGTGAAATAGTGGTCACTTTTATTGAGCATAATTTGTTTGACCCATTTTCAACATAATTGCATGAGGGTTTATATATGTCTAAACATGATCTAATTTATGAATTAAATTACTTAATTAATCTACATCCTATAGTCACTCATAAAAAACCAAACCATCGTAGAGGTCACAATAAAGTAAACATAGGACAACAGTTCCAAGGGATAAAATTATACCTACCAAATATGGAAATCTAAAAGTTTAATGGTATAGATGTAATCTCTTGGATAAGTCTCATGGAATAATATTTTAAGCTCCATAATATACTAGAAAATGCAAAGGTTAACATAGCCTCACTAAATATAGAATATGAACCTTATCAATGGTATCGGTGGATGATGAGTGAAAATAAAGGGTAGGAGATTAGTTGGGATGAATTTACTAAGGACTGAACATCCCACTATGAGCAGCCATGGAAGGGAAGTTATTTTAACCAACTAACAAATTTGAAACAAATAGGATCTATAGAGGAATATAATGTAGAACATATGAGATTAACAATCTGAACTCTAGAAGTAACACTTTATTAGAGACTATAAATTTACATTAATGGACTAAATGAATGAATTAAAAACAATGTTCATTTATTGGAACCATGTACAATTAGGAAAGTAATGCAACAAGCACTACATATTTAGCAACAAAACTCTACTGCCAAGAGATTCATGCAAGGTTAAACTTTGGGATGGAGAGATAGAAATGTGAATAATATTATTGATAGAAATATGGTCAAGTCTTTTAACCCAAGGAAAATTACCATGCTCTCTCCTCAAAAGGAGGTGGAAAAAAGAGAAAAGTGCCTATGTTGTCATTGTGATTGTAAATGGTCTAGAGGACATAAGTTTATTAATGGTGAGAAAATACTAATGATTATTGAGAATCAAGTTTTGGAGGAAGAATAATTAGCTATAGAAGAACCAAAAATAGAATAAGAGCATGTAAATTATGAGGAGAAAGAAAGCCCTGCTATCTCTCTACATGTATTAAATGGCATATGCACACCACAACACTCAAAGTGGTGGGTTATATTAATAAGTATAAAGTGTTAGTTTCAATCAACATAGGGAGTACCCATAATTTTGATGATATAAAATTAGCTAATGATCTCAATTTCTTTCTGTATCTAGTCTCTAATTTTCAAGTTATGATTGTCGATGGGAAAAAAATCTTGTTTGGGGGTAAATTTTATCCTATAAATCTCTCAAATGGGCCTATCAGTTAGATTTAGAAATGTTTGTCATACTGATTGGGGGAATAGATATAGTTTTGGGAGTGAAATGGATTAAACAACTAGGAATAGTGTCTTTTAATTTTTAAGACTTATTCATGGTTTTTAGTGTAAATGGAAAGAAGTACATACTTAATAGGATGAAATTCCTACCAAGCCAAAAATGTTATATTTCATAGGATGGAGAAATTACTTAAGAAAGGATATTATGGAATAGTAACATAAATACATTTATTAGAAGCACATGATGTAGAAAATCAAGACCTACCAATTCTTCAAATCATTATTCAACAACATCAAAAAGTCTTTCAGGAACCAAAGGGCCTACCTCTAGTAAGAGATCATGATCATGTAATTGTATTGAGTCCAAGAAGTATCCCTCTTAACATTATACCTTATCACTACCCCTATGAATAGAATTCACAAATTGAAAACTTGGTAAAGGAAATGCTAGACTCAGACATTGTTTGTCCTAGTAAAAGTGCTTATTCATATCCATCAATTATGGTTAAAAAAAGGATGAGTCATAGAGAATGTGCCCATATTATAGGGAACTAAATAAGTTCACTTTGAAAGATAAGTTTCCTATTCCTTTCATTGATGAATTATTGGATAAATTGAATGGGGTTATTTTATTTACTAAGTTAGATTTACATTCAGGGTATCATCGAATTCGGGTAAAGGAGGAGGATGTACATAAAATTGCATTCAGAAAAAATGAGGGTCACTATCAATTCTTATTTATTCCATTTGGTTTCACTAATACCCCATCTACTTTTTAAAGGCCCATGAATTTAGTTTTCCACCCATTTATTCATAAATTTATATTGGTTTTCTTCAATGACATATTAATATTTAATAAAATAGGGAAGAACATTTGCAACATGTATAAAGGATATTAAAGTTATTGGAAGACCATAAAATCTATGTAAATAAATCTAAATGTGCCTCTAGGGTGAAGGAAGTGGAGTAATTAGGATATGTGGTCTCACCCAAAGGTGTTAAAGTGGACTGTAAAAAGATTGTAGTTGTCAAAGATTGGCCAAAACCTAAAAATATCAAAGATTTAAGAGGATTCTTGGGTATAATAGGATACAAAAAAATATTTTTTCAAAACTATGCTTGTATAGAACACCCTAAACAGCATTATTGAATAAGGATTCATTTTCATGGTCATACTTAGCCACCCAAGCATTCCAAAAATTGAAAGAAGCTCTTACTTCCACACCTATGCTAGTTATCCCAGACTTATCTAAGACATTTTTGGTAAAATGTGATGCTTTTGACCATGTAATTAGGGTAATACTAATGCAATAAGGGAACCCCTTAAAATTTAAGAGTCAATAATTAAAAGGAAAGAACTTAGTAAGGCCCACATATGAGAAATAAATGTTGGAAATCATTCACACAATCAAATAGTGGTGCCAATATTTCATGGGAAGGCATTTCAAAGTTAAAATAGATCATGAGAGTCTAAATTATTTTTTGGATCAATGACTATCTTCATATTAACAACAAAAAAGGGTCAAAAAGATGCTAGGATATGACTTTGAAATTATTTACAAAAAAGGAAAGGAGAATATTGTAGCTGATGCACTTTTTCAACATGAAATTGAGGAAGCAAAAATTTATGCTATGTATTTATTATAACCTAAATGGGTAGAAGCAACATGAATATAGTGGAAAAAGACACTCCAAGTAGGAAAATCATACAATAATTACAATAGAACCCATATTTTTAGATAAGAATGTCTAGAAAGGATACTCATGGAACAAAGACAATCTCTTTTTATGTAAAAATTTAGAATTGAAAGCTAGTATCTTATCTCACATGCATGAAACACCCATCAGAGGACATTATGGGTTCTTAAATACTTATCACCATATAAAAAATGATTTTGTTTGGGAAGGACTTAAGGGGTATGTAGAAAATTTTGTGGAAGAATGTTTGATATGTCAACAAAATAAAGGAGAAATGATTAAAACCTCAAGTCTCCTATAGCCATTATCCATTCTAGCATAAATTTGGGAAGAAATATCAATGGAATTCATTATAGGTGTACCTAAATCAAATAATATGGATGTGATATTAGTGTTTTTTGATCAACTCACCAAGTACACACATTTTTGTGGGATTTCTTATCCATTTCAAGATATTACCATGGCATAAGTAATCATAGAAAAAGTACAAAAATCCATGGCATTACCAAAATCATTGTGAGTGATCATAATAATATCTTCACTACCATATTTTGGAATGAAATACATTCCAAATGGGGCAAAAAACTTATCCATCGTTCATATTGTCATCCACAATCAGATGGCCAAACTAAAATTATGAATAAATGTCTCAAAGGATACCTATGATGTTTTGCCTTTGAAACATAAGAACATTGGTCCACATTTATTTCACAATCATAATGATGATACAACATATCATTTCACAACATGACAAATATGACACCATTTAGGTTCTCTATGGCTACCCTTGCCTTATACTACATATTATTTGCATGGTCATTTCAAAGCTCGTGTTGTCAAGGATCATCTTCAATACCAACAGGTTGTGCTTTAAGTCCTTAAGTAGAATTTGGTTATGGCTTAAAATAGGATGAAATAAAAAGCTGATCAACACTACAGTGAGATGAATTTTGAGGAAATAAATTATGTTTTCCCTCCCTTATAACCCTATAAACAATAGTCACTTAAACAACATAAGAACATCAAGATTGCACCAAAATTTTATGGACCCTAAAAGGTTTTTCACTAGATTGGAAGTGTTACTTATAAGTTATAACTTCAACCTTATTCAGAAAATCATCCTATCTTTCATGTTTCATACTTGAAAAAAGTAATTTATTCCAATCTTCCAATCCAATCCGAGTTGCCTAAGTTAGATGAATAAGGGAAGTTCATTATGGTACCTGAGGCTATTATCGATACATGAATGAATAAATTATGTAACCTAGCCATTTATGAATTTATCATCAAATGGAAGAATCTTTTCACTCAAGATTCAACATGGGAGCATGAAAAATTCATGCAATAACATCCTAATTTGTTAATCATTGAGGGAAATTGTTTTATAAATGGAAAGGGCATGTTACACCCCTAAACTTATGAGTACTAAGGTTATGGAATAGAGTGAATAACCTTTATCTTTCATTTATTACTTATTAGTAGTTAGGATGACATAACTGGAATGTATAGGTGTGACCCTTTCCTATTATGGGTATGACTCTTCCTAATTATGGGTATATACATGTTGGAGAATGGCTTTCCATAATCATCATAAGTTTCATTATTGAATTCATTTTTTCATTTATTTTATTATTAGAAGTTTCCACCTCAAAGTGGATTATATTTGAATCTTATTATTGTTATTATAAAGAGATATATTAACATATGATTGTCCTACATTATTTCAAGATTCATATAAGTTAGTTAGGTCATGCATGTCATGTCATATTTTCATTTTTAGAGATAGACTTTCAGCTATGTATTTGAGCGCTCTTATTCATAAAAAATATTTCACTAAATGGTGTGTTGATTTTGTTTTAGACATCCACCCCCCATATTCAACTATATATTGGTATATCTTAATTGCTAATGATTATTTTACAAAATTTCTTGAAGTTGTAACTTTGAGTTATATTATAGCAGAGGTAATTTCATTTTTTGAAAATTATTTTTTCTTAAGATTGGTCTTCCTTATGAGATTATATCTGATAATGGTACTTAGTTCATTTAAAATTATTAACTCAAATTTTTAAGAAGTTATTCAATTATTTCAATTCATTATTAAAATTATTATCCTCAAGGAAAAGGACAAGATGAATCTACTAATAAAAATTTAATCTCAATTATGGAAAAATTTGTTTTTGAAAATAAACAAAAATGACACATAAAAATATTTGAATAATTATGGATTGACTGTATAATGGTGGAAGTCATGACAGAGTATTCTCTATTTATGTTAGATTATTTTTTTGAATCTAATTTACCTATTATGATTTATATTACTTAAGTTATAACTTCCCTTCAATATTTAACAAATGATACTAGTGTTGTAGAACAAATACTTAATGACCTCTTATTCCTTGATGAAACTAAAGCAATTGTATTTTAAAAAAATGAAAGAGTTAAAGATAAAATTGAGAATTTATATAATAATAAAGTTTCCCAAAATACTTTAAATGTAAATGATTTAGTGGTGTATTGGGACAAATCCAATGAAGAACATAGGAAACAACACAAGGTTTATTCACTTTATCTTGGTCCATACAAAATAGTTATTGTTCTTGGTAGAAATTCATTTCATTTGAAAAATCCTGATGGAAATTAGATGTGTTATTTGTTTGGTGGATATAATTTTAATACTTTTCTCAAATATATACCTTTTCTTCTTTGTCTTTTCTTTGTTTTCATTTTTTCTTTTTGTTCAATTTTATTTTATTTTCTGGTGTGAGTTTGACACTCTTGTTTAGATCCATGAAATTTTCATCATTATGAAAGGATAAAACTAATTTTATACCATGATAATACTCTACGTATCACTTGATCAAGGATTTAAATTATCTTAAAACTTTGGTCAGTCTTTTATAAAAGAACAAGTCTAACACATTTTATTGTTATAAATGTTACTTTCAAAATTGATATTCAAGGCTAGTGCATTGGTTTTTCATCCAACATGAAATTTAATGTTCTAATATTTCCAATTATCCATGTCACAATAGCCAAAAAAACCCATCCCTTAATTTAAAAATATTTCAGGGGTTCATGCATAGTTACTTAGGAAATGTTGGCATGGATTGCACTACTAAGTCTTTGAAATTCACAATTCTAATTACAACATAATTTCACAAGTAAAACTAGTGAGAAAGGTCACTAGTGTTATAGTGATCTTTAGTACCCCATTGTAAAAACTTTATTTATATTCTTTTATATGGTGAATTGATCATGAAACATAATATTTTTTCTAGGTATCAACTTGTTTGCATTCATTTAACAATTATTTCCTATGTATGATTAAATATGATATCATTCCATGTTGATTGATTTTAAAATTTGTATCATTATAATAAAATTGAACATAGCATATGTTTATTAAAATTTACATGAATTTATATCTATCATGCATTCAAAATTGTAATGTTGTTTGGTGAATTTAGAAAAAATTTGGATTTATATGAAATGTGTAGTTATAAATTAATGGTGATTTGTTTTGATATCATTGTTATATATTTGATAAAAATAAAGTTGTTTGTGACATTGGTTCTCATGACTTTTCATATATTCATGTTTCATGTTTATACTTACACATTTATGTTTCAACTCAAAAAAATTTATGCTTAAAAAGGTTAGATTTATCATTAACCTGAATAAAACTTCATAACTTGGCTTAGACCTACAACCTGTGTATTATTATTCATTAGTTTTTTTTTACAACATTGGGTGATTTGTCAATTGATTGTGGATGATTTAATTGTATCACATGGTAACATGGTGATAGATGTATATGTGGTGTTGAAATAAACTTAAGTCTTTAAGAACCACTACTTTGGTTTGATCATTATTGTTGACATTTTCATCTCCTAAGACAAAATTCAACCTTTATAATCCAGAACCTGACCATTACATCAATTTTACTTTCAAAATATGTCTAAATGAGGTCTTATGAAGGCTTTAGCATAGCTTATTGTTATTTTTCATTGTTTAAGGTATTTTCAAAAGTTAAGTTTAATGCTCCATTGTCTTATGCTTATTAAATCTCTTTTGTACCAAGTCTAATGTGCTTCAATTTGGTGGAGATACTCAAAAAAATTTATCATAAATCATTTGACTCTTAATAAAGGCAATATTTTACTCCATTATGTCTGTACACCTAGTCAAGAGGTTAATTACACGAATTTCTAATGTTTACTCATTTTTGAAACCTTTTTCTTCATTGATTCAACTCCAAATATATCATAATGGTAGGAAAGGTAGGAAAAATTTGATATTTATACACTATAATATCATTATCAAAGCTATGTAAGACTCCATGGAGACCTGGTACATAGTGACAACAGGGTATTATTCTAAATAAATAAGTTTCATAGCAAGAAAAAGTATGTTTTGAAGAGATCACATAAGTTTATACATTAGCTCAAGCATATTAAATGAAACAGATCATGGCACAAGGTGATATATACTCAATAAAATATTTCCTAGCCTCACCAAGCTTAAAACCATGATCAAATAGAGTTCACATATTGAAACAAAGTAAAAACCCATTTAAGATCTCCATCGAGTCATTGATAGAGTGAATAGAGTCATTTTTTATGAGGTTAGTTCATAAAAGAGGTGTTTTATTATAAAAATTTACATTAGGTTATTTTTAACACCCATATTCCCTTCAAATCCATGGAATTTTTTTTAGGATTAGGGGACAGAGCTTTATGAACCATTGTTAACAAGTTAGCAACCTTTAAAATCCTAGTGCCTTAGTTTTATATTTTTGAATGTGTTTTTGATATTTTCATTTAATTATAGATTATAAATTACAATTTATGGTATTATAATTCCTCATAAACCATAATAAATCAGAAATATAGTGCATGAATGAGTGAAATGTGAAGGTCTAAGTCTATAGGGTTTGAGAAGATGCATGTTTTAGGTCAGTTTGATATTTTTGAGAGTTTTGGGATTATGAAAAGTTTTAAATCACATTTTATTAATTTTTAAAAAGTATTAACACCCATTTAAATGTTTATCCAAGACTTTACTCATCTCTAAAGTGGTCTTCTAACTATTGGTTTAATGCACATGCCTTAAATGGAAAAAATACAATCTTATAAGCAAGAACATTTGATTTATTTGATTGGTAATATATCTAAAATTTGGTTTTATACACTAATTAATAAGTTTATATGACACATATATATCATAATAAAAAAATTATACCCCATGATTGTCTTTAATAGTTAATTGTAAGTGGCAGGATGTAAAAACCATTAGTCTAGTGTTCTTTAACAGGGATTCAAGTATGAGGAAACAAGTCCCATATATAAATTAAAAAATGAGGTATCCAATAAAATATTGGAATTATTTTTAAGTAAATATCTATAAAATAAAACCTATTAAAATAATTTAAATAATAAGAAATGCAAGAAGATATCTAATGTATTCATGCATAAGTAGACTACGCCAAGTCTACAGGTAAAATTGAAAGGTTATTAGAAAATTATGTATAGTTTATCCTTAGGAAAATTATTTAAAAAAATAAAAAATAAAATTCACATTTTCCCCAATATCCTTTACTTTAATAATAAGTATGGGATTCGAATTCAAAAGTAGGAGTATAATGGGGTCTAAGCTTAAAGTAGGCACCTACAAGCCTACACACAATAATATGAAAGAGAGAGTGAAATTTTTATGATAGACATAAAGTTTGAAATGATATGAAGGATTTTATAGGTCATAATTAAGTTTAATTTATTTAATTCCTTTAAATTAAGATAATACATCAAAATAAGTTAGTTAGGGTCAAAACCCCTAAACTGTCAAGAAACCCTGGTCATGACTAAAGTAAGGCTTAAAGCAATTAGAGGAGTTAAAATATTTGGAAAACGATATAAATAAGTATTTATTAATTTATACATCAAATAATAATGATTTCCAATGAAAAATATCATGAAAATGGGCTTTTGGCTCTAGATAGTCCTCTTGAATGCACACTTACATGCTTACAATGCTCGAGAAGGTAAACTTTCTCACGTAATAAGTTGAATGAGAAGATGCATGGGAAAATATTAAATTATGGTATGTTTATAAGTTATATTAAATAAAAATTTATTTAATTGTTTTATCAATCAAGGTCCTATACTCTATGGATAATTGTTAAGAAGATTAGAGACCTAAAATTGCCTTTTATGCTCTCAAAGAGATCAATATTGTGTATGTCCCCAAATTTATTCCAATTCATATAAAATGCATTTAAAACACATTTATGATTTATTATAACATAATGGTAACCTATTGGCTCAATAATTTGGTAGGTGTTGAACTAAATACATAGAAAAGAGGCCTAAAATTACTTATTTCAATTGGTTTGCATGGTGTTTGAAAGAGTTTGATCTTATCAACCATTTAAAGATACATTCTAGGCCTGGGTAGATGTTTAATGTCAATAAATAATACATTAAATATAAGTTTATGGTTCTAATATATGTTTTAATAAAATAAACCAAGCCGAAATGAAGATGTTCCTTACTTGCATTGAGAAGATGAGGTTGCAAACCTTCCCAAGGTTATAAATGGAAACAAGAAACCTCATGAAACCCATGTAGACACTTGATGGTATAATATGATGATAGTTAAATTATTTAAAAAATAAATTATAATTTAGAGATTTATAATTGAAGGGCTTATGCCTAGGCATCCCACTAGTTTCATGAGGTTAAGAACCCTCAAATAAGCATACAAGTCTCTATCAACTTGTTAGGATTATCTCAAGTTGAACATACTCTTAAATAATCTTAGAAGGATTTAAAAAACCTAAAAAATTAATGTGTAGGTCATGTAACATGGAAAAAACCCCTATAAATTTCTAAAGTCTACATGGATATTCTATTGCATGAATACTTACATCCCTCTCCAAATCTCTTGCTAGTAAGTTGTGAAGACTCTTTCGATGATGGTCTATAAGCTTAGACAAAGATTTTATGATATTATACAAGACCTACATGATATTGAAAATTTTTAATAGTAGTATTCAAGTAAATAATAGACCTTAGAGGAAGACATGGACTTGTCTTCATTTCACTCCTTTTGATCGATCAAGTTTGGACATGAAATTATAGGTTCTAATGATAGAGATCAAAGTGTGAAGAGGTATAGGATTTAAGTCTCAATTTCACTAATATGATATGCATTTCAAGAACCAATAATGACATAAAAACATTCCAAGGAGGTCAAATAAGCCATTTTATAAGATAGGAACTTATAACTCCTCAATTAATAAAGGGTTATTTCAAGAGAGAAAGGATGAGTCATAGGAGGTAAAGAAACACTTATATGCCACCTCTCATGAAGACATCCTTGAGACAAGACAACACATGTTTAATATGAATGATAGGACTATTTTTCACCTTTTACTAACAGTTTAACTAGTTTCATGATAGATGATAGTCATAATGGACTTCCTAGATGTCTACCCTCTCTCTCCTAAATTTTTATATATACACTCCTAAAAAGGACATTGTAAAGGATCCTCCAAGTTAATATGGAAAAGACCTACTAAAATCTATACTTGTTATTACTTTTGAGTTGAATGCAATCTATTTTGACCTTCATCATCTCACATTTAGTGTATTCATTATGTATTGTTGACAAATGATAGTGTTGATGTTATATATCCTTTCATTTGTCTTATTCATTATTGAATATTTGTGAGTAAGTTATATTCTTATAGGTCTTATGGTGTGTGTTAAGTGATTTTAAAAATGTTCAAATGCCTTTATTATTGCCTCATTCTAAGCCTCTTAATTTTCCCTCTTAGTTGATGTATCAACTAAAAATTCCATATTGAAATACTTACGCTAGAAATATTAATTTAAGTTGTGTGATTATATTCAACCTTGTAATAGCTTTGCCATCAACTCATATACAATAGGAAGACACCTATAATTTGGTGCATCACCCACTTTTCTATTATTTTTCATTTTATCTTTCCCTTTTCCTTACAATTTGATTAGGTGTAGTATAGGTGTAGCATCAAGGTAACCAATCCTCTCTAGAGGTTCTCTTTGGTCATAGGCCACCCATAGCCTTAAAGAGTTCCCATTGTGTCAATTGAGTAAGGATACATAAAACACCTTATAAAAGTGTACAAATCAAAGTAACAATATTTACCATTGGTCATTGGTGATTAAATTATTTATTAGCATTTTAATGTTTTAAAATTATAACTTAATGTGGCCATTTTATATTTTACTATATATATTTAATTAATTTCCTAGACACATTGATGTTAATGTCGAGATATTTGAATATATCAAGGCATTACTAAATATTCCTTGAATTAAAGGCCTAGGTATAAGTTGTATCCATGGTATTAATTCTCAAATTTGGCCTCAATTTAGTGGTATTATTTGGTAAAAATTGGTGGGAAGTTTAGAGATGATGCTAAGTTTATTAGTTTTTTATTTGGAATGTTTGTTTCATAGTGACATTATACACTAACATGGTGACCATGTTTCTCTAACCACATTGAATGATATCAAGAAACTATAAGGTGGTTATTTTAATCTTTCAAGCTCATTCTTATCAAACTATACTTGGAAAGGAAGCTCTACAATGTTATTTTCTTTATTTTTAGAGGTCAAGCAGGTTTAGTTTAAATTCTCTTAGAATATACAAATATTTGTTGATAAGTATGTGAATATTTTTGGAAATGGAATTTGGTAAATAGTGTCTTTTTCTTGATGAAATATCATTATTTTTCATTTATAAGTATTATTTATATGCATGATCTTGTATTGATTCATAAAATATATATGAGAAAGAGAGATAGTAAAGGTAGTATTATTTACTTGTCTAACTAAACCATTATTTAATTCAGTTGAGATTGTTGTATAGAAAAAAATTCCATTTGTGAGAGGATGGAAGTTTGTTTTCTCATGATGAAGAATTTTATTATATTTAATGATTATTGTTTTATTTTAAAATCAAAATGTTCTTTCTCCTGAATTTTTGAAGTTTTTAATTCTCATGGATCCTTCTTAAGATTAATAATTTAAAATACATTTGGGTTTAGTTATTTTTATGTTATTTTGTGGATGCCATGCATGTTTGATAACTGGTTTTTGGACCATTACTTGTGGATTTGTAAATCTATGTTAATTTTTTTGAATAAATGATATCAGTTTAAACATGAGTTTAGTTTAGTTGATATCATCATTTATGTAGCTTTCTCTTACTCAGATAATGGGTTTCCTCGGCTCTTCAAACACAACCACTAAGTGATTAAAAGTTGCATGGATATCATGTTGAATTTCATAATTGTGATTCAGTTTATATTATGTCAGTTTGTCATTATGCTATCATATTTTTTAGCATGTTGTGAAGTATAATAATGAAGTGATTCTTGTATGCATGCATGATCTTTGGAGTCAAAAATGGTTTCATATATGAATAATATTTGGTTTTCATTCTTTTATGCTTAGTTTTTAGATTTTTTATGTCATTTAAATTAAATTTGAATGTTATCAAGACCTATTTTTTGAAAAACCTATGCTATCTATAAAATTGCATAAGTTCATAATATCTTTCCAAATTTGATACAAGTTTTCTCTTAAAATATGACATGAAATTAGATGAGATAAGAATTATACTTTATATACAACATGTTTTAAAAATGAAAAAACCTTTTAGGGGTTTGTTATGATTTTATAGTTGTGGTTTCTTACTCATTTCCCTACATGATATTTTGATCAAAATTTGGTAGACTCATTCACGGAAGTTGTTCAAGTTACTGTGATTTGAATATTGAGGATAGTTGGAAATTAAAGAGATATATTCTCTTCTTGCCTTGATAATTTTGCAATCATTTGTTATAATTATGATATAAATGGTAGTTATGTTTGTTCATTATGCATATACAATTTTAAATATGGAAACAAGTGGTTTTGTAAATCTATGCATTTTTTCTCATTTGAGTGAATAGATCACTTGTGATAGTCACTTACAATATTTCTTGAAATTGGGAATTTTTTTGGTAGTTGAACATTTGAATATCTCTTAATTTTTTATATCAAGGTTTGTTTAATTTAGTCATAATCTTGAAAAAATATGTATATTTTGTATTTTATAAATAATTTTCTAACAACTTGATTATGAGGAAATGGAATGGATAATACAATTGATTTTGTTTTCAAGCATGTAATATTATTTATTTGAGCATGATATTAAATGACTACATTAGGTCTTTAGCAAGTAATTCTTATTTAATTTTATTTCAAATTTAGAAATGTCAAGGTGGACACCATATTTTGAGGGTTCTAATAGGAATATTTGGGTAAGAGATATTTTAAAATAGTCTAGTGGGATCTCATAAGGTATTCACCATGAAAGATAATTTAGTGTCCAAAGGGATATCAATGATTTCCTTAGACCATTTCATCATGGAATTAGTTTCTCAATCCACTTTGATGCAAATGACCCAAAGTTTTGGACCTACCTCAATAACTTCCTAGTTTCATCCTTTGCTTACATGGAAATATTTTCTATAAAGTTAAAATATGATCTAGTTGGTGATCTCATCAATATGGATGAGCTATGTCAAATGTCTCATATTTACACACAAATCAAGATTATTTGACTAATACCCCTCCTAGTTTTGATCATAAAGAATTATTTTTTGAACTCAACCTTAACCAGTTAATCCAAACCTTCATATAGAAATTGTGCCTATAACTACTATCTTTTTACCTAATGGCCTTTAATATTAAATAAATAAATGCGTTATAATCCCTATGTCCCAACCGTTGGAGACCTATGTGCTGAATAAAGTGAAACTTGAGATTGATAGTGATGGTTGAGGTTAAAATTTTGTTGAATTTCCTATTATGCCATTCGAGTAAACTAAGCACCAAATAGAAAAGGTATATCTCATTATTTATTTAGTTTGTGGGAGTGATTCATATTCTTTATTTTTATTTTGATTATTATAATGTTGTTTAAAAACTTACTATCTCATTCATACTTTTAGTTCTAAACTTTTTTAGTGGTTTTGGTACCATAGGCAATTAAAAAATTTAGACCATTTTAAGTTTTGATAGCATGGAAAATGTTCATCTTTGTTCAAGTAACTTCATGATTAGATTTGGTTTTGATAGTGATTTCATTTATTTATGCATTGGCCCTTGCTTGGATACTTGAATTGATAGACATTTCATAATATTATGTTTAATTTCAATTTGTTATGTCATGATAGATTTATGAAGTTATTTAATGTTTAGATCATTTTACAGAGTATTTTTCATTATTTATTCATATGTGCATGTAAATAGTTGTCTAGTGATGTTAACAAGTCAACAGACCCCACACATTATAGAATATTAATTTGGTATATATTATTTAATGTAATCTCCTAAAGAAGTTATTAAATGATATAAAGAAGTTATTAAATGTTGACAAGAGACATAAAATAGATTTAAATGGATAAACACTTAAAGGAGGTCAAAGTAATAGTATTTATTGTGTAAAAATGATAGAATAGAAACATATCTCATAAATAATCATGATATTTTCCCACCACATTCCTGGTGCACCATTTATAATGTGCACTTAGAGAGAATGATGCATTTAAAAACCACTGTAATAGAAAGTGTTAGTGAATGATGAAGTGAAATTTTTTATGTGTATGCATATTCTCCACCTGAATCTCATCACATGTCATGATAATGTAACGTAGGATGGTTCTTTGGGAAATAAACATAACAACACCCTAAATATCATATTTGAAAATAAATGTTGAAATAAATAAATGTAAATAGAATTATAACATGTACCCTTTACTTACCATATTTATCATTAAAAAAATGCTTAATATTTTGATAGTGATGGAAGGTATCCAATGTGAAAAGCGATAGGAGGACCTAAAAAATAAGATGAAATTCCATTTTTTTGTAAAAAAATATTTTTATCAACTAAAAATTCTCTATCTCATGAGGATTATAAGTCTTATTTCATTTCATGGAAAATACCTACAAAAATAGAGATATGGGTGGGGGGGAAATATCATGGTAAATAACTTCAGGCTATCGATTTTAAAATTTTTACTATAAATATATGAAAAATATTTACTTTTATATTTTTTATTTTTTGAAAACTAGAGCTATGATTATCCAAATTTAGCACACTAAAATATTATTTCTCATGGTCAATGAGGTGGATGTGTTAGGGGATATAACATAGTTAAGGTTAGAGTAGTAAAAGTAAAGTTTGAATTTTATTATTTGTTTTATCAATTTTGGATAAATTTAACTAGATTAAGGAATGCATGCACCATGAAAAATTTGTGAACAAAAGTTTCCCCAAAGAGTGTCAAAATGAAGATAAATTTAAGGTAGATAATGGGTAGTTGAAAGAATGTCAAAAATAGGTCCAAATGGATTTATTATGGTCAAGTAAAGAAATAACCGCCTTCATTGGATTGTATCATCTAGGAAAATATAATTTATAAGGGTGAAAAACAACTTCCTAGTCGATTCCATAGGATATAGTCCATATAGTTAGAAGGAAGGTTGGTTGATATAATATGGTATGATTGATGTAGTAGAAAATTATGCAATTAGATGAAACCATAGTACATGGTCAATGTATTTATAATATAATAATTTTATTTATATTTTGTTATATTTTTATACATAAAAAAAAGTCTAACATGTCCAATAGTATAGGGTATGGCCAATTTAGTTGGATAAAGAGGGGATGATATTATATGGTATGGTCAATATAATATACTAATAAGTAGTTGTTAGCATATGGTATGGATAATTCATTAAAAATGAATATTTTGAATGTATTAGTGGAGTGAAAATATACTTTTATTTGATTTGAAATTGAATTTATGTATCAACCAATATGTCTCATAATTACTAGTTGTTAATCTAGTAGTGTTGTAAGTGAGATTATCAACTAGATATTATAAAAAATAACTTCAAATATTAAAATATATTTTTGATCATATTAATTATGATATAATTTAAATAAAATAAAATATTAAACATGAAAATGTTTCCTAATTAAAATAATTTTTCCACATTCCTTTGTAGATAATCTTTATTAATAAAAATTTACTAAAGCAAGTCTAATACAATATAACTTGCAAGACAAGTTATTTCAAGAAAATCATAAGGTAAAATATAAATAAACAAATTTAAATAAAAACTAAGTATTATATAATTATAATTATAAAATTATAATCTAATATAAATGAGAGAAGACTAATCAAACAAGGCTGAATTTCATTCAAGACAAGGTCAATATACAAGAAGTCTTATCCAACAAGTAGTTAAACCAACTAACCAAATCAACTATGGCACCCCAAATAGCCTATAAAATAGAAATTTATGTAAATTCACTTTAATTTAGGTTAAATAACACTAAAATTTTTACTCCACCTTTTTCGAACTCGTTGGAGTACTCAAACAATGAACTAAACTTAACTTGAAGTTCCAACTATTTTTTTTGAAAATTTCTAGAAAGTGTCTAAAATTGACAAAAAAATTAATTTAAGACATAAATAAATAAAATAAAATTCATAAAAACATAAAATACCAAATAAAATACATATAAAACTAATAATTAAAAATATATTTAATACATGAATGTATGATTTACACAAGAGATCTAGAAGTGTAAATGAATAACAGAACATGACAAAATAACTAATAAATGAACACAAGGTTTAACTTGGAAAAAGTTCAAAGAGGTAAAAAAACATGGTGATTATTCATATAATTGATAAACACTCCAATACATATTTCTTCTTCCTCTTACTTCTTTTTAGACAAAGTTTTCAAAATACTCTTCACAATGCTTGCATATATCTCATGCAATTGATAAAATAATATTGTGTATCGTTGTATTTTACCAAAGGAGTAGAACCTTATTTATAATAGGAATGGGGGAAGGTTACCATCATTAAAAATGGTTTAAATCTTTAACCAAAGAACAAAATTGGTAATTAAATAATATATTTTATTATTATATTTACACAAGGTTTTAACTCATGTTAAATATAATAATAAAATATTTATTATTTTACCAAATGTTAAGGGTCTAATAATGGTACCCACATAATAGTAAATGTTTCAACACTCCCCCTTAATGTTAAATGGGGATAAAAACCATAGTCACCTTACAAGAATTATACTATGTGTAAATAAATGAAGCATTTAAAACCTTCATCATGTCAAAACACATCTTTTGAAACAAAAATAATTATAATCCATAAACTATTTGAAAATAGGTTTAGGCAAGTATGATCATGAGACTACATCTCACATTTTATCATGAATAAGCACTAAGAATATTTGGAGCCTTTTATAACATAAGGACCTCCATTATAAAGTATGTTTTTTTAATGTATTGGGGTATGCAAATAAACTTCTACAAGAAGTTTAATCAAATCACATAACTTCCACACAAAGTTAACAATTCATTATAATGATAATAACTATAGAGGAGAAGAAACACATGGCCATTAGGAAGTAGCATTGTCATTCACACTCCCCCTCAATGGCAACTCTGAGAGGCCTAAAATTGTATTAAAGTAACAAAACTTGGTAGTACCAAGTGGTTTTGTGAATATATCCACCACTTGTTCATCCATAGGATAGAAATGTAGATCAATATCACCATTGAGGATTTTTTCTGAGACAAAATGCACATAAACTTCAATATATTTAGTTATTTGGTATTTCACTAGATTTTTTACTAGAGATATACAACTTTGATTATCACAATTAAGGATGGTACTATGAGAAATATCCAAATAAAGTTCTCCCAACAACCTTCATAGTCACATGGTTTCTTTGGCAACTTCCATATCACTTTTATATTCTATTTTAGTAGAATATATAGATATATTAGGTTACTTTTTATTCCTCTAAATGATAACACTTGTACCAAACTTAAACACATATCTAAAAGTTGATTTATGACCTATAGTATCACCACCATGGTTAGCATCATAATAACCATATAGTTTAGAATTATCAATGGAAAAATAAAATAAACTAAAATTAATTGTTCATTTTATATAAAGAATAATAAGTTTATCTAATTTCCAATGATCTAAATATGGATCTTGTATAAATATAAAATCAACACTAATAACATATGAAATATATGGCTTAATAATGGTTAGATAAATCAAATTAACAATAAGTTGTTTATATAAAGCAGGGTTAGATTTTTTGCATGCGGGTTTTAAATAAAATTTAATACCAATTTAAATAGGATTATAAGTAGATTTACAATGAAATATGTTAAAATTAATAAGAAGGTTATGAGTATACTAAGATTGTGATACAAAAATAGAATGTTCATCCTGAAAGATAGCCATTCTTACAAAATGATGTAGAATGCATGAATCAGTCATTTAAAATATTTAACTTAGTTTATCTTTATATTTATGAATTAAACTAGTTATTTTTTTAGTATTTAAATGATCAACAATATTTAAAATAATTAGATCAAATAACCATTTTCAATTTTAACAAAGAGATCATTATCTATATAGAAATTATAAAAACTTAGTTATTTGAAAAAAAGGTAATTTTAGAATACCAAGCTCCAGGAGCTTATTTTAAGCTATACAATGATTTATTTATTCTCTATTAGGACCAGTGAAAAATTTAGGCTGAGCCATGTAGATTTTCTCTTCTAAATCACCATTTAGAAATGCATTCTTGACATCCATTTTATGGATAACCTATTTATTTTGAGATTTAAGAGAAATAATAAGTCTAATAGTACTCATTTTTCCCGTAGGATCAAAGGTTTCAATGTAGTCAATCCCAAGTTTTTGAGTAAACCCATTAGAAACTAATCTAGCTTTAAACTTATCAATTTTACCAATTTAATTATATTTAATCTTATAAATACACCCACAACTGACCATATGTCTTTTAGGTGGAGGACGGACAAGATCCCAAGTCTTATTTTTAATTAAGATGTTATACTCAGCTTACATAGAAACATTCCATCTTTCATATTGGTTGAATTTCTCAAATTATTGAGGTTCACATTCATATGTAGTCATTAATGCATGATAAGAATGTTGATTTATAGTTAATTTATTAAGTTTAATAACATGAGAAGATTAGATTAGGGATTATTATCATTTAGGTATTTTAGATTGAAAATGAAATTTAGGGGGTTTCTCAGACTCTAAGTTATCCATAACTAGATCAACTTCCTTAAGTGAATCCATTTCATCACAAGGATAAACATGAGAGTTAGATTCATTAACAGAATAACACGTAGGAGGTTCCATAGAGGGCTCACTAAAGGATTTTTATAGAATAAGAACATTTATTTTCTTAATGATATGATGTTTATAAAGATCATACACTCTTAAATATTTTATCTTACCTCCATAACCTAACAAAATTCAATAATAGGAAGAGGGATCAAACTTCTTTCTTTTAACTTTAGGAATAAAGATAGAAGCATGACTACCAAAGATCCTAAGATGAGCCACACTAAATTTTTTTTTAGTCCATATTTATAAAGGGCTAGAGAGATGAAAATCTTTGTTAAGAAATCTATTCATAATATGCACAATATTATTCATGGATTAGGCCCATAAAAAGTTAGGAACATTTACAAATTGCAATATTACTCTAGCCATTTCTATGATGGCATAGTTTTTCCTTTTAGCAATATCATTTTGTTGAGGGGAATAGGGATTTGTTAGTTTCTTTTAAATACTTAAACTAATTAAAAAATAATAAAACTCTTTACTAGCATATTCACCATCATTATTAGTTCTTAATCTCTTAATAGAAAAATAAGATGCATTTTCAACACTATCTTTAAATTCCATGAATTTAGACAACACATAAAATTTATTTTTAATAAAAAATTAATAGATCATTCTAATGTAATAATCATTAAAAGTAGCAGTATATAAGGAACAACTAATAGATATGACTTCAATAGGTCTTATGACATCACTATGATCCAATTACAAATATGTGAGGAATTCACATCATGATTCTTGTGAAAGGAGTTAGTATGTTGATTAACACACAAGAAACCCTCACAAGTTATATGATGAGAGTAGATATGAAGAAGTTTCAAAAAAAAATAAAAATCAAACATATCCTGTAAAATTATAAAATTAACATGTCTTAATCTTTTAGGCCATAAATTGATATTCGTTTTTACTATGTAATGAAAAAAATATGCAGAAGAAGGAGAAAAGATATACAAACCATTCTTTTAAACATTTTCAATAATTAAAAAACTAGATTGATTTATATTATACCAAATCTCTTTAATAAATGTTACAATGAAATTTTCATTTGTAAGTTGAGAATAAAATAGAATTTTTTTAAGCTTAGGTACATACAAAACATCATTATAGTGACATTTGAAAACTTTGCTTTTCCCTATTTAGTTAATTCTAAAAATGAATTATCTCATAAGTAAATTCTTGTAGAGATATATCTATAATCACATATAATATTATATAAGCAAGTCATATGGTACAATCTACTGCTATCTAAAATCCACTCATTTTCATTTGAAGTAAATAAAGTAGCATATAAAGTAATAATATTATGATCTTGAATATTAGTCTAATTAGGGTTTTGATTCTTCTTCTTGTTTTCATTAGATTTATTTATTTTTTTATTTTTATAATATTTATTTTTAATTTTATCCATGTTTTATAACATGTTTCCTTTGTATGACCAAATTTACCACACAAATTGTAATTCCCATTAAACATATGTTTATGATTCTTGTTACCAGATTTCTTATTCTCATTTTTTATTTTAACAAAATTAGGGTTATATTTATGGTTTTTATTGTTATAAAAAATATTATTTAAGGTGATAAATTTATAATTGGTGTTCTCTTTAGAATAAAAATGTCTCATAACTTATTCTTTTTGAATTAAGAGAGCAGACAAAGTAGTAAGGTCAGGAATATCTTGCATGGTTTGATACTTAGAATTCAAAATTGAAATGAAATTTTTGAAATTTTCATGAATATTTAATTGAATGTTAAAATAAATAAATTTATCCAAAATTAAATTAAAATTACATTCATGTAATTGGGCTTTAATGTATTAATTTTATAAAAAAAATTGTAACTTTTTCATCATCTTTCACAGGTGTTATCAACAATTCAGGGATTAACGTAATAATCTTCAAAAGGTGAATGCTCTCATGAATGAATTCAAGTAATTTAAAATAATAAATAGGAGACTCATGATTACCAATATGGATAAGGAATTCATCCTTAATACTTTTTAGGATAATAGAGATAGCTTCTTATAATTTGTTTTGAAATGTATTGGTAAGCTCAAGGGTCACATGTCATTTAAAAGGGGATTTTTCAGTCAATGACAATATTACATAAATTTCAAGACATAAATTTATATTTAACATGAATTTTAAATATGTTATATTTATTTACATTAAAAATTTGAGATTTATCTAAATAAAAATGAAGTGAAGCCATAGCTTCCCCTTAAACATGACATAAAACAAATACTTAATATGAAACCTTTTATTGTGAATTTTAACTTAATTTTGGTGGTAAAATAAATTTAAAGTGAAAACATAAAATAATTATTCAACTTAATTCAATAAAAATGAAAATAAATGTGAAATATTATGTGGAAAAAGGGTATCTTAAGTGTCACAAAAATATACTAATGTAAAAACAATTTAACAAATTAACCTTTTTTAAATATTTTTTCACACTATTTTATAAAATAAATTGAATCAAACATGAAAATATACTCGATTAAAAAATTTATATGCCAAATAATGAAAAAAATTTGATTTAGAATTACATTAAATTAAGTGTTGAAAGAGTCACACTCAGAATGACCACCTAGACCGTATTATTAAAAAAGTTGTAAAAACTATAATAATAGTTTTCAAAACACAAAATATACCATTTAGATATGTCGATAAGGTGTCAAAAATTTAATATTGACTAAGTACATGACTATGCTTGTCTAAGTTTTGACTAAGACAAATGTCAAAATAAGGTTGATAGGTTAACTAGAGTTTTGAACATGTGAAACTTGACACACAAACCAAAAAAAGAAACTAAAATTAATTTAGGGGGTTTTGAACTTGATATCTTATTAGTTGTAAATTTTAGTAAAACAAGGTTCACTAACTCATCTAGAAGCTCAATTAAACTTTTACATGCATTAAATAATATTTAAATCTTTTTTTTAATATATATATATATATATATATATATATATATATATATATATAGAGAGAGAGAGAGAGAGAGAGAGAAAATTAAATCCAACGTGCATGTAAATAATTTTTTTAAATGTAAAGAGTTGTTTATCTTTTTAATCAAAAATAATTAAATAATGGTAGGGACCGCTTGCATGGAAATTTGAGAATTAAAAAAAGTATTTTTTAATAAATATCTAATTTATATCAATAAAAAAACATACATGTAGCTGAAAATGAAATAATGGCATTCATGGAGAAGTTTGGAGAACAACAACAATTTGTACAAACCCCCAAATACCATAAAAATTTTCCAAACTCCTTGAAAATTTACCACAAAGTAGATATGATCTTTAAAATTAAATTTATGATGAAGAATATAACTTTTTCACTGGTCCATGTTGTATAGGTGTGTTCCAAGAGGCTCAAGAAAATTCACAAAGGCCTTGAATGGGCTTCTTAGGCCCTAAAACTTTGCATAGAGCCTTTAATCTCAAAAATACGTAGATAGAACCTTCAAAACTAAATTTTCATGCCAAAATTTTGATTTTAAAGTTTTTTACAGTACCACAAGGCCATACAAATAGAAGATCAGCACTAAAAAATAGTATTGAAGCTGCCATAGGCTATATGAGGCCAAATCGAGCCATGTAAATCTCTAAACTACCTTAAAATAGCCAAACTAAGCTTTTGAAATTACCAGAACTAACTTTTATCAAGCAAAAAAATTATATTTTATTGATTTATAGTTCACACATGTCAAAATAGCCTCCCAATGTTGTACAATATTAAACAAAATTGATAAAAACTTTAATTTGAATGTGGGTTACTTGAAGCAAGATGTTCTAATATATGAATAGGCTTATCAATCATTAAAATCCATCATGCTCTAATTCCATGAAAATATATTAAATACATGAATGTATGATTTACATAGGAGATCTAGAAGTGTAAATGAATTACAAAGTATGATAGAAAAACTAGATCAATGAACACAAGGTTTAATGTAGATAACCTCAAAGTGGTAAAAAACCATAGTGATTATTCATATAATTGAGAAACACCCCAATACATAATTCCTCTTCCTCTCACTTCCTCTTAGATAAATTATTCATAAAATTATTCATAATTAGTACATATATCTTATAGAGTTCACAAAATAATATTGTGTATTGTTGTATTTTACTAAAGTGGTAAACCCCTATTTATAATATGAATGGAGATTGGTGACTATTGTTACCAGTGGTTCCAACCTTTCCCTGAGGAACTAAGTTAGTAATAAAATAGTTATTATTTTACCAAATGTTAAGGGTCTAATAATGGTAGCCACATAACATTAAATGTTCCAACAATAATCAATTTTCCATATTGGCATCATATTCAACATTCCCTCCTTTGACGCAAATAGGAGAGATGGATATCATCTCCTTAAGTATTTCATGAATTTGCTTGAGTAATATCTTGGCAAGAATATCAGTAAATTGATGTTGAATCATCACATACTCAATAATAAAGTTTATATCACTGAACAAATCTCTAAAAAAATGATGTTTGAATTTAATGTGCTTGGCTCTTGTATGGAAAATTTTTATCTTGGAAAATTGTATTGCCCCATTGTTATCACACAATATTTATGTTCACTCAAGTTAAGTCTCTCTAAAATCATAAAAGACTTTTCTTATCCATGATACTTGTGTGAAATATAATTTAAGTGTTGTATATTAAGCTCTAATATATAATAATGCAAATGTAGCTTGTTTCTTTGAATCCCAAGAAATGAACCCACTTCCCAATGTGAAACAATAAAATGAAGTTGACTTCTTGTCATCAAGATATCCCCCCTAAATATATATGATTAAACATAAATAAATTTATAGTCTAAATTTAATATAATTATTATAACTTCATTTTACATATCTAAAAATTATCTTCACTACTTGAAAATGTTTGAGTGATGGTTTCCCCATAAATATAAAAACTAGAGAAACACCATAACTAATATTGGGTTTTTTCATAGTGAGATACATCAAACATCCCACCATGATTATAAATTTTCTCCATGAATTTAAAGACTTACATCCTCTTTCATAATATTTTCTCCACATGCAATTTGATGGTCTATGGGATTTGAATCTTAAATATTATACTTATTTAACATAAATTCGATATACTTAGCTTGAAAAATAAATATTTCCTCTTTATTTTGATGGACTTACATTAAAATAAACTAATTAATAATTTCAATATTAGTCATATAAAATTATTATTTCATATCTTCATTGAATATAATCAACATCTCCATAAAGATACCTATACAAATCAAGTCATCTACATAGAGATATACATATAAAACATTAAAACATAATGATTATATGTAAAAAGTTGGTTCATTTTGACCTATCATAAATATTAAATATAACAACTAGATATAGATTATTGAGTACCAATATATTTTACCTTTATTCATCTCATAAATATCCTTCTTCAACTTATATACCCAAAATTCTTAACACTTTACCTCAGAACTTCGTGGCTACCCCACATACTTATTTTTTAATCACTCCATTTAAGAATGAAATTTTGACATCTATTTGATGTATTTTCCATAATTTATGAATTAATAAAATAATAATAATAATTATTATTATTATTATTATATTATATTTATATGTCATGGGTGTATTTTTTTCCTCATATTCAACCCCATATGTTTTTCCAAGCCCATTTATAACTAATCTAACTTTTGGCTTATCAATTATTCCATCACTCTTGATTATGTTCTTGTAGACCCAATTCATTCCTATGTCATATTTATTTAATGTAAGATGAAATAAATTACATTTATCATTAGTCTAAATATAATAAATATCAATTTTCATAGCTTTAACCCATTCTTTCTTTTTACTATCTTCTCCACAACTTCTATGTTCACTAGCCACAAATGATAATGCAAACAAAGTATTTTCATCATAAGTATAATAAAACAAATTTATTTCATGATATTGATGCCTTATGATAATAATATTATATGTATGATCTAAAATTTTATTTTATATATGTGTATCCAACTACCTCTTGTATTTTCTTGGAGTTGATGAAGATGGATGACTAGTCTCTTAAGAAGAGCTAGTATTATTTCTTGTTGAACTAGAAATGTGTAAGGCATTGTAAGCCATAAAAATAAAATTTAATAGTATTCCTCACTTATCTTATGAAAAAATTAAAATTTACTTATGGTGATTTTCAATCTTTCATTTCCTTCAACTTGGATAGACTTTCCATCTTCCAATTTCACTTGGATTTTGAATGAGTCATCTAGCTTTTTGAAAACATTTGTTTGACTTGTCATGTGATTTGAGAAACTTGAATCAAGAGACCATAAATTATTTTATTATTATAACCATAATTTTCATGTGGGATAATAATTTTTTCCCTCTTTAACATCACTTTTCTTAACCTAAAAATCTTTCATTTCACTCTCTTGATTAATTTGATTCCTGGCTGCTAGTATCTTACAATATTTTACCATGTGTCCTAGTTTTTTAAAATAATAAAAATTAAAGTATCTTTTAAATGTAAATTTAGATTCATATTTACCATTTTAATTTGAATTTTTAATCCTCCATGATTTTAATTTTAATTTTTCTCTTTGGTCTTTTAAATCGTTGTATTGGTTTCTAGTGCATGTTATAGATCTCTTACATATAGTCTCATCTTATCCTCATGGGATAAGAGAGAACCAACCAACTCATCAACACTTATTGTGTTTATTTAATTATACTCTTCAAGAGTGATACAAATTTATAATCATTCTTTACTTAAACATCTAAAAATATTTCTTACTATAACACTATCTTGGATAGTTTTTCTATAAACCTTCATTCTATTCACTAAATCATTTACCCTTATGATATTATCTCCAAATCCTATAGAATATTACAATCTCTATTTCTCAAAATTAATTTTAAAGGTTTGGATTTTTTATTCTCTTACCTTAGTATGTCCTTGATATAAATTTTCCAAGGTATTTCATGCAATCATGGGTATTCTTGCATCATAAAATTCTTGGATAGTTTCTCCATAAACCTTCATTATATGCACTAAATAATTTACCCTTATGAAATTATCTCCAACTCCTTCATGATGTTACAGTATCTAACTCTTAAAATTCATTTTAAAGGTTTGGATTTTTTATTCTCTTACTGTATTACATCCTTGATATAAAGTTTCCATGGTATTTCATGCAATCATGGGTATTATTTCATCATAAAATTCTTAGATATATGGTTGGGTCTATAACACTATGAACATAGAATAAATCTTTTTTTTCAACCTTTTATTTATTGTTTTTCATTATATTATGATCTTGATTAAATGTATTAAAATATTGAGGTGGTGTGTACCCATGGATAACATTTTTGAAAATAATTTTAATACAATAATTCTCTTTAACTTATCTCTCTAGTACTCAAAGTTGTCACCTTTAAAAATAGGAATATTTAAGGAAGTAGAATTCATTGAAGCCATTTGATTATTTTTCTAATGGACTGAAACCCTTTTGAATGTTTATTGAATGTCACTCTAATAACGAATGAAGGTTTTTAATGTATGAAGGGAGTGAAAATCATATTTTATTTAATCTAAAATTTAAGCTATATATCAACCAACATTTTCAAAAATTATTATTTATTAATCTAATAGTGTTGTAAGTGTGATTGTCAACCAAAAATTATACAAAATAACTTTAAATATAATACATATGTTTTATATTATTATTTACTATATACCTAAAATAAAATCAAATATCTAACATGAAAAAAATAT